>VZSC01008686.1:211014-221130 GCA_013398225.1 Steatornis caripensis | reverse complement strand
CCTCGGGCGGGAATCGGCTGCAGGGCTTGTGGGGGATGTAGTGTAACGGCGGCGGCGGCAGGCCGTTGCCGGAAGTACCGGCTGGCGTCGGGCGCGCCCTGGGCCTAGCCTGCCGGACCGGCGGGCGGGGGCGGCGCGGGCTGCGGCCTTTCTTCTGCCCCTGCCTCGTTGGAGGGTGTTCGCTGCGGCTCCGCTGTGCACATGGCGTGTGGCTCCCGTCCCATTGCCGTGCCGGAGCGGCTTGGAAGCGTCGCTGGCTCCTTGTGAGATGCCGCGGGCCACTGTAGGTCGTGTGAAACTGCCCGCAGTGGTGGGTGTGAAGGAGACTGTAGAGTGGAGGCCCTGCAGCCGCCTTCCAGAACATGCGATGAAGTAGGAAATGCAAAAGGATTTAAGTTCCTGTCCATCTGAATAAAAATTTTGAAACGGAAGCGCGTTCGTGACTGATACAGCAAGAATTGTTTATTAAACCAGAGAATGGGAATAAGTCACAATAGATTGCAAAATGTAAGGAGTGCTGCTGCTTGTGTTACGTTAAGATTCTGTATGCTGCGTCATTTTCTAGTTGTATTTTCCTTTAAACTGTGTTTCTGAGAACTCTTTTGTATGGGATCATGCAAATCATGCTGCCTGTTGTAAGCTTACCACGTGGACTATTTTTAAATTTACGCTGCTGGCCTATTTGCAGGCTGAAAGGAATATAAACCAGTTTTTGTGAATATAGAAATGCATTAGTCTCTATGAAAGCAAGGGGTAATCCAAGACTAGCATCCAGGAGCATCTCCCGATTCTTTTTTTAATTATAATTTTTTTTTTAATTTAAATAAAATTGTAAATTACATTGAACCTGAATATGTTTCTGGGCAAATACATTCCAAGTCACTTGGCAGCAAAAGGGAGCATCCCTTGGGCAGAAAGGGATAGGCTCTAGATCTGAATGTGAGATCTATGTATTTTCTATTTATTTTTCCATTTGTGCCAGTTGCAGATTCAAATAGCAGTTTTAAGAACCGTTGCTTGGTGTTCACAGGGAGCTTGCTTGCTGTCTCTTGTGCTGTTAAGTATGCCCTGCAGTATTTAAAACACTCCTATTAACTGTTGATCGCTGTTTATTTTGGTTAATTTGGTTAACGTGTTTGTTTGAGAAGCAGTTTCTCAGCTCGCCCTGAGTACTTCTTCATACAAAGAGTTTTGC
Source organism: Steatornis caripensis (assembly GCA_013398225.1). NCBI lineage: Eukaryota > Metazoa > Chordata > Aves > Caprimulgiformes > Steatornithidae > Steatornis > Steatornis caripensis. Next base: position 219,935 of record VZSC01008686.1, on the reverse strand, counting down.
GTGTTAATAACCGGGTTAATATTTGATGCGTGGCAGTTAAACATAGGCCAGTCATGAGGAAATGCCCGGGAACGATGCTTAGCTCAGCTTTTAAGTGAGCTGCAAGGATATAGGTTAGTGCTCCCTCTTCATAGATTGCCTCATTATTTCTGGGGATCAAAAGGCTCAATTAGGTGAAATGGATTGGTGAGAGAGAGATAGATATATACATACATTTTCTCAGGTAACAGACACAATCACTTTACTGAGGACAGTGACTGCGGTAGCACAGAAGCAGTCAGGTTCGTCAGTGTCATGCAGTGAGTGTTTAATGTATCCTGCAGTGAGTATATCTAATGAATATATTTATTTACAAACACTCAGGACTAGTAGGAAGTTAAAGCTGCTCTTTTGTAACAGTTAATTTGCTTTAATGTGGGTTTAAACAAAAATGAAGTCTCAGCTTTGGACCTAATGCACCTCGCTGTTCTTTGTCACTTATCCTTCCAGTTACCCCATTGCTTGCTTGCTTATTAACTTGTTTCTTTTTAGTGGGCCATTCAAGTTGTAGGCAGACTAGTTTCCTCAGACTCTGAAATGAAATTAACAATTTCAACTTGAGCTTCTGGGAATGTGTGATAAGAATTGTTTTTTTTAATTTTGATTTTAACAGAATGTAGTAATATTTGAGAAAATATATATTTCTTACTATTAGGTCTTCTTTTACCTTTGTAAAAGAGCTTCAGGATTTAAATATGATATGAAGGGATTGAATTTTGAAATGCAGGTTTTTAATATAGTAGGTAGAGCAGTTTTTGTTTTGAGTAGCACTGCACAATTCTATTTGTTTATAGGCTTTATTTACTTGAATCATATGGGTGACAACAAACGCTGCCTGAAAAACTTCTGGCAGATAGTATAAGTACTTCACACGTCATGGTTGGTAAAGGAATACTGCTGTTGTATCAAAACTGGAAGTTACAGAATTGGTAGGGTAAGTTCTTGCTGCTCCTTTGAATGCGTTATGTGATAAATTGGTTGGCTAATGAGTTTTATTATGCCGGTGTGATATCCTTTGTATCTTTGCTGTTCTTTCTGAAAACCTAGATCGGGTATTTATCTGTCTTTTAATGTGAAGAATCTGAATCGGTGAAGTATGCCTCCTTAATTCAGTGCAACACTAGTGATAAGATGTGGAGTGCAAACCTCGTAACAGCCTGCCTTGTATTGTCGCTTTATCTGCTTTGTTCTGGATCCTCCACTAGCTTCTTGCTAAAGGAGGTTATGGAGAAGAAGGAACAAGGAGATAAATGCTATTACAACCTACTTTTTTCTTTTTTCTTAAGGTTACTAACTCATGTAGAATTTCGTCAGCCACTCACGTGGCTGAACGCCCACGTGCTGTGCTAGAACAGCATGCCTGGTCTCTTCCCTGGGAGTTCTCAGTTTCTGTAGGGCACCTGAAGAAGCTAATGAATGCAGATGGGCGTTATCCTGAGGTTCCCTGTCTGCAGGTCGTGGCAATGTCTCCATTTTTGAAGGTGGTTTGTTGCAGGGTGTGACATCTAGTTGAGCAAAACCATTTGTTCATTGTTTTGTCAATAAACAAAATGGGGTTACCTGAAAGCAGAATTAAGTGGAGCTGAAGTAAAGAATACACACCTGAATAAGCAAACCCATTACAAGCTTCAAAAGCCATGGAAAGAAGTATTGCGTATTGATTTCACTAATAGGATTACAGGGGTAAAGATTTACTATACAGGAGGAAGCATCTGAAAGAAGCTGGCACATGTTCAGGATTTTAGACTGCAGTTATGTGTGTTTAACACTGCATTGTCTTTTTGTTAAAGTCATTGCAAATTATTTAGCTTATGGCAAGTAATAGAAGTAATGTTTTTCTAGCAGTGGAAAACAATCTTCAGTAAATTATGATACTTTAAAGCATAGTGGAAATCAAGGTCTTTAAAACCTGGATAAAGCTGAAAATTTTAAGTTTTCTAGTAAATGTAGCACTTGTAACATCTGATGTCTCTACTGGGGTTGGGATTCTAGGAAGTTGGAGACATGCTTGGATTTATGGCCTTGAACAAGTGTTTTCTCTATACATTCCCAAAAAATGCCCACCAGATCTTGTCTACAACTTGAGACTTTTGGATGTGCAAAGCCTGATTTGTATGGCTTTTTTTAAGTACCTCATGAAAATCAGGATGTGCTTTTGATAAGTTCTCTGGTCTGGTTCTTCATGCAGCCTTACCAAATTATGCTAGTATATCTGGATAGGAAATACAGAGAGCACTGCTGCCAGAGTAAGTGCTTTTTGGAATGCAGAATCGTAGACACTCAGAGAAAATCCAGTTAGATGCTTGTCTTGATCTACTTTTACTTTTTTTCAGATTAAATGATATGTATTCTCTGGGTACTTGACAGAATGCAAATTTCAGATATCTTTCTACATGTCACTGAGTGAGGCAGGAAACTCGTATTTCTCAGTTTTAAGGATCCTTTTTTTCTGTAACCAGAAACATGAGGCTGGTATTGCTGTTGTGTGAAGTTACAGTTAATTTGGGTACTCTGTGTGAAGATGCCCTCCAACAGAAATTTTGTTACTTTTCACCAAAAGTAATGCACTCTGTTTATTTTTCGATATGACCAAAGCGTGTTTTAGCCAACACCATGATTTCATATGCAAAATATTAAATTCTTTGTGACCTTAAAGTAAAAAATCTTGGCGGAGGATGGGGGGAAGTTGCTGTAATCCTTAGAGAAATACATTTTTCTCTCCTCCCACCCAAGCCGCCTTGTTCAAGTGATGCTGAGTTTGCTGCGTAGGATTGCAGGCCTTTAAAAGTGATGTGTGAATTAAATTGAGCTTGTGAGTGTTTCAGGTTTGGTTTTTTTTCCCTTTATAGCCTACCATCTTGATGTAATGGATTGTGACAACTTTCAGAATTATACAGAATCTGTATTTGCAGGGGATTTTCTAACATAAGCTGGGAAAAGAGGAAAGGTACTTGGAGCTCCATTTCTTCTGTCTAACAAGCACTGGGAGAGCCTAATTTTGAGGCTTGTGCATTTAGCATAAGTTATGTTGACCAAGTACTTTCTAGCAGAAGTCCTCACTTCAGGCTGGTGCCTTTCTTAGTTACGTATTTCAGCGGTCATGGTGTCCCAACACTTTGTTGGCTTAAGTAGCAATGTGGCAGTGCAGTGATCTGATCTAGATTAAAAATAGCCATGGGGACGGCAAAAGGAATGTCAAGTTACATCTGAAGCCATTTCCTGATCTGAGTCAGACGGTGGCTGTGAAATTGCGTGCGCCAGCACATGGTGGAAGCAGTGCTGTGTGGAAATAAGCAAGTGGTGGCGATAACAGTTGTTAACGAACAAACATTTAACAACCTGAATTCTTTTTTACCCTGTTGGTGTGACTCCCATTTCTTAAAAGCAAGCCTGAAATTCCAGTTACATTCTGGTTCCACAAGTTCATGAATTGTTAGTTTTTTTGGCTTTTAGATGAGTTAGTTTGTGGGTGGGGTGTGGTGTGTTGAGGGATGTATGTGGGGGTGGTGAGTTTTTTGGTGGATCTTTTTTGTTTGCCTTTTTTTTTCTTCTCTGCAGTGAAGACTGCTGGTTATGGAGTGTGAGGTTTTTTTGTTTCATTCTTGCAAACCTGACTAGGGTACTCATCCCTCTGGGGAGATTATCTTGCAGAGCCTCATCTTGGCCTTATGCCACTTATTTTTATGTAGGACCACGTTTCTTATCTGGTTACTATGCAGCTACAGTGTACAGACAAGTAATTGTTGAGTGTGAATTGCAGCCTTATGGCAAGTTGTCAGCTGGTGGTTTATAAAACCACTTTAGATTTTTTTTTTGTTTTGTTCTTAGTCCCTTGAATACACCACTGGTTTTGTGCATGGAGGGTTATCAGCCCTCTTAAGACTCACCTCAGGTTTTAATATATCCCTAGTACTGGATTACAAATGTGGTTTTGCATATCTCATTTGGTGAATTGTTCACTTTGATTTATCTGACTGCTTAAAAATATAGCAGACTAAGTACATATGCAGAAGCTCATGCAATTCAACGACTTGACACCTTTTAAGTTCAGGAATATTGACTTGAAATGTCCTGTTTTGTGAAGAGCTATCCTAATCTTCCTTTGGGCTGCTGAAAGCTGATCCTTCTGTCTGTTGTGCTGGCTGTACTACTGCTGTGGCTGCTGCGTGCCAGCTGGTCAGAGGACCCGATTCTGCTGCTGCGCAAGTGTGGTAATACTGATGCAAAGCGGTGGAAGTGTGCCAACAGGAGGGCAGGACTAGCCCTTTCAGCAGCGAGATGAGCTTAGAAGGATATAATCTGCTTCTCAGTCTCCCCTGAAGTCATGTTTTGTATAAGACCTAAACCCTAAAAAATTTTCTTGTTTAACAGATCTTGATATTTCCAATGAGTCCAGAGTTTGCAACTTACTTGCTGTCTGGGGGCCCATGTTTCTCTTTGTAAAATAAAATGTTGGTAAACCTGCAGATGGATTCAGTTCTTACATAGGTTTGGGGCGGATTGGTCTTTTTTTTTCTTTTTTTCTTGGCTGCTACTTCTGTGTGGATTGGGAAAGATGTACTTAAACTTGTATTTTCAGTTGTGGTTTTGATGTGAACAAACTGAAGTCTGAATAGTTACAGTGTCTTGAATTTAAATATGCTTGTGTCTTCAAGATTAAAATTTAAAATGACTTCAGTTTTCTTGAATAGTTGAATTTGAGAATGCTCAATTAAACTTGCATTACTTGACATGCTCAAATTTAGTAAACTGTCCTGAAAATCTTTGGAACTGTACAAGTTTTTCAAGACAGCACAGTATTGAAGTAGGGTGCTTCTACTGATCGTTTGGCTCCTGTGGCAGAAAATAGAAGTGTGCATGTTTTGTCAGATGTAATGATCCATCACAAACACGTTTTGCATCCTTGGAGAGGAAATTACTTCTGATTGAATTATTTACAAATTCAAAATTGATTTAAGTCCTCAGGAAACTTGTTTAGGGGATGGCTGATTTTGATTGTTGGATTTGCTGGTGGGCCTCTCTGAGGTTTTTGTTGGGGTCAGAACATAGGAGTTACAAGTAAAACTTTGTTCCCATCTACTTTGTCTGAGACTCTTTCATCTTTGTGTCATAGCCCAGGATAAGATTTGCTTTGCAAGTTTTTTTTCAGGCTTTGTGTGAGTCCCTGAATGTGCCATACAGTTCACTGGAACAGCTAAGGCTTTGTCTTTTCTCAGACGTTCTTATTTGTATGTTTAAACTGGGGTGTGGTCCCATGAGTTATTAGTGGTGGTCTTAATTCAGCATACCTTGATTTATACAATAACTCATCATCCAAATACTTTGATTACAGGTTCAGTGCTTTTCTTCAATTCACAGTACCTTCTGTCTTACAGATATTTCATGCATGGAGTTTGCAAGGAAGGAGAGAACTGCCGCTACTCCCATGACCTCTCCACTAGTCAGTCTGCCATGGTGTGCAGGTATTATCAGCGAGGATGCTGTGCTTACGGAGATCGTTGCAGGTAAAGAAATGCCGTTGACAGTCCTGTAGGGGAGTAATTTCACTCTGAGTCCCTGAGTAGAGACCTCACAGAAAGACAATAAATCTTAAAGTGTTTTCCTCTTTCATTGCAAATTCAGAAATTTATAAAAATGGCTTCTTTTCACAAACTGCCTTCTCTTGCTAAATATGATAGTGTTTGCTTTGCTATGGAAATAAATAAGCAAAGGCAAGGCAGAAGAGAACTGGTTTTCCTAAAAGTACTAGTTGTCAGGGTGTGGGGTTTTTTCTGTTTGGTTATTAATAACATGAGTAGATGAATTAATTGAAACCTGAGACTACATTCAGACTAGCTGAAGTGATGGAACTGAGTTATGTTTGGTAAGTGATCATAAAAGCCTGAACAGGTAAGAATTTTTTTTCTGGTTGTGCGTGTGTCTTCAGGAATTGCTACTCTGACACTTGAACTGCCATTTTGGAAAAGTAACTGGAGTGTAGCCATGTAGGTTCTAAAATGTTGCCTGTACAAAATGACCCTACATTATGAAAGCATAGTATGGCTTAACCAATACCCCTGAAATCATTAAGAAGAAAAGAAAGTGTTTCTAACATAAGAAAGCAAGTAGATGCTTTCCTAGTGTAGCAAAGCTTTACAAAGGCTTAGGGATGTTTGCATCATCTTAAATTCACTTTATTAAAATTTATCAGGCATTTTAACATTCTATCTTGTAGCTCTAATACATGATTAAATATTTGCATCGTGACTTCAGATGGTAGTTAGCTTTACTTTCATGGTTACTATGTATAAGAAAGATACCAAAAATAAGCTTCCCTATAGCCTTCTATCTGTGAGTGTTGCTTCCTTAATCAAGTAGGTCAGTATTCTCCAAACTTTTGATCATACTCCATCAGTGAAAAATTTTTGAGCACCTCCTCTGTCTATATATTTATTTATAGAGTATATATCTACTACTGTACTAATATGTATATTATAAAACATGCACAAGAATCAGCATTTTTAAAAGGACATAATAAAGATGAAATAAACAATATTTTATAAATATTTTATTAGCAGTCCAAAGCAGTTTTACTCTCACTAAAAGCCTTATTAGTAATACTTTTTTACTGACAGTAATATTGACTGAATATGCTTCATGATTTTTTTAAATCTTACTTTAACATTTTTGCAATACAGTGATTTGAAGGTCTTGGTCTAAGTGCCGTTTATTTCAGTTCTTAGTTTTAATGGCTGACGTAGCTGAAAAAGATCTTTCACGAAGATATGTACATGCAAAAGGAAGTAGTGTATTGTTGGCTGCACTTAGCAATTCGTGATAGTAACTTTTGAATCCTATCCACCAATATGCAAAGATTTTTGTTAAAACTTGGCTCATAAATTTCCATCTTCCATGATGTCAATCAGCTGTTCTTGTAGACTAGTTGGAGAGTGTTGCGTTTTTATATTTTTAATAAATGGATCCAAAAGCCACTGAAACTCTTTTTGTTTGGAAGATTCTTAAACATGTTAGAGAATTGTTTCCAAGTTTAAGTGTACAAGACGAGTTTTTTAATAGTTGCCACACTTGCATGATTTTTGGCAACAAAATTGCACAATGTTGGAAACATTTCTGAACAGCTGTTTTCAAAATGTTGTAGCTATACAACAAGTTTCTTTCAGAGAGTAGTTACTTGTTCTTAAAATGTCTTTACCTTGAAGGGACAGGTTGAGTTTGTTTATTTTTTTGAAAATACCTGCCAGGTAGTGTACTACTGACAGCAGAAAGGTCATGGAAAAAGCCAGCAAATTTGGAACACTTGTCTTTTTGTGAAAGAAGAATTCGTAACTCATTTCTTGACAACTTTACCACAAGATAACCAGGAAACCTCGGTGTGGTACAGAAGATTTTTGTGGTCACTGTCCATCTCATGACAAAGTGTTGTAAAGACTCAACTATTTAAAGGTCTTGTTTTTATAAAATTAACCATATTGATGACACTTTGTAGCGTTTTGTGTGCTTCTGGCTCCATCTTTGCTACAATATCTTGCTTGTGAACTATGTCTGATACAGTGAATGAATTTCTGGTATGGTGCTCTCTCTGTAACCTTACTCTGGAATCCTTTTTTTTTTTTTTCATTTTAGTTAAAGCAGCTGATGGTTCAGTGGTTACACTTGCACAGTTTTTCCATAAAACATTGCTTTTATTAAAGAAGTCATTTACCGTTGAGAATGTCTTCTCCAGTACATCTTTTTGCCTTCATTAGTCATTTGTTGAGAATGTATCTCTTCCAGTACATCTTTTCTTTAGTGGCTTAGAAAAGTAGTTCTTTGTGTGTTTCATTATTGAAACACAATCTAGCAAATACAATAGGCTGAGATATGTGGTAAAGAGACATACTTCCACCCAGCTGTATGGCAAACTTCCCACACTGCGAAATTTGTTCTAATGCTTGTTTCTTCAAATCTTCAGCAGTGTTTTCTGTGCATTTCCCAACAGTATTTGCTGACAAAGGAACGTGTTTTACTTTGTCAACATATTGTTTTCCATGCGTTATTTCAGTCATTTTTACCACAGCAGGAAGAACAAGTGGTCCAATGGTATGTGGCTTTTTGTCTTCCACTATTATGTAAGAAGCCTCAAAAGACTGTGAAATTTTGTAAAGTACTGGGTTGAGTATTGCATGACTTGAAACATCTCTGAAAAAAATGAAGGTTTGTCTTCATGTTCTGGATGTTTAGATTTTAAATGCCTTGCTAGTTGCGATGACTTCATACTACCATTAGCTAATATCTCAAGGCACAATATACACAGAGGGCGAGGTTCATTGTTAATAATAGTGGATGTAAATCCGTATTTCAAATAGTTGTCTTGGTAATCTTGATTTGGTTGGTTTTTTCTCCCCTTCCCCCCCCCCCCAAGTTCTTGTCAGATCCAATTATGTTGGCATTGTCTTTGCCTTCTAATGTGGCTGCTGAGGAGCTCATAGTAGGAGTAGGAGAAGCGTTAGCTCTGACATGGTCTTGTTGTTTGCTTTTGCTCACATTATCAGTGTTGCCTTCAGTCCACAGTTTATTTGCAGGAATCTCTTTCAGTCACTTGTTCATTTTGTCAGGGTTAGTTTAGGTAAAACAAGATAACAACAGGAAGGGCTTCTGTAGGTACATTGGCAGCAAAAGGAAGACTAGGGAAAATGTGGGCCCGCTGCTGAACGAGGCGGGTGACCTGGTGACACTGGACACAGAGAAGGCAGAGTTACTGAATACCTTCTTTGCTTCAGTGTTCACTGCTAGGACTGGCCCTCAGGAGTCCCAGACTCTGGAGATAAGAGAGGAAGCACGGAAAAATGAAGACTTGCCCTTGGTCAATGAGGATTGGGTTAGAGAGCAGCTAGGCAAACTGA
>VZSC01008686.1:187727-209742 GCA_013398225.1 Steatornis caripensis | reverse complement strand
CTGAACATGAGGAGGAACTTCTTTACTGTGAGGGTGACAGAGCACTGGAACAGGCTGCCCAGAGGGTTGTGGAGTCTCCTTCTCTGGAGATATTCAAAACCCACCTGGATGCACTCCTGTGCAACCTGCTCTAGGCTAACCTGCTTTAGCAGAGGGGTTGGACTAGATGATCTCTAGAGGTCCCTTCCAACCCCTACCATTCTATGATTCTATAATATAATCCGTCAATCCATTTAATTGGGCACAAGCAAACTGCAGTGTGTTGCAATATGCTGAAAGTGAACAAACAAGTGAGGGTGCCACTGTCAACCCTGCTGTGTGGTGGAACACCTGCTCCTTCTTCAGGACACCTTGTGCATACCATTCGTGGGACCCTCTGACACGCAGACCGAGTGAGGACACTGCCATTGATCTGCATGTTAAATATTAGTGAAACTTAATTTCTTATTTTTTAGGAAAATAAAATGACAAGAAGTTCTAGTATTTTCTTCTTGCACCTCAGTGGGTTGTGTTACTCATCTTGTAGGGTGCATGCATACCACTTTGGAGGCCAGTGATGTAGAGATCTGAAGACATGACTTTTAAATTTGTACTTCATAGCTTCCTTAGGATTTCAAAGCTGACATTTCATTGGGAGGATCTCTTTAATATGTAAGAACTGTGACACTTCATTGTTTTCAGTCTGACACAAGGTAAATGAATCACAGTTGCTTAAAAGTTTTGTATGATCTCCAAAAATTTATTCCCTTTGTCTTTGAAATTAGTCAGCAAATATCTAAGATTTCAAACGTACACCTGTAATTTATTTCCCATGTAGTCTACTAGTTGCTGGGAGACAGATTTTTGAGGGAAATGGTGCGTCCCCATTGTTTTAGGGTGGAAGAGATCAAAATGTTCTGAGCATCATTTTCCATAGTAAATTGATAGAGTCATTAGAAATAACTACTAAAATTTAACAAAGTCTGAATGAGGCAAGATGCCAAGATACAGAAAAATAATAATTTATGTTGTGCGGATCTCTGCAACTGTGTTGAAGGCAGAACCAGCTTAGGTCAGGTTGCCCAAGTCAAGTTTTCATTATCTGAGTTGACTTGTCCAGTCAAGTTTTCATTATCTGCAAGGATAAAGATTGTGCACCCTCTTTGGGTACCCGTTCCAGTGTTTGACTACTCTCACTGTCAATTTTCTTCCTAATACCTAATTGTAACTTCCAATTTTGGACTTGTGTCTACTGTCTGTCATCATATCACTGCACCTCTGAGACGACTCTAGCTGCATCTTTCCCACAGGGCAGTTGAAGACAGCAGTACCTGCCCTTAGTCTTCTCTTTTTAAAGCTGAATGAACTAATTTATCTCGTTCAGTAATACTACACATGCATAATAGGTACGTGACTAGTTTGGACATAATTGAAGTTCATTCTATGTAAGTTAAGTAAAAATTTGTGCATGCTGCTCCATTTCCTCCAAAATTGTTTCTTTAAGCAGTGCTGACAGATGACACAAGTGAAGCACGTTTATATAGAGGGTCATCAGTGGCTTTCTCTTCCAAGCTATTTCTAGGTTCTCCTTCCAAATAGTGTGTTTATATCTTAATCAGTTTATTTCTAATAGCTTGGGCTGCTTTATGGAGGTATTTTCTTGTGAAGACTTGACATGATGTGTTTTAACTTTTTAGATATGAGCATACCAAGCCACTGAAACACGAAGAAGAGACTGATGTGACTCTAGATGCAGAAATTTATCCCTCAGTATCCTCAGACTTCGCATCATTCCCTGAATCGGTTGAAGAAATTATTGCTGAGATAGAAGATGAAAATACGGATCTGGCAGCTGCAGGATTAGGTGCTGAAGACTGGGTGAATGCTGTAGAGTTTGTCCCTGGGCAGCCATACTGTGGACGTGGTAAGCTGATCATGGGATAACAGTAAATTTCTGTCATGGGTCAACAGTTTATATGTAGTGCATTTATTTTAATGCTTTTGGTTGTGCTGACTACAGCTATTTATTAATTGCTTAAAGTGATCTGTCTTTAACTTATGCTTGAATTTTCCGATGTGAGTAGTCAGACTGTTACATGTCAGTTACTGCTGCTGCTGTCCTGATGTTTTGAAACCAGGTATACTTAAAGACAGGTTCTGCATAACTGGCTTCCTCTTGTTACTGCTCTGAATGACTTGGAGAATCTCCTTTGAAGTTTAGTTTGCATATGTGATGGGAGAAGAAAATACTGATGATGCAGCTAATATCACTGGTCTGGAAAGATAATCTGCCTTTGGTTTTGGTGGGTTTTTTGTTGTTTTGGGGTTTTTTGCAGCCTTTTAAAGGTTTTCCAGTGGAAGTACAGATCCTGTAGAATGAATTGAAGCCTAATGCTTGATTTCATTAATCCAATGGCAATTCAGACCAGAGGCTAAAAATCGTTTATTCCATGCCTTTCTGAGACTTGACTTTCTAATACTATTACAGCTCATGTTGAGAGTGAGTTGAGGAAGCTCATCATATGAGACCAGACTGTTTAAGTAGCATACTTGTCATCTGCTTTTCTTGCAGAAAGATTGCACAAAGACTTAAAATTCGAGTGAAAAGTAGGCTGAAGGTGTTTACTTTAGCATAATTTCTAATATTTGGCTCTCTAAAACAGAAAGCGTGTGGCTGTGAGTACTCGAATAATTGTTTCAGTCCAAAACAGACACCTTGTGTCCAGAAGAGTTTGAAGTTGTCATACAGTGCTCATATTATACTTCTTTGTCTCCATAGGGCCACTCAGATTCTCAGATCTGAAAAGAGAATTACTTTCTCAGTGTTACAGGGTGCTGCTGGAGCCTATTCTGATCTGGCTTGAGGAAGGGTGAAGAGGAGAGGAACGGTCGAATGACATTAACATTTTGCTAGTGTTGTTGAGAAGTTTGATTATGGAATTTTTTAGTATATCTATGACTTGGGTATAGTCCAAAGGAACGAAAACTTGTCTTCTACCTTCAAAGCAGTGTCAGCTATGTCAGGTTACCAAGGGCTTTGTTTAGTTGAATCTTTGTCCTCGGAGATGTTCAAAACACCATAACCTCTGGGCAACCTTTGCAGAGCTTGACTTCTTTCGCAAGGAAAAACCCTTTCCTAGTATGTAATTGGATTTTTCCCTGCCTCAGCTTGCCTTTTGTCTCCTGACCTGTGCACATCTGACAAGAGTCCAGCTCTGGTTTGTGGGGTTTTTTCCCCTTTCCATTAAGTAATTGAAGGTAGCAGTAAGATCGCTTCTTAGGCTGAACAAGTCCAGTTTCCTCAGTCTCTTTTCATGGGCTTCAGCCCCCTTAATGGCTGGGTGGCCCTCCACTGGAATCAATTGCTAGTTTGAACAGCCAGAGATCTCTTAAATAAACCTACTTCTTGTAGGAGAGCTGGTGCTTTCCCTTAAATTCCTGAAGTGTAAGAGCATTTCATTGTACCTTTAACTCGATTTTACTGAAGCAGTTCCTTTTTCTAGGGGATCAGGCCAATTTTTCATGGAAACTTCTGTTCTGAATGGTGCTACATGATGCTAATTCCCATGGTGACTTCTTAGAAGTTGTGTTTTAAACACTTTTCTGAAGCCACTGCCTTTATTAAGCTATAAAAATAAAGAACCTTGCTGTAGTGATCAGGAAGATGTGTGCGGTGTGTTCCACAGGTTATACTTTAAAGCCTTACAGATTATTCTTGTCAAATGCCTGGAAGAAACGTACACGTACTTGGAAACTTTCAAACAGAACCTATTTCTCAAGATCAGCTAGAAGCCTGTGTGTTTTCAGTTGTCTCACAGATGCTGAAGATTCAGGGTTGGCAGTTTAAACATGCAATGCTGTAATGCTCATCTGTAATGCTCATCTTTTACTATGAGATGACATTCTGTTAATGCAGATGATTCTCTGATTTGGGACTAAACCTGGTATCTTGAAGATGACCTCAGGGCCTAGCAAAGAAAATAGTGACAATTCTTCAGGTAATCACTTGTATGATGTACAGATGCACCACGCTTCCATATTTGTTCTGCTGCTACTGCTGCTAGATGTTCTGGAATAATTGAGGGAGAGTGGAAAGGCAGAAATACAAGAAACACTGAATTGGGTGGCTGTTTCCTGGTGCAAAAGGTGAACACATTTGATGCTACAAAGTGTGTCCTAGAGTGAAAGCAGGTGGTGTGCGAATTGAAGGTAATGACCTAGTTTTTTCACTGGTATGTATTAAACCCTGTTGACTGTGAACTGGGCAGTGAGAAGATGAGGATTGGGTCTGCCTGCTGGAGGGTGGTGGTTTCAAAAACATCAGACACTCATGGGGAGTAAATGTTACTCTGAGGAGTGTTGGATTCAGAACGACTGAGGCAATGGAGTCTTGTGAGTTTCTCTAATTTTGCTTTCAAAGATGAAGCAAAACTGTAGCAGATACAGGTGCAGTAGATACAGGAGATATGCATGTAGGGCTGTAGGGTATGGAAGCTGAGATATTCAGAAGTGGAAATACCAATTCAATCTTTATTTCATAGAAATAAAACTCTTGCTGAGGGCAAGTGCTGGGACAGTACAGAAGACTGAGACTGAAAAACTAATGTCACTTTTAGCATGTTTTTCTTCTCCCACCCTCTCATACTGTAGAAGTACCCAGTGCCATTATTAAAGACTGACATTCATAGATCTGCATCTTGTCTGGTCACTTAAGAGCTAGTACTTTTTTATGCAAGGATGGTATTATGGACTGGGATGGAACTCAGTAGCTGTACTGTGCTTGTTGACTGAAGTAGGTGGTGGTGGTTTGTTTGGTTTAAGTGACAACTCAATCCTTTCTTTGTGCCAAGACCTGAAGCTCTCCTCTCTTCTTCTGTGGACCAGCATAGTAAATAAATGGGTTTCTAAGTCAGTCTCTGGAGGGGTAAGGCTTCAAAGCCTTCATTCTCAAAGTACCTCAAGTAATAAGCATTTGTGTGGTATGGGGTTTTTTAAAATTAATAAAACCCTTACTGAATAAAGTTTTGACAAAAGATATCCTTGAGAGGAGTGCAGGTTACTCTGGAAAACCTCTCTGTTGAGAGAAGCTTCAAATGTGCCTCTTCTTTCAAAGTATGCATTTTCCGGGGTTATAGGATTGCCTTAAGCAAAGATGATGCCAGTGCTGTTAAAAGAAGTGCTGTATCACTGGATTCCTTTGGAACTCAGCTGCATTTGTCTAGTAGGCTTCTGCCCATCCATACTATCATCTACTAAACTCTCTTACCTCAGTAAGGGTCAAACAAGATGTCAGAAGTCATGTGAATCGACTAGGTAAAAAAATCTGTAGCAACATTACCTAGAAAAAACAATGGCAAAAATGACAGTCCATGGAACGGAAACTGACTGGTAGTTGTGATTTTTGTTGCTTCTTTTGGAAGTGGAGACAGTGGATTTCAAACTGGAAGGTGGGGTGGATTTTAGTAAGTACAATTTTTCATACCATGTTCAGCTACTCAGAAGAGTACATAGAGCCTAGTCTATGGTTACTTGTTAGTTTTCTTGGTGCCAATTCACTAGAAGTCATGGGGAGGAAGAGGTAATGAAGATTTCTTTGTTGGGAATCTCTTACTGGAAAATGAGCAGTTGACAGTTGAGTTGTTATTCTGTCACCCATTTGCTTCTGAAAAGTGTTTTTCTAGCAAGCAGACTGATCCAAGATCAGTGTGAGTGACCTCTAAAGTCAGAGGTGGTTCAAGAAGCAGACTTGAACTTATTTTGAGAGCTAATATTTCGTAATATATATGCTAATCTTCAATGTTTGCTTATCCCCCAAAACTGTGTGGTCTTGGGGACCTGCTTTTTCTTTATACGTCCAAAAGTGTTAGGCTGATACATGCTTATTCTATTTCTTTGCGCCGTGGGGATGAAAACAGTGAAGTGTGTACCCTCTGATTCTTTTTGAGAAGGAGTCTGTCCTTCACTGATCCGAGTATGCCTTTAATAGTTTTTGCTTACTTCTCCAAATCTACTGCTTGAACAGCTTATAAAAGTTACACTTTGTTAGAGCATAGATGACTTTTTTTACTCTTGTAATGGCTACTGGTTACGTAAATGGAAGTCCAGTTGCTGTTGTTGAGTGTTTTGTTCCGAATATAGTAACCCTTAGTTGTTCTCCTGCATTTATTGTATCTTCAGTTTCAAACTGACTGCTTCTGTCTTGTAACTTGGTTTATCATCATGCTTATGTAATGAACTTAAAAGGCTGTTTGGCTTGTGGTGACACATACAAGCATATGTTCAAGAGATACAGGGAGGAATGTTAAACAGAAGCTGTCTAAATGGGGAAGTGACGCAGATTTCAGTTTAATTTAGAATCAGGTAAGGGAATTTACTTAGGCTTTTGCAAAACTGATGGCTAGCTTAGAATGTGATGAAAATACCCTGGATTTCAGTTTCTTAAAACTAGGTTTACATATCTGACTGATGGACTGGATATCTGTTTAAGATAGGCTTTTTGGCAAATAGCCAGAATCAAGTTAGAGATGTGTGGACACAGTTTTCATATAATTCATGGGGATACATGGGAGTCTGGAAGTGAGAGTCTGTTGTTCAGGCTGAACACCAACATGCTAAATAACCTGCACGTAAGGAACTGCTGGTGTGGTGTTTCCGTACTAGCATTCTGTTATGCTGGATACACCTTTATTGCTTCAGCTGTGTAATTTCCAGGAAAAAGCCTGTTAGCTTTAGCTGATGTAAAACTGATTCTCAAAGCAGTGAGAGATTTGTAACCTTATTTAATTGTTGCTGAACCAGAGTTTGTATAAAAATGTACTTAAGCTGCTGAGGAGTAGTGAGATTTTTTTTCTAGTGCGGACATAGCCTGTAAGTGGATCTGAATCTGACCACTGAAACCTTGATCACTTTAGTCTTGTCTGGGTTGAAGGATGAAGAAATGGGTTGCGCTTTCTTCAGCCAGAAAAAAAGTATAAGTTCAGATTGAGGGTGTGTGAAACTTGGACTGAACTGAACCTTGGTTGGTTTTATTATTCTCTTTGGATAACTTGAGCAAGTTACGTCAAAACAACATATTCTCACTCCCAGTGCTCTAAATCTGAGCGTGTTGCTTACTGTCCTTAATTTTGTTCCCAGCTGCTCCTTCCTGCGCTGAAGCACCCTTGCAGGAGATGGTGATTGAGGAAGAATATGAAAAGCAGCAAGCAGACGTGGAGATAAAGAAGGAGCTGTGCCCCTACGCTGCAGTAGGAGAATGTCGTTATGGAGAAAACTGCGTGTATATCCATGGGGATGTGTGTGATATGTGTGGACTGCAGGTCTTGCATCCCATTGATGCTGCGCAGAGATCTCAGCACATAAAGGTAAGCAAACAACTGTCTGGTGTTAAAACAGCTCTAAGTTATTGCTTCCTAGCTCCCCACAATCACTTGTCACTAATTCCCTTTTATTTGAAGATGCTTACAGGTCAGGCAGTGAATGAAATTCCTGTTGTAAACGGGGCTGTTTCCTGTCAGGGCCATACTACTCGAAAGCAGCTGGGTTTCCTTAAGCTGTGCTGAGAGAGCAGTCTGCTTAAAGATACTAAAGCTTTGTTCTTTGCCTAGTAATACTGGATGGTCTTTTAGATTGCCTTTCTCATGTTTAAGAGCAATGTCTGAAGAAAGGAACTTGAACTCTGATTTGATTGTTCCCCACTATCTGAGCAATTTTTTTTAGGATAAAGATTTTTCAGCTCAATCGTATTCTGTTCATTATGCAAAACAGCAGAGTAAAACTGAACTTAGAGTTCACCAGGTGACCAGTTCTCTGTAGTCGTTTTCTTTGTCTCTCCTTTTCAGTCGTGCATTGAAGCTCACGAGAAGGACATGGAGCTTTCATTTGCCGTCCAGCGTAGTAAAGACATGGTGTGCGGGATATGCATGGAGGTGGTGTATGAGAAAGCTAATCCTAGTGAGCGCCGCTTTGGGATCCTCTCCAACTGCAGCCATACTTACTGTCTCAAGTGCATCCGCAAGTGGAGGAGTGCTAAACAATTTGAGAGCAAGATTATAAAGTGAGGCACTTTCCCATTTTGATTGTGCTTTGTTACTATGGAAGAACTTAGTAACTTGTGACAACTTGCAACAGACTTCCAGATGCAGACTGCACAGAGACTGCATTTAATGCATACTAACTTCAGTTTGGAAGCAAAATAATTGTTAGGGATGACACTTACACTCTGATTTGGTTAATATGGATTAAGTTTGCAAAACTCATTTAATGGTAGAAAATAACTTCCATTTATTTAGTAGCATGTTGTCCAATGGTTACTGCTTATGTCTTGGACACCCAGCCAGGAATCTGAAAACAGATTAACCAGTTCAGAATGTATGCTTCTTAATTCATTACTGCCCTAGTTTATTAATCAGTTGACAAAATATTTCTCCATTAAAAGGCTGTTCTAAAAAAAAAAAACAAAGTTCCAATCAAATACAGAAATCAAACCAAAATAAATTTATTTAATTCTAAAGAAAAAAGAGTCTGTGTGAAGTGTTTTTTCAAGCTTTTCTGAGACAAGCTGACCAGCTGCCATTGCCCTTGAGTTCTTGAAGGAGAGAATTTAGCTTATCTTCATGTGTAAGAGAGACTCTAGATTGAAAAGCCCATACGGCAATGAGCGTGTGGGTACACTAAATCTTTAAAGATGGATATATGCCATGACTTGTTATATAGGAGAGAGAGCGCCCTGTAATGTGGAATTTTGCAGCACAGTCTGTTCATTCCCCAGGTCCTGCCCAGAATGTCGGATCACATCTAACTTTGTCATTCCAAGTGAGTACTGGGTGGAGGAGAAGGAAGAGAAGCAGAAACTCATTCAGAAATACAAGGAGGCAATGAGGTATGAGCACTGCAGCCTTTTGTTGAGACAGCAGAGATAAAGGCACACCCAGAGAAGAAGGGTGTTGGTATAAAGCCCCTCTCACACCTCCTTTCCACCACCGCGTGTGAAGTGCATCCTTGCCTATCAGCCCACAGATGCATGCAACCACAGAGTTGCAAAGCTATCCCTGTGTTCTTTGACCTCAATCTTTCCCTTGTATACACAAAACACTGATGGTGTAGCCATAAGGTAGTACGAGCTTGTGCACTGCGAGCCATCAGAGTCTCTATGCATGCATCGACCCACACACATTGTGTAATACATTATTTCTGCGTGTAGGCGTTGTACTGGCAAAACACCTTCAGCTCCAAATGGTACCCAAGATCCTTTTGGACTACAGGTAACTGCAATTCTGAAGTCTAGTTGGAGTCTGCTGTGAGTAAGGGTTGCGGTATTTTCCTTTCCAGCAACAAGCCATGCAGGTATTTTGATGAAGGCCGTGGGAGCTGTCCATTTGGAGGAAACTGTTTTTATAAACATGCATATCCTGATGGTCGCCGAGAGGAGCCACAGAGACCCAAAGTGGGAACATCAAGTAGATACCGGGTCAGTGCTGCTGGTTTTTGTCCTTTGTATACAGAGAGAGTGCAAGAGGGGGGTGTGTTAAATGAGCTGCCTTGAAGGGGAAAGTTTGACTCTTTTTTTTTACTTATGATAGACCTCTGTAATGGTGAATTTGAAGGAGGCAGTGGTCTAAAGTTTTGTGAATGCTGGAGGCCAAGATGGAAGGAGTGGATTTTAAAAACTTTCCTAGTACACCAGCATACTGAAGTATAAATGTTGGGCAGCATTAATAGGGGTGTGTAAGGGTAAATTCTACTGGAGGTCAGTATCTCCCTGAAAGAGAAAATGTGGTTTCTTGCAAATCAGAAAGTATGCTGGGGGCTGAACCTTGTCAGCCTCTGGTCAGACTCCTACCTTGTACTGCTTGGTCACCTGGGGAAATACTTGTGTTCTACTTGCAGGCTCAGCGGAGGAATCGGTTCTGGGAGTTCATCGAGGAGCGAGAGAACGGTGATCCGTTTGAGACCGACGAGGATGAAGTGGTGACCTTTGAGCTTGGTGAGATGTTGCTTATGCTGTTGGCAGCAGGAGGTGATGATGAGCTAACAGATTCCGAGGATGAGTGGGACTTGTTTCATGATGAGCTGGAAGACTATTATGACTTGGATCTATAGCACCTGTCAGTGGAGTGTGGACTGTTGTCTTGGCTTCAGGCAGTAGCTATTACCTGTGGTGTTGTGGCAGTGCCTGTGTTTCTCCTAGGCAGGCCGATCAATTCCAGGTGCTGTTGTAATAACTTTTACCCAGGGTCTGTCTCCTCCTGTCTCCTCCCATCCCCTCCCACCCCAGGAGTGTTGTTTTTCCTCTGTTTAAACAAATAACAAAAAATAAATCTTTAAAATGTTAGTTTTTGTAAAAATGAATTTAACTGTCAAACAGTTAGCTTAGGTTTGTTGCTTCATCTGTGTACCCAACAGAGTTCGCCCAGTTCCAGGGTTAAAGTGTTTACAGGACTTCCACACTCATTTTGAAGAGCCCAGAAACAAAAATGAGCAGTGGCCATGCAGTGGGGATGTAAATTGGCTGATGGCCTTTTTTCTGTGTTTGTACCAATATTTCTGACTTCAGGCCAGATACAAATTCTTTCTGGCATCAGCTCTGTTCCAGCCCCCTCATGTACACGTCTTCATTTGTGATTTTGGTCTCTTGTTTACTTGCACATTACTACTACTACTGTGTAACCAGAACCAGGTGTGAACGTTCTGGGTTTTTACTGTGTTTAGCATGAAAGGAAAATGTCTTTGTGAAAGGAGAACTCTCTATGTGTATATACAGATAAATGTAGAGTTGGACCTCAAGGATGGGGAGACTCTGTGTAAGTTAAAAGTAACAAAACCATCTTTCATCCCCTCTTGGTGCATGAAGTCTAGCCTCCAATTGGACATGAAACTGGTTTAGTGGTCTCAGCCCAGTCTGTGGCAGTGATCTTATAACTATCGCTTAACTTAATAGATGGCACTCCCTAACACGCCAGCTCTCTTTCATGTATATGATTAGGGTTGTCCAGGAGCAGAAATCCGGTTAGCCAAGGTGGGGTCAGAGGAACACCAGAGAGGCCCCTCTAGCTTTATTGCTCTGTAAGTTTTAGAACTTGGTGTAACCACTTAAGCCATGAGCTTTGCTAGGAAATCGCTGTGCCTCTCAGCTGGTTTGAGGCACACGTGCCTCCCAGCATCTGAGTTGGGCAGGTTGCCTGGTAAAGCTGTTCGGCTTATGTGAGTTACTGCTTACAAAGGCAGTCATGCAGTTTCTGGCTGTAATTTGCATTGAGAAATTACTTTGCCACCAAAGCCCCAGCACAGGAATTTTAACCTTGCATTACATTATTGCTGTTTTTTATTGACTCGTGGATGCCCCGTGATCTATTCTCCTGCTGCTCTTGTCCCCTAGACTGCCTCTCCTTTCACTTTTAAATGGAATGAGAAATTGTTCTGAGGTCTATAATGTATTGTTTTGCAGCTGCCTTTTGTAAGAAGCACTTTTCCCAAATAAAAAAAATCAAAAAAAATTAAACAAGAAGTCTGTCTGTTCTTTTAAGTTTGAAGCTTCTGTGTTTCAGCTTGATTGATTACTTGTGTGTTTCTGTAACTGTAAAGGCATTTATATCACTTACTCTTAATTCCTGCAGAGTCATGTCATGCTATTACGGAATTTTAACTTGGTTATAACCTTCCCAGCAAAGACCCTGTAATGTAAGGAACACATTCTGAACAGGCTGCTGAGACAGTTGAACTGGTGAAGGAATATATGGGGCCATTAGTGGGAACAGATGTGGCTTGCTTTCTCAGAAGTAAGTCCTGCACTGTGGTATTAATTGTATTTGTCCTGAGCAAGGTCAATTGCAGTACGTGTTCTATTGATAGCTTTCTGTTGTAATGCTGTGTGGACAGCCCACCTGAACTTGCTGCAGGCAACTTCCTGAGAATCCACGTGCTTTAAGCTTGTGTGTGTTCAGAAAGAAGCATTCTTCTGCAGAAATACATAAAGTTGGAGGTAAACTACTAGAAACATTCAGATGCTGGAGGATGTGACTAAGTAACTGAACAGTCTAAAGCCATCTTTGGTTTGTTTGGGTTTTTCTTCCCCAGAGGCAAGTAGCAGAGGGAGAAAAGGATTTGAAAGTAACGTGTGCAAATGATGTTTAAAAGTGATGTAGGGAGAAACAGAAAAAATGAAAGGCCTTGAAGCAGAGCTAGTCTTTCCTGTCCTACATACTGAACATAAGTTGCTAACATCCTGTTGGAAAGCTGCATTCAAACATAAGTTTAACGAAGATGTGTTCTGGTAAGATGGAAAAAGGTAATAAACTTACCATCCAGAGCATGTGCATCAGCTTTCCTTCATAAGAGGTCAGAAATGGCATGCTTTACTACTTGTGTTGCCATACATGTGGCACAACGGTGGATGCTGCTGCTTCTAAACCTTAACTTTTGTATGTGTTGCAGGGGAAGCTGAGAATATGCAAATAGTAAGTGATTTGCCCTGGTGGAGGCTGTGCTGTCTAGCTGCAAGGTGACTAATGTAGTCAAGTGCATCATGACGAGTAGCTTCTGTCACTGTCTTGCTTTGAAGCATGCTGTGGTTCTTTTTCTGTAAGTTAAAGAACTGTGTGTATTTGTCATCAAGCAGTACTCCCGTGTGTCACTTCCAGTTTGAATCCTGCTGTTGCACTATGATTTCCACCCCCTCCACCCCAAACTGGATAGGGCCTTTGAAATGAGTAAAGTATGTTAGTAGGCTGCTATGTTCTTATGCTGTAAGAACAGGAGTAAATTCAGAATTAAGGCAAACTTTTAATGTAAAAATACATTTTCTTTAAGGTACAGAAACTGAAGAGGCCAATGAGAGTAGTGTCAAGATGAAAAAGATATAAAGTCTCCATAAACTTCCACCAGCAAAATCTTGGATTTCAAACAAAAATCTTCAGAAAAAGATGCATGTGAAGTGCCTTGACTTTATTCCCTATGCAAGAATATATACATATGGTTTGATTAAAAAATTTTGCATCTTGTGGTAAATGCAAAATAAAGTGTCTGCTGCCCATTCTAATTGGTCTGAATGCAATTGTCAAGCAAAGGGCACTTCTTACCACCTCTGCTGCTTTAGTTCAAATTTTGATCGCACAGCTTTTTCCCCCCTGTAGCCCACGGTGTGTTGTAGTCTTGTGGAGGGGGATGCCTGGTTCATTTAATGAAATACAAAGAAACTCCTTGCTGCTAGAGCAGGTACAAAATAGATATCTGTTTGGAGGATACTGTGAGGTATGTGGTATCTCATGTTTGGAACAAAACTTGCACAGCTGGAATTAATTAATGCTGCTGCAGCAGCTTAAAACAAGAGGGAATCTACATGTAGTCCCTTAGGATTGAGATACAATACAGGACTGTGCTGTAGGGATCAAGTTGCTACAAAGTCAGTTTTGCTGTAATGCTAGGGTTAGAGAGGCATTATTAAGCTGTAGTTGTCATGAGCCTCACTTCAGATAAGCAGCAACAGACAGACTGGGCACTGAGAAGTGTCATAAGCAGTGATGTTCATGGACACAGCTGGAGCAAGGAAATGAAGGATTATAAATAAGCTAAGCTTCTGCCCCTGTTTGCTGCTGTTGCCTATGGGTATGCTATGTGTCACTTGCAGTCAAGGCAGAATCAACACCTGTTTGGCAACAGCTTGATGCGTTTGCATAGACAGAGCCTGTGCAGGCAGCTGAGTCAAGGCTGATTTTTAGAACAGCACTAGAAAAAGTGCTTTAAAAAAAGTGTCCTACCTCTCTCAATGTGGAAGCTGAAGTACCCTTAGGTAAAAGGGCCTCTTAGCCTGTCTAAAGCTACTGTGAAAGGACTCTGATAACCCAGCATTGCCTGTTGTAGTTCCAATCCTTAACACACTTGCTTGAAACTGGCTTCAGCAATCAGCACATTGGGTGATGACTATGAAGCCCTCTTGGCTGGATCTGAATGTGGCATTTTGGGAACTGAAATACATAAATCTGCCTGTTGGCAGCCTGCAGCTGGGAAGGAGCACCTCTAAAAATAGTGCTGTGGTTAGAGCACTCACCGGGCTCGGGGAAGCTTCAGTTTCAGTTCCCTGTCCAAAAGCACAGGCATGCATCTCCTTCCTGAAAGAAGGCTTCAGGATCGAGTGCTCTATCCCTGTTCAGGGCCTGAAGACTGCTTTCTCTGTCTCCTTTCCAACTATACTTAAACATTAACTCGAATGATTAGATAAGAACCTCAGCTTTTGTTACTAAGAGCCTGTCCCCTATGTATGAAAAAAAGCTCGATCACGTCAACTGTGCCATGTGCCTTCCACATCACTGGGTTGCAGTTATGTTTGCTTTTAAGCCAGTCAGCTTCTGGGAGGTGTTGGAGTTTGCTCCATTTTAAAATACATTTAGGTTTTTTTGTTACCCTGTTGTGTGGATAGGCACTGCTTCAGTCTCACCTGGCATGGCTATGGTATCAATGCAAGTAATGTGCCACAGGTAAGATTCAAATACTTCTTTCAAGTAGATAAAAATTGAACAAATAAGCTCATCTTCAAGCTTGATGCGCAGCTCTTAAAACCATGGTACAGGAGTAGCTTGTAGAATAGCATTGTAAACATTACAATAAGCTACACTTTCTACAGGTGCACTAATGATGCTGTCAAGAAGCATATTGGATTTGCATATGATGCTGGAAGAACAAACAATGTAAGCAGTTAACATATTTCTTCATTAACTTGCATGGTCATAGCTGTATGCTTCCATTGCTCTGTGATGGGGAAAGGCACAACTGCAGAAGTTACATGGTGCCTGTTTTTTAATCTAGTTGTTGCTGTCTTACAGTCTAGAATAACATGCTATAATGAAGGGTTTTTTTTTAATTTATAGCTTTCTTCACATACTACCTCATGAATAATACTGTCTACTAATACTCTGAAGAACCTTCTTAGCAACTGCTGCAGCTCACTCTTCATTCACAGGAGGACAGCTTAAAAAAGTTACACCCATTCAGTGTAACTGTCCAAAGGGCTTGTGGAAGATGCCAAACAACCAGCCAGAAGAGGTCACACTCCTGGCTGAATTGCACAATGGGTAGATATTAAAGACTTAGTTTCTTGAAAAAGCAGTAAGCAGCCTATTAGACCTGTTAAAGGAAAGGGAACAGTGCAGCTCAAAGCTGAATCACAAGCCTGTTCTCCCTGATCCCATGTTGCACAGCTTTCTGCTGAGGAAGGACTTTGTCTGCACAAGTAGCTCCGTGTGTGCAGGAAGAGAGTGGCAAGAGCCCTGTAGCCTGGCACTGCTGGGCAGTTCAGGGAGCATCATCCTGCAGAAGCCTCCATACTGATGGTAAGCAAAATAACTTCAAACAGTAATCTCTAATGAAGGCAGTAAACACAATGAACCACACAAAGGTTAATACTCTGCTGGTAAGAGCCTTCCTCTAATGCTTGGCTAATGAAAGAGTGTAACTGGAGATGAATACAGTATTTTTCTGTTAGGGTCTCCTGGAAGATGAGTATTTGCTGCAAATGTATCTAAAACAGAACAAAGTTTGCTAGCAGCTTCAGTGTGGATACTAAAAAAAGTAAAAACTGCTGAATTACAAACTACTACTGGGAGCAGTTTGGATTTTAAACACATAAGAATGTTAAATTTGACTGTTTTCTAGTGATGAGGTGAGGAAATTAGTTGTTTGGAAGCTGGATTGCTACTTGTTCAGCTACTTTGAAAGGTTATGGTGTTTACTGTTACTTAAATATGCAAACTGAAATGCAGCTACTAGGCTAGAACCAAATCAAGATGAAATTAAGAATTAAAGAGTAAACAGATCAGAAAGAACATGCCTGAAAAAGATGAAGCTTTCTCCATAGCAGGCTATAGCAAGAGGCTGAGAGTCTAGCATTGAAGATTTCTCCCTCAGTTTACATATACCTTAATTAACCCTGCTCTTTGCATGGGATAGCAAATAACCTGGCCAGAGGAAGCATCAATAGTATTAGAAATATTTGCAAGACTTTAAATCAGTGATTCATTCTACTTTATTTTTTTTGTGCTTCTCAGATGTAGCAAATCTTCCTGGGAAGTCTTGTCTTTCCCTATTTTTCAAGAACTTGCAAAACATGGGTAGGCTGCCATCTGGTAAGCCAGCAGTGTACCAGCCTTCCTAGGGCTTCTTTGTGTGTAACCCAGACTGTGTTTTATCATTACAGAGTTTGATTTCCAGTTCATAGCTTAACAGTAACTACCTAAGTGATGCTCTTTGATACACGTGGACTGCAGTCAAAAAACTGTCTCTGTGTAGTACTTCTTTCCTCCCTCTCCTACCCTGTTTCCAGCTACTGAAAAAAAAACCCAAACAAAACAACAAACCTTTCATTCAGTTCTGGTGCACAGGAGCAGTGAGCCCCCAAAAGCAGAGCTTGCATTTGGGAAGAGCAATACAAAACCTGTTGCTACCAGGATGTTGAGTCTCCATAGCAGTAGCATTTATGCTTGCCTAGGAGTAGCTTCCTGCTATGCCCCATACCATTCCCTTACTGCTCTAATGTGAGGTTATGTGATTAAATTGTCTTGCCCCTTGCTGAGTTTTACAGGAGCTTGAATCCCTTCTTCACACTCCCTTGAAAATCTACAGGCATACTCTGAAGCTGTCTTTTGCCCATCATGCAAACTACAGAAGACTTTTGATTAAAGTCAGCACATCAAAAGAAAGACAAGGTTAGGAAGAAAAAAAAAAAACACACCACCCTAGCCTTGATTTAGGCCATTACTGGTGCCTTGGAAGCTTCACTATTCTTAGCAAGTCCATGTAGCAAGACAGATCACTACTGGAAACAATTCTTACAATGAGAGAACAAAATGAAAGACAACTTTTCTCACCCCAGGAAGAAGGTTGGAATCCATAGCAGTCATACTCTGCCTGCTATGAAACCCCACGGATGCCTCCAGGCCTGTCTGGTGAGGAAAGCAGTACAGATGTGAAATCATGTACTCTGTTATGTTTCTTGGGATGGGTGGCTACATGCCTGACACCAGGACAGCCCCTAAATGAAAGTTTAAGCAGCAGTGTGTTAGTGCTGTCCAAGCATGTGTTGGGCTTCTTAAAGCTACTGGCAAAGAGTAAAGTGCTTGCACTAGAATAAACATAGCTTAGAATGGTCAAATCAATGCAGAGCTCTGGTGCAAATTCATCTTCTGACACCGCCAGAAAATTATTTAAGGATATAATTAAAGGCAATCATTTTTTAAAGTTCTCTTTGGTTAAGGCAACAGCTGGCAGCTTCCTGAGCCCTCTCAGCTCAGAAGCTTATGTTAAAGTATTAGCTGCCATGTTCAAAGCAACCTGTGCAACAGCAATCTCTGAAGGTACTTACAAGAGAAACTTCAAGGTAGAGATACCAGAGATGGCTTGAGGCCATATAGCACACTTTCACCAATTGAATAAAATGAAATCAGACAGCATCAGAAGAATGACAGCTTCCAAGTTCTTCCTGAAATCTCTCTTCAACAGAGGCACTGGGTCTTCTCCACACTTGGACTCATAATCACTGGTCTGGAATCAAGATAGATGCTGTTTGGAAGGTTCTCTCCATGAAGTTGTAAGGTATTTCGGGCTATTAGCTCCTTAGCCATTAACGTGAAGACCTCTTCTATGTTTTGAGCTTCTTTTGCTGATGTCTCCAGTACAGCCAAGAGCCCATGCTTCTCCGCCAGTGTGCAGGCATCCTCAAACAGGACTTGGCGCTTACCCAGTGAATCTGACTTGTTCCCTTAAAAGGAGGCAAATAGATAATGCAATAATTTAGTCACTCAAAAATTCATCTTTAAATACAATACATTAACTCAATTTTGCTAAAGAACAGAATTATGTTAGGAATAAGAGTTACTGGGAAAAACATGATGTGAGCACTTCAGAACCACAAACATAGAACATGGATCAAAACTGCAGCTAATCATATGATGATAATATCAAATAAGTTTAAAAACCCCAAACAAAAACCTGTGTTCATTTAATTATTTGCTGTACGTAGCGGTGCCAAAGGATTATTTGGAAGCAACTGTTGGTCCCTATTCCCTAGTGGTTTTAAACATCAGACAGCATTTAAGTTAAATATAAAAAAAAAATCTTAGAAATATGAGAGCTATAGCGACTGCATACAAGAAACCAAAGCAATGTTGCATAAAAGTTTATTCCACCTTCAGTGGAAGCCACATGTGTTGTGCTATTGTCAAGCTACCTTGACATATCTCAAAGTGGATGCTCAGCTCTGAAGATCTGGAATGTTGTTAGTCTAAAGCAGATCTCCTCCAAAAAACCCCGGGATGAACCTGCTCAACAGTTAATCAGATTTTAACATGACCTATTTATACAAGTCAGTCATTTTAAGATGGCGTCAAAAGAAACAAGAATTCACACCAGCTACCTTAATCCTTAAAACAAATATACTTACGAAGTTTCTGCACGTATAGATTAAATTAGTCAAAATCGGTTTAGCCAAAATCTGTCAGAAGTCATGAAACACCTCAGATAAAATACCTTTGTGTATTTAAGTAGTTGCAGTACATGTGGAGTTATCATCAGTTCTGGTACATGCAGTACCTGGCTGAAATCTACATTCATAGTTTCAAGACAACCCTTCATCAAATTCAGATCTTGAATTTGAAGCATATATAAGCCAACTCCCCTCATGTTAAGTCTCTCAGTTTTTCTAAAAGGAAAAATAAACGCACACCCCCCAAAACACCACCTTGCTTGAGGGTTATTTCTTAAAAAGAGCCCCCCTTTTTCCTCCTTCAGTTCCAGATGGGAAATTTAGACCTCTGACCCTTAACCTTGTACTAGAAAAGTGTATGAAATGACTACATCTAGTTAAATGTACAAAGACTTCCTGCCAAAGTAAGTACAGCAAACAGCACTGGCTTTGGAAGAAAGCACCAAGGTGGATCCTTGACAAAAGTTTTATTTTTACCAATTTCAGAATGTCCGTCTTAAAAAAACAACAACCACCAGCCCCCACACCACACACAGATAGGTCTTGTTCTTTAGATGCATGAGAAAGGCTAGAAAGACGCTACCAAAGTTTTACCCCCCGCCACCCCAAACCTTACTTATTCCAAGCGCTGCAGTTACATGCAGGTGCTTGTCATGTGTTTGTCTCTTCAGAGGAAGAACAGGAGGAACCACCACAGCAGAAGTAAGGAATTTGCTAGGCGCACAAGCAGAAGCTTAGGTCCCATGCCTGCTGTGCTGTGGGGCTCAGCACTGCCTATCCTTAAGAGCCAGTTTGGGCTGTGGCAGCTGCCTGCGTTGCTCTCGGCACAGAGCCACTGTGGAACAGGCTTAAGCAGTGGAATGTAAATAAAAGCTCTATCATTTTACTACACCAGTTCTCTCATCTGTAGCTTCTTCCTTGGGGGAGGGAAGAGCAGTAATAACCTGAAACACAAAGGGAAAGAACCATGCTGCTTCCTACGAGCTCCTTTCTCAGAAATTTCTACCTGTGCTTTTCCTCCAGAGGCAAAGATTCTTGAATGCTAGTGGAATAAACGAGGAGGAATGCAGGCAGACTACTTTGTGCTCTAAAAGCCATGTCCCCATCCACTGTCTTAACCTGAAGAGAGTCCCATTACAGAGCAATGCACATGTATATCAAAAGAACAGAGAGGAAAGATGAGAACAGGAGTTGTGTTGCTTTGTGCATCCTCTTTCGTCTTGAATTACTGAGCTGCTAAATTCCTGCGCATCAGGAGTGTAGAGTCAGACTTTGTGTAATTCTAACCTCAATAAGGTTGTCCCTGCTTGCTAGGCTGGCAAGTTTGTTGCATTATTCCCGTAGGAAAGGAACAAATAAAAGAGTTTTGGTTGTCTGCAATGGGCTTGGTCCTATCAGGACCAGGCTGTGACTTTCCTAACTTTTAAAGTTTATGTCAAATTGGTAAAATTTCTGATCTGTTTTAATTACAACTGCATTCTTCTTTAATGCACAGTTTATAGATGCTTTAAGTAGTGGGGGGAAACTGAGGGGAGTTTTATACATGTATTCAAAAAAGCTGTACAACATAGTATTTAAAATTAGATTCCTACCAATTAACATCATGACCAAGTTTGCAGCACCGTACTTTTCAATTTCACGAATCCAGTGAGGGATAGATTCAAATGTGGACCTCCTAGTAAGGTCGTAGGCAAGGATGGCCCCATGGGCACTCCTGTAATAAGACTGGGTTATTGTCCGGAAGCGTTCTTGACCAGCTGTATCCCACACTTGGATCTGTAAGAGAAAGGATAGAAGTTGTAAGGACTGGGGAATGCTGCTTTCTAGGTGTTTGCTGTCAGCATCTACGCTTTTGAAGCCCCTTGTCTACAAGGCAGCTAGACCTGGCCCAGCTCACCCCACTACACCACAGCACGGCTTTGCCCTCTCTAGATCTGAAGAGACATTTACGTGCTTGTAAAGACAATCTCCACAGACCAAAGAGGATGCTGCAAGGGTAAACCCAGCATTGCAAAGCAGCCAAGAAACACAGTTTCAACAACTGTAGTAAAAGATATAGAACACTACAGCCTTTTAATAGGAAAGGAAGAGCTGAGAAGCCCTGATACAGGACTGGGCAGAGCAAAGCTATACAAAGGGCAGGCATCTGAACTTTCATCTCCACATGGAAGTAAGTTGTAGCTAGCGATTTCTTCTGGTGTTTGTCTTACGAGCCTTCATCTTCCCTCAGATCACGCGCACATCAAAGCGGAGTCTTTGCTAACTAGGAGGGTTTCCTTCCTCTGTGTCCCAGCTCAAACCCCCACATCTCTGAAGGAGGGAAGAAACACCCCCTCCAAACTAGAGCCAGCTTTCAAAGAACCCCCTGAAGGTAAAGCGTGAGCCCTCTCCACAGGTAGGTCCCGAGAAGCCACGACGGCGAGTACGAGCCCCAGTTAGGGTGACTGCCTCCCGCAGGCCATCCTCCTGAGGGCGGGCTCCCCTCGGCAACACCCCTGGTCAGAGAGGCGGCCGGCTTCTGCCTTCGGCAGGGCCGAGCGGGAGGCGCCGCACCCCCCGCCTCTCCCGCCGCAGGAACGGCGACAGGGGAACGGCGCGGGGTGCCCGCTGAGCGGCTTGGCCTGGCTCCGGCCACCGACCTTCACTTTCTTGCCGTCGATATCCATCGAGCGCACGGTGAAGTCGACGCCGATGGTGTTCTGCTGCTTCTCGTTGTACTGCCCCGTCTTGAAGCGGTGCACCACGCAGGTCTTCCCCACGTTGGAGTCCCCGATGAGGATGATCTTGAAGAGGTAGTCGAAGGCATCGTCCGCGCTGGAGCTGGAGAAGGGCATCACGGCTCCAGGGCGGGCCTGCGGTGGAGCAGCGCGGCGGTGAAGAGAAGGAGGGGGATGGGAAGAAGAGGAGGGACCGCCCCGGTCCAGCTCACGGCAGCCAGGGCCCGGTGAGGGAGCCCCCGTCCCAACCAGCCGCCTGCTCACCTGTTGGTGCTCACCTGCCGGGACAGGTAGCGCCCGCTTTGTA
Organism: Steatornis caripensis; assembly: GCA_013398225.1. NCBI lineage: Eukaryota > Metazoa > Chordata > Aves > Caprimulgiformes > Steatornithidae > Steatornis > Steatornis caripensis. The sequence continues at coordinate 188,273 of VZSC01008686.1, read as the reverse complement.
CCCACCCGGGCCCTCTCGGGGTCGGCGGGAAATGTAGTCCGCCTCCGCCGCCTCTTCCTCCTGCCCTGCCCGGCGGGCTCGGTGAGGGGACCGGTGCCGGCGCCGCTCGCTCTCCTCCCCCTGCGAGGAGGGGAGGCGGGCAAGGGGCCCGGCGCCCCCGGGGGCAGAGCCTCACGGACCTCCCGGGTGGCGGCGAGGGGCGGACTACAGCTCCCGCCGTGCCCGCGGGCCCCTCCCGCCGGAAGAGTCGCCTCCCGATGACTTCCTGAGGGCCGTGCTGGCCGCCGGGCCCGGTACGCAGGGGCGGCTGGATTCCCTCAGGGCGGGGAGGGGGAAGAGGCGCGGGGCGGGCAGCAGCTTAATGGCCGTGGTGGGCTAACGGTTGTGGTGGGGCCGGAGAGTGGCTGCCGCTGCCCGCCCGCCCGCTCGGCTCGGCTCGGCTCGGCTCGGCTCCCCGCGCGGGGCGCTGAGGATACCCGCTGGGGTACCTGCGCCGGGACCCGGACTGGGGCTCGCGGAGGGGAGAGAGCCGCGTTCTCATCACCT
>VZSC01008686.1:177275-187446 GCA_013398225.1 Steatornis caripensis | reverse complement strand
GGGCCGGGCCGCTCGGCGCGGGTCTCTCCCGCTGGAGCTGGGTGAACGGGGGGCGGCCGGCCTGCCTGCGACCGTGCTCGGGTCGGCTCGGTGCTCGCAGGAGTCCCGTTTCCTTCCAAACGGCATCTAGCTGGAGCTCTCGGGTGACGGGCGGTGGTGGGTGCGACGGGCCCCCTGTGTGTTTGTGCCTCTTTGCCTCTTTTCTTCCCTCTGTTTGGAAAGACGGCGTCAAAGAGTGTGGCTTCTTTAAAAAAAAGAAAAGGGGTGTGTGTGTGTGTGTGTGCTGAAAATCCATTTGTTTGCTTTGCTCTTTAGAAGTCCTGGGAATGTTAATTCTGGTCTTTCCTGACAGCTTTGGAGGACACAAGGGTGGTATTAAGGAAGTTTATTTTCAACTTAAGGTGTCTTACTGTGACCTTAAGTGAAGGGGTAAGGGAGAATGCAGAAAGCTTAACAAAATCTTATTCAAACTATCAGTTAGCTGAAGGCAAATAGTGCTAAACAAGCAGACAAGGCAGTATAACACCCTGAAAGCTGTCCTCTTCCTTTCTTACAGGCTTGTGCTTTGCTGCCTTGAGTTCTGTGGTTTCTCATGCCTCCTAGTTTTTTGCTCCCCCTCCACTACAAATTTAATGTGGTGTTCTCAGAATAATTAGAAGACTTAATTTGTAAGGATGAACCCCTAGTTACATACTCCTCAAGCCTAGGGAGAATGCCGGTTTTAAATACAAAAAGGACAGGATGAAGAAAGGAAAAAAAGAGAAAACAAAATCTTTCGTAGTCAGCTCTGCACTGTAAATAAGTGAGAACTGTTGTCCACTGGAAGGCAGCCTTCTAGAAAACTAGCTGAGATTGAAAAGCTCTGAGGAATAGATAGTTTCAATAGTAAATGCTGTAAAAAACAGGTGACTTTAAGGTCAAATCTAGGTCTTAGCTTTAAAAAGACTGGATATCTTGGACAAATAAGATCTATATTTGCGTATGTTGACATGAAGTGAGCAGTAAATCTCGTGCTTCGGGCTGTGAACTGATTACCAGAGGAAGGAACTTTTCCCGCAGCGTTGCACAACTGGCAGTGCTTTGTGTTCTCAGGAGAGCTCTGTTGCCTGCTGTTGCCTGGTGGGAGGTGAGGGAGAGGCAGGGAAGGAGACTGAGCTCTTGTGTTTGACCAACAGACCGTGTGGTTCACAGGCCTATAAGGACTGTGGTGCTGGGAAATTGGAGTGCCTTGGATTCCTTTCTGTCCTTCGTGCAGCTTATGTGGGGGATGGCCCTGAGCAGTTTTACTGCTGCCTGAAAGGGAGTAGCAGCGTGTGATGCTTGTGTGGGTGCGGAGTTTTCATTTACTGACACTGAGAAATGGTCTGGAACCTTAGGTGGAGGTCGTACCAAGACTACTTGTGAAGCTGCCTCTTCCATGGCTGGCCTTGGCGCTGTGGTTCCAACTGTAGGTGAACCCAAGTGGTTTAGAAGCATGTCCCTACTAGAAGGTGCTGGCACACCTAGGTGGTCTGTGCTAGCTGGAGAAATGGGGGCATGGCTCAGCCGCACCTGGGCTGCGTAGATGCAATTGGTCTCAGATCTCGTATAGACTTGCTGGTTTTGTCCTGGATGAGAATGGAGATGTTCAAGTGTGGTGTAGGATAAACGTGAGTCCAGTGTTTCAGAGGTGTAATAGCTGAGTCTCTTGGAGCATCTCCATGTTGTACTCTGTTGGAGGTCAGATGTGGCCTCAATTTCTGTGATGGTTACTGTATCCAGTAGTAACTGGCATCTGTTTGCCAGTCAGGCATGCATCATCATTGACAGAGCATGAAAGGAAGACTTCTTACAGTAAAAGTTGCCTTGATGGAACCTTTAAAAGTTATTTGAAGGAAGAACAAAAAGTTTCAGTGAAATACTGGCTTTTCAGCAGAAGCCAGAAAACTGGGTAAGAGGGAGTCTGGGCAGTGACTTCTAATTTCTCCAAGCGAGGTTATGAAGCTGAACTTGAAAAATCTTCTGTCAGACTTACAAATCATTACAGAAAGCACCCATGGATGCCCTGTTCAACATATTCATCAATGACCTTGATGAAGGCACAGAGCGTACCCTCAGCAGGTTTGCTGACGATACAAACCTGGGGGTAGCGGCTGACTCACCGGAAGGCTGTGCTGCCATTCAGTGTGACCTGGACAGGCTGGAGAGTTGAGCGGAGAGAAACTTGATGAAGTTCAACAAGGGCAAGTGTAGGGTCCTGCACCTGGGGAGGAACAACCCCATGCACCAGTACAGGTTGGGGGCTGACCTGCTGGAGAACAGCTCTGAGGAGAAGGACCTGGGAGTGCTGGTGGACAACAGACTCACCATGAGCCAGCAGTGTGCCCTTGCGGCCAAGAAGGCCAATGGCATCCTGGGATGCATTGAGTGTGGCCAGCAGGTCGAGGGAGGTGATCCTCCCCCTGTACTCTGCCCTGGTGAAGCCACATCTGGAGTACTGTGTCCAGTTCTGGGCTCCCCAGTTCAAGAGAGACAGGGAACTACTGGAGAGAGTCCAGCCGAGGGCTACGAAGATGATTACGTGACTAGAGCAACTCTTGTATGAGGAAAGGCTGAGACACCTGGGTCTGTTCAGCCTGGAGAAGAGAAGACTGAGAGGGGATCTCATCTATGCTTATAAATATCTGAAGGGCGGGTGTCAAGAGGATGGGGCCAGGCTCTTTTCAGTGGTGCCCAGCGACAGGACAAGGGGCAACGGGCACAAACTGTAGCACAGGCAGTTCCACCTGAACATGAGGAAGAGCTTCTTTACTGTGAGGGTGACAGAGCACTGGAACAGGCTGCCCAGGGAGGTTGTGGAGTCTCCTTCTCTGGAGATATTCAAAACCTGCCTGCATGCATTCCTGTGCACCCTGCTATAGGCTAACCTGCTTTAGCAGGGTGGGTTGGACTAGGTGATCTCTAGAGGTCCCTTCTAACCCCTACCATTCTGTGATTCTGTGATACGAAGGAACACAAAGGCATTGTTCTGTCTTATTTCAGCTCTGATTCTTTGGGGAAACAGGGGTCGTGGGTTATTTTACCTCTCCTCAGCATTCAGAATGTGTGGTGTTTGAATGTCTCTTTGAAGGTGCAGCTCCACCCAACTGATTTGTCTGTCTTAAGCCAGCTAGTGTGAACAGAATCAAGTTCTGCCTTCAGCACCAACGACAGCATACAGCGTATCTTTCTCTGCACTGCTCTCTTTGTTGCGCGGTCACAAGTGTTTGTGTGGCTGCTTGTGAGCTGTGGCAGGGAAATCTGGCTGAAAAGATCTCTACCAAGGAAACAAAAGACAGGCATGGAGAGAGATTCACCACCCCGCTGTCCAGCGGGGTCGTTACCTGAAATTGGTTTGCAGAAATGGCCCCTCAGCCACGCCAACGCAGCTGAGGGAGTGGAGTGGTGTGAGCCCACACTAAGAAACTCTATGTCTATTGTAGCCTTTCCTCAGTACTGATAATACCTGGTATCTAGAAGTTTAGGCAGGTGTCACCCACGCCCTACAGGCATGGACAAGAAAGTATGGTTTGCCACATGCTGTGCTAATGAGTTACTGACAGATGGAAGAGTGAATAGGCAGGGAGTCCAGCTGTTGGATTTCAGCACCGTCCTCACAGTTACTTTCCTTTTTCCAGCTGTGCAAGTCCACTCTTCGTTATATTCTTCCAACAACATCGTAAAGAGGCAGTTAGATCCAAAATCGTTCCCCACCAGTAACCAAATGCTGCTTGCTTGACTTATTCACCAGTCTGTAGCCAGCCAGGTAGAAGTGGAAAGTTAGTTTATTTACAACCGCTCTGTAGCGCACTGTCTATGTAAAAGGTGCAGAACTGTCTTTCACATAGGAACGCTGGAAGCTGATAGATCCTGGAAGAACCCCTTTGGTAATGGGCACTGAAAAGGCATCTGCTAGGAGGGGTGCAAAAAAGAGGGTTGGAGGATAACCATGATGATACTGGGTGAATGGGAGCGAAAAGACATTTCTGGGCATAGAAGGTGTCAAGGAGCGTACAGGTGGTGACATGGGCAGCAATGTGAAACAAATGGGGAAGGAATGACTTAGAGTTGCTCCTGCTGAATTCCAGCTGTTTGGGGAGCACAGCTGTGTTTTATACATGTGTTTTAATTCAGATGTGTTTTCTTTTTCCCTCCGTTCCCACCTTCTTCTGTTTAAGTGAGGAGAAAAGAATGACCTAAGCACCATCTAGCCTTTGTGGCGAAGGGCAGGAGCAGGGGGAGGACTGCCAGGAGGATGGCTTTGCCTGGAAGCTTACGGAGGCAGCCTGCAAACAGAGGCCTTGTGTCCCATTGCACCCACCATCATATTGTTGTGTTCCTGCTGACCTTTTTCAGGTAGGTTGAGTGTGTTTCTGCACAGAGGAGTGTTTCATCTCACTGAATTGGAGGAGGTAAGGGCATGCCTAAAGGAGGAGAATGAAGGTAGAGAAATAGTCTGAATCTTTGGCTGTGAGCCTTGAAAACAAACTTAAAAGCTAGTACTACCAGCTGGTCTGGGAGTCATGCAGTAGTGGAGCTGTGTGTTATGCCGCTGGGGAATCCAACTGAAACAGGGCTTGCACCAAAGGTGAGGGTGACACTGCCAAGTCAGCAGCAGGCTGTTGCAGAAGGGTGGGTGTGGGGAGGAGCTAGCTGAAATGAGGAAGGAAGCAAACCCTGATGCTCAGAACTCATTTAATGTCTGTTCTGACTGATGGGATGTGCTGTCATTGTTTCTGGGGTCCTCTTTTTTTCCCCAGAAAGTGCTGTTTGCAGAGGACAGACAGGCCTCTGGAACAGGGAGGTCACAACTTCACATGTGAAGTTCTACCAGATTTGTTTGTTGTGAGCTTGTCTGTTACACTAGCTGACAACAGCTGGAATACCATACTGCCTCTCCTTACAAAGCTTGCCTTTGATCTTCACAGCAATACTGCCACTGATACCTAATCTGTCTCTGGAACAGCTCTTGTAATGGTGGTTAGCCAGATTGAGTGCATTTTGACATTTTTCTTTATTGTTTTTTTTTTTTTCCTGAGGTACCTATTTGTTGTTGCACAGTCACCTCCTCTTTCAAAAATAAAAGAGGAGGTTCTTTCCAGTCAAGACCTTATTTCACAACTCCCCACTAAAGTCAGTGTATCTACCCATAATTTGGGGGTTCCTGCTTCTGACTGCTATCTCCAAAACTGCCAGTCCTCTGCTATGCTGCCTGCTTAGCCAGCATGTATCTGTATTTTCAGTTCCACCCTTTCCCACTTGACCTCCAGAGAAGATTTGGCCAACCTGTGCTTATGTGTTTTCTGGCAGTTATTCCCTGCTCCATGCTTCCAGAAAGACATTCAGTAATGTCAAAGTCAGCATTTCCAGCCAATGGACTCCCTCCTGCCTAAACAGCACAGCCCCTGAGCTCCGGCCATATGAGGTAAGGACACAGTCGTTAGGAAAGCGTGAAGAAAGATGGTAACTTCCAGTATGCTGAGCTTGTGGTGCTGAAGAGGTGCCTTCAAGTGTCCATCAGGGACACCTCTCAGGATGTGAGTGGGAACTGCAGGTGTCTGAATTGTAGTTTTCTGGATCATCAGGTGATGGTGAAATCTTTCCTAGTGTCCCCAGAGAGAAACTTCTCAAGAAGTTACAGTGTTCGGGTGGAAATGGGGACCCCAGGAGAGTCTCTGTAGTAGCCAGCAGCGCGGAAGTGGGGGAGGAGGGGGAAGGAGGGATCCTACCTCTGAAGTGTGGGAGGCGATAAATGAGAGCGGTTAATGGGCTTACTGAGGTCTCTTTAAAACCCTGGCTGTGGCTTTCTCTGTGGCGATGCTTCTGCTGCCACTCTGTTAAAAGAACAGCCAAAGTAGGAGAGGAGAAAGCTATCTGGAAGAGCTAGCTGCTTATTCTAAATTCTAAATTGATGCTGAAGAATGACCTTTTATCTTGCATCTAAAAGGTCTGATTTCCAAAAATGCTGAACATCCAGTACCCCTGGTCTGTAAAATCCTAGCTCAGTAAAAGCGGTGAGAGTTTTGGCAGCACTTGCTTGCAGAAAAGGAAGTTGTATACTGCTTGCACCTTACAAATGGGAGTGCAAGAACTACCTCCTGGCTCCTACCCATAGTCCTTTTAGGGGCGTGCTTCTTTTTAGCAGTGGCTTGTCCCAATGCTTTTGAGAAGTGGAAGAAATGTTACATTAACAGCTTGGTCACAGGCCAAGATCTCTTAGAGCAGGGATTTCCAAGCCAGTTGTTTGGGTAGTGCCTACATTAGAAATCATTGGTTATTTGAACGCTCGACTGAGGGATGATAAATGCTGACTTTTTGTGATGAGTGAAAACAGTAAATTTGGACTGTAATGTGTTCTGGATTTTATATTTTCTGGCAAAAAGGAGTGAGCATCTTGGGGATGCTGAAATGAACTGCAAAGTGTTTATATTTAGTTCCTTAACTGACATTCGAACAACTAGTGTATTTTGGGAGCTGTTCTGATCTTTTTTTTATACAGATGATTTAGTGTTTGCTGGATGTTGAGGTGTATGTGTCCGATCAAGAAAAATGGTCAAAATGGTCCTTTTGGTATCAGTTTAGGTTATGTCAGTTAACAGTAAAGTGCATTTTTGGAAATCGATAGAACAGATTAAGCACATGAACAGAGAAGTCACTTAAGTGCTATGGGTTTTGAACTTGGGTATATCTTTTTACCTACAGTTGTTCTTTATTTTTATACTTCAAAATATTTTTTTAGAGTATAACAAAATGTTTTGCAATGGTTTGTGAGTAGGCCCTGGTATGATTTTATTAGAAGGACAACTTAGATCTATACTTTTCAGCCTTTAAAGATTTGTGAGTTCTGCGGAGGTTGTTCAATGAATTTAAGCCTAACGACAAAAGATTTGATTCTTGTATCTTTCTAAGACTCTTAACAACTTGTGGACCTCTGGGAATCTCTGGTTAAAAGTTGAAAGCTACTGGTGTAAGTAGGTATTGGTGGTCTCAAGTGACAAAACCTGATTTTTCAAGGGATTTATTTGGTATTTTTGGACACGAGACTTGAACGGAAGCTGTGTCGATAGGTCTTACCAACTTTACATCTTTTAGACTAAGATGATGTGTAATTAGTGTTGTCTGTGCAGGATGTTCTCCTGGAGAATCAAACTAAAACTGATGATGTTTGAGTTAGGCACAGCCATAGGTCAGGTTTGGATTGAATTTGTTTTCTAATGGGGGCATGGCAGGAAGGAAAGAAAACTTTGTTTAACTTTATTCATTCTTCAAGTCATCCTCAAAGCTTGCTATTTTCAAGTGATGTCACTAGTCTTAGTTTGGGGACAATTGAGTCTTTTTCCTTTTTTTTTTGATCATATTGAAAGTAAAATGAAACTCAGGGTAAGGACAAAAAATAACAACATTAGTGACTGGAGTTTATTGTAAATAGTTTCCAACCAGTCTGTTGCTTCCCTTTGTTCCTTTTGTGTTCGTTCTTTTCTGTTTGTGGTCTGTCACTTCTTATTATGGTGGCTGCTGCAGATGCTTTAAGGGAATTATTCATTTAGTGCAGACAGCAAGATACGTACAGAGGAGACACTGCACATAAAACAGAATATACCTTTATTGTATTATTCATTACGATGCTCAGTGTTCCTGTGTAAGAAGCTGTCTAGTGGTTGCATGCTTGTTAGAAATAGGGTTTGTTTTGCCAGTCATTTGTCTTGATCCAGGTGGAATGAGCGTTTCTCACTTCTGGTTTGCTAGCTTGTGCTTTAGAAGTGAAACAGAGCAGCACTGGGCATTTTCTGCAGTAGATAATGCCAGAATTGTTCTTGATTTGATAATTAAAGTGTTGGAGAAAAGGGAGGTTGCTGGGGCCAGATGCTGTTCTGCTTTGGAGTTGGGGTTTCCAACAAAAAAGGGTAGGATGAACTATGCCTCTCCCTGTTTACCTGTTAAATTGTTCTCTCTCTAGCTCTGGAACAGTAGCCATTTATTTCCAAATGCAGAAGAAGCAACTCTCTTCTTGGGGACATTGGACACTATCTTTTTGTTTTCCTATGCTGTGGTGAGTAAAACTGACCCAAAGCTGCTAAGCTTCAGTTGAATCTTATTGGGATGATCACACCCATGTTTGGAGGGGATGAACAGCATCTTCTTCTTGGACTTGCCTAGCACTAATGCAGTTAAAAAGCTAGTTCATGAGCAGATTTTTTCCTTCAATTTCTGTTAGTTCTGCCTGTGCCTGTCACCATGTGAAGATGCTTGTTAACAAATGCAAAAGAAATATGATCACTTCAGAATTTCTCACACCCCTGTCACCAGTGGGTGGGAGGACTAGTTCTCTCTCTCCAAGAGTTCTCAGCTGAATTTTTTTAAAACAAGAAATTTAATGAACAACTATGAGCAGCGTTTCTTTGGTGATGGAAGAAGTGGTTAGAATCAATCTGTAAGTTGTTATGACAACATTTGTATCAATTTCACCCTTCTACATAATTTAATTCTTGCAGATAACAGGTGCAAATCTTGTGGCTTTGTTTAATGCTGTGTTTTGTTCTTAGGGTCTCTTTGTCAGTGGCATAGTTGGGGATCGCCTGAATTTACGCTGGGTTTTGTCTTTTGGCATGTGTTCCTCTGCTCTGGTGGTAAGTTGGGACGTACTGCTGTGATTTAGAAATCTCTCTTAGGGTTTCTGGATAGGGTTTAACTTTAGGGGAAAAGAGGCTCTGTTTCTGCGTGAGTCTGCCCATGAGCTGAGCTGTGCCTCAGTGTTCGCAAAGCCTGCGTGTAAAACTGTCCTGGATGCACTTATTGCATTGTCTAAAGCACAGAGCTTTAGATGACTCACCTCTTCCTGAAATATCTATTTATGGGTGCTGTGTCAGAAGGAAATTCTGAAGTTTGAGGCACTGTCTAGAGACTTGATGAACATCTTTTGTACAAGATTGTCATATTTGGACTTTTTTGGGACTGTTTTGTATTATAACTGTTCTCCCAGCCCACATATGTTGTCATCAAGGCTTTCACTCCCAAACGCAATCTTTGGTCTTTTCTTTAAAGGACATGCTGACAATACTAAGCATTCATTTGCTTATTTTGTAATTGCTGGGAGGGCATGTGTCAAAAAAGAATGTCTGCTTAAAACAAAAGCATTCTTCAGGTTCAAGCCACTGTGGATAAGTGTGAATCAGTTTTATCTACTTGTGGTTTTCTGGTTATTAAAGTAGTGGTAAAATGTGTAGAGGGCTTTTGAATTACCCAGCGGCTACAAACCCTGCTACAGCTTATTGCGTTTTGCAAACACATGACCACAAACATGCATCAAGCACAGTGTGCCACCAAGTGTGTTTATTTTGGCTAGTTTGGGTTAGGGCTCTTAGGAATTTGGGACCTGACTGTAGTATTTGTGTTAAATTTTGCTAAGATAAATGACTGCTGAGGGTTTTGTATTTGCATAGAGCCGGGTGCCTTTGGATGTCAGTACAATAGCAGATCAAGAAGCTACTCTATTTTTAGTGTTGTTACTGAAAGTATTTGTCACTTTCTTCTCCTCTCCTGTTATAACTGTGCTGTTTACGAAGACAAAAGTCTTTCGGAGTGGAAGTGCCCCGACAGCACATTTGTGTCTGGAGTTGTTTGGGCTCTGGAGGCAGTGCTGTGGTGGCTCAGCAGAGGGCGCTCTTAGCTCTGACCTGTTCCTTAAACAATGCCAGGCTGGCCTCTGGCCTGGCCCCTGCCGGGGACCTTCTCCTTGAAATGTTATTTGTTTTTTAGGACCCCACTCCTGGCTTTCAGCAGTAGCCTCAGGGTTTCTTCTCTGTTTTGTTGTTTGCTTTTTTTTTTTCTCCCTCCTCTATAGGTATTCTTCTTCGGCACACTCACAGAATGGTTGCATTTCTACGACAAGTGGTTCTACTGCTGTCTTTGGGTTGTAAATGGCTTGCTGCAGTCCACTGGTTGGCCCTGTGTGGTTGCTGTCATGGGCAATTGGTTTGGAAAAGCTGGGTAAGTTGAATTTTCTTCCATGAGTCACTTATCTGACCTGCTGAGTAGCAGATTGAGCTGAAAGTCTCAAACCAAAAAGGCCAACTGCTAGGTCAGAATTAAAGTTATGTGGGATGAAATATGCATTATTTGTTACTGTTATCTCTTTTTTTTTTTTTTTTTTCTG
>VZSC01008686.1:148181-177153 GCA_013398225.1 Steatornis caripensis | reverse complement strand
GTTACTGTTATCTTTTTTTTTTTTTTTTTTTCTGGAGCCACAGAACAGCTTGGCATGAACACAGTTGTGTCTGTTAAAGGCACAGGTTCAAACTTCAAAAGTCCCATAGTGCATAGTGGCTGAATTTGAATTTTCATGCCACTGGAAAACCTATTTCTGTCTACTTACCACTGAAGAGACCAAATAGAAACTGACTCATTGTAGGTTCAACTCTGTCACTTCCGGGTATTGCAGATGAGCCCTAACCATAACTTGTAAGCCTGTTGTTGCCAGCTCACCTCTGCTGTAACACAGGTGTTTCAGGATAGAACATTCCTTGCTTATCTATTTGGTACCCCAAGTTATTCTGTATTTTGTTTTAAGTGACTTTTGAGTCTCTTTGAAGTGGACTGGGAGAATGCTGTAACTTTATTCATAAGTTAAAATTCATTCAAATATTATATCTTTGTCTTGCTCCTAATGTCACCTCTCCCTGTGTTACCTTTTTCAAATTTTCTTCCTCTTCTGCAGGAGAGGTTTTGTGTTTGGACTCTGGAGTGCCTGTGCCTCTGTGGGAAATATCCTTGGGGCGTTCCTTGCCTCCTGTGTTCTCAAATATGGCTATGAGGTAGGTGTTGCTGTCTGGCTTCTAGCTAGTTAGTTAAGCATTGGAACAAGGGCCTAGAGCCTGGAGGATCTGTCTGTGGTGGATTTCAGACCCAATTGAACAAAGCCCTGAGCACCCTGGTCTCAATTTGGCAATTCACCCGTTTTTGAGCAATCCCTTCCAATATAGCTGGATCTGTGGTAGTGCTGGGTGAGCTCCTTCACCACTGCTGTCACCTCAGTACACTAAACCAGCTGTTTCAATGTGGTCTTTCAGCCTAGATCGAACTGAGTCTGTTCAGGAGATGCTGAGATCACTTGTGTCCAAGTTTTATGGATGTAGTCTGGGTTGTTGTAGCTGTTTTACTCTTGGACAAGGTTGGAATGTAAAGAAACCCTCCTTGGTCAGGGAAGCCCATGTGACTGAAAGTATTTTTTAAAAATATTTCATTTATTTATCTTCAGTACGCTTTCTTGGTGACTGCCTCAGTACAGTTTGCTGGAGGAGTCATTGTCTTCTTTGGGCTCCTGACGTCACCGAGGGAAGTGGGTAAGTAGAAGAGGGCTGTAGCGTTTCAGTCCCTTCATGGAAAGCAGATCTGCAGCTTTCCATGTAGTACTAAAAGTACTGCTCATTCTGACAGCACTTATCCTCAGGGCTCATACAAAAAAAAGTGACACTCTAGTGTATTTAATGGAGCAAATGCTTTACTCGCCTTGCAAGATCACACTAAATGCCACCATGTATCATGCATATAGGGTCTGGATATTTTAAAAAGCAGAATAAGCCAACCTGACTCTTAACATCTCTTTTAGGATGTGCCTAATTATCAGTTTTTCTTCACCTGGGAAATCAGTATTTTTGTAAAGAAACAGTAGGCAAACTGATAACTGGCTATTGTAGGAGAAAACTATGGCAACCCTTAACTGTGCAGTGGGAAGAAAAAGTACTTTTTGTCTGCAGGTCTCCTGCAGTTGGTTAAATAGCTCTCAGGTTGGGTATGGTCCTTCTCTGAGAAGATGGTAGGCAAGCCAAATTGTAACAGAAAAACAAAAGAACTTTGGGGCTTTGACAGGGCCATGGAGGAGGTTTTCCAGGTGCCTGCAAAGGCTATAAAGTTGGTAGTACTAAAGCTACTATAAAGAGTGCTCATAAGAGCACTCAGCAGCCCAGAAAGCGCAGTGCAGTTTCTAGGGTTTCTGTTCCAGCTGAGGTATTAACAGGCAGCAGCTGTCTGAGTAGCTGCTGGTATGCTCAGCCTCCACGTTCAAGGGAAGTGGTACCCAGGAGCCAGGTCCGAGGATCCCACCACTAAATAAGGGGGGAAATGCACTAATTTGTTGTGTCTTCCAACTAATGGCCAGACACTCAGAACAGACAAAGCCGACGCCAGGATCAGACAGAATACTTTCAAGAGCGCTAGAAGACAAAGGGTAGAAACTGGCGGCACTGCAGAACACCATCTAGAAGAGTTTCTAAGCCAAAGGAGGATGGAGGTATGGGACAGCAAGGGAGTTGCTAGAAGGGAGAATTGGTTAAAAGAAGCGAGCATAGCTTTAGAGTGGGGAGAGGGTGAACAGGCTGTGGTCTGTTTTTCCTGTTGCATATCCCTTGTAAAACTTAGGCCTCCCTGAGCTCGGAGCAGATGAAGACGGAAGTGTGGAGGAGGATGCCAACAGACCTTTAATGGGCGATGATGATGCAGATGATGATGACCGGAATTACTCTATTCAAGCAACTGACACTGACAACCAGCCAAGGGCCATTGGCTTTTTCCAGGCTTGTTGCCTTCCGGGTGTAGTACTGGTGAGGACACAGATTCTTGAGTGACATCTGACTTATGTTGTTAAACATAAAGCTGACTCTTTGTATTGTCAGCATTTGTTGACATCATTGTTAATATGTTAACCATGTGTTTGTAGTTGTTGACATCTGACTTCTTATGCTGTTAAAACCTTGGGGTTGGGACTATTGTCCTTGTGCGCATGGATTATAGTACTGTCCAGGTATGTGGTTGCATGTTGCTTTTCCCATCGGACTCCTTCATTTAGTGCATGTAATGAGCCAACTAAGGGCAGCAGAGGTCCTGCCCTTTTTGCTGCTGAATTTAGAAGGGAGGCCATGAGCAAAGGTGGCTGTGGGATGCTTTCTTGGTAAGGTAGCTACGTTGCCCTGAGGAATGGGATTCTCACTACTAGCTGAGCATCACACAGAACTCGGAGACTGATATTGGGGTTTGGGTTTTTTTAGTTGCCTTAAAGCAGAAAGCTGGCCTGAAAAGCCTCAATCAGCATGATGTAACATGGGGCACAGTAGGTGGGTTTTTTATAAACAACTGGAAACAAGGCGTGCCGATGTGGTTTCCGCATATCCTCATCCTGTCCCTTGTGTAAGAACTTGTACTTCTGCATCATCGGTATTGCCTAATTCATGGATTTGGTTCAGCTGAAAAATTAACCTACCATTAAAAACCAGCATTAACTTTCTGTGTCACTGGGGTGTGTGGCCCCTGAATACTAGAACCAGTACAAGAGAGCAGGGTGGCTGGCTGGCTCAGTAATACAGTGTGAACTGTCTAGATTTGATCATGAAGCAGAACTATTGAGTCGACAGTATTGTCAGATACCCTTAATGAGTAAAGCAGATGGTTGTTGTGATTAAGGCAACACAAAATCTAGAAGGGATGGGTAGATTGTGAGCATTTAGTGTGCTGGACAACCACAGTTCTGTTAAAACTTTGGTCAAGGGATGGCAAGAAAAAGCATACCCATCTTGAGTTCTTTCCTAATATGGCTAAGTGCTGTATAAACTATGGCTCGGTTTTGGTGGTGCTAAGAATGGAGTGATGAACAAAGAACCTTTAGGCAAAATTTCTTATTGGTGGAGGCTGCCTCGTTGATGTGTGACTTTTTTTTTCATTGGCCAGAACATAAGGAGGTACTATACAACTGGTGTTGCTGTTTCTGTACTTGGGATTTTGAGGATATGTTCTGTGCATTAACCCAGCAACATGAACACCTGGGAGTCTGTGAGTTTTATCTGATGTCAGGTCAGTGCCCAGCTAAACCAGGACACTATGTCAGATCAGTGAGAGACCAAATACCGAGAGAACCTCCAAAGCCTTGTCAAGATTCTACAAAGACTTTATTTGACATATTTTTTCTGTGGTTCCTCTCTTCTGCTGAGTGATATGGTGGAGGTGTTTTAGTACAGACAGCTTTCCTCTGAGCCTCTAGAAATTCAATGTTTAATCACTCAGACAATCTGGTAGACAGTTTCTAAGCATGTTGTAATAAATATTGCTTTGTACAGTGCACTTTTCACACCCAGAGGCAGACAAACTCTGCCAAACATCCCCGTGTCTGATGTGTATGGTGGAGATTAGTTTGTGTCCTGTACGAGTGGAAAAAAAATTAATACTACAGCTAAAAATGATGTGTCTATCAAAATAATACAAATTCAGAAGAGATGATTTTGTGGAGTTTAACATATTAAAAGGTCTGCTCTTTGCAATTCAAAGGCAAATGTGTGCGTACACATATACATACAGCCTCAAAAGCTGTGATCCTAGCAGGTTGTTTTTTCCACCTTCATTCTTGTTTACCTCTTCAAATACGGGTTCCTTGAACTGCCGTGTCAGTGTTTATCAGGAGGCCTTACTGAAATGGTGTGCCTTGTCCCTCTGCATGCCGGGCCAGCAATCCCAGAGAACAAATCTTTGGCACACATGTGAAAGCTCTAAAGAAGGAGATCTCCTGCTAGCCAAGGAGAACTTGAGCCCAGCAGCCAAAAGGAGGAGGTTGTCTCAGCTGTTGGGTTTGGAAGCATGTGCTTAGCTCTGGCCAAACCCTTCGTCTTGTGTCCTGAAATACCTGCTTGGGGATTATTGAACAAAGCTTTCTCTTCTCATGCTGTAAGCAGATGAGCCTTCCGAGTGGCAAAAGATAGCACAGAGGAACTACTTCATGTAGCTTTTCTCAGCGTGATGCACAGATGACTAAATCTCAAGCTTGTTTCATGTCACATAGTTGGCTCCCTTCGCTTCAGAATGTGAATTAAATTTCCTTAATTTTTTGAAGCCTGGTGTCATTTCCTCTCAAGATTACACTGAAAGTGTTTTAACCAGTTGCATTCAGTGAAAAGAAAATAACCTTCTTGACAGTGATTTTTGTATTCCTGGGTTCCCTTTGATGTTCAGCGTTAAGCTTTCATAATGCTGCCTGCTTATGTGAAATGCAGAAGTGCTTCCCCCGAAAGCTTTAGCTGGATACAGAGCTTTATGGGAAGAATCAGAAACACTGTTTGCACTTCTCAAGCGCTAACTGCTTGCTGGCCCTCTCTTTGTTCCAGTACTCTTTGGCCTATGCCTGCTTGAAACTGGTGAATTACTCGTTCTTTTTCTGGCTGCCCTTCTACCTCAGCAACAACTTTGGATGGAAAGAAGCAGAAGCTGACCAGCTCTCAATCTGGTATGATGTGGGAGGAATCATAGGTGAGTGAGGAAGTGAATGACATCTTCCTGCAGTTGCCCTGCTAGCATTTGAAAATGAAAGGCAGCGAATGCAGCTCAGAGCAGTCATGTTCAGTGGGATCTAGCTGTTTTACTCCATGTATGAAAAGTCTAGTTATGTATGTGGCCGCTTGGCTGTTTTTTTTTTCTAAACTGCAGAGTATGTGAGCCCCCTACGGAGTTTACATATCATTTTAAGGGCACTATTGTATTCTTGGACATTACCCCCAGTGGGCATTTTTCTTTACTCACAAGGACTTCTTGAAAAGTGCTGTGTACAAAATAGTGCCCCTGCTGCTTGCTACTTCCTTTCTGACAGGTACCCGTGAAAGAGAGTTTAGATCTGGATTTACTGGGTTCTGTACTATCCGTTCAGTCTTGTATTTTTAAGAACAGACTCGGCGCAGATCTCAGCAGAGCAGGCACAACTGTGTTATGTTCAGAAATAAAATGTAATTGCACTTGTTTCTGCTGGCTGCAAAATCTGACCCTGTTCCTCCAGAATAAAGAACATATTGTATATGTGTTTAGACTTCTACTCTTCTGTGCTCGGTTTCTTGCTTTATTACCTTGTCCAGTTAGCTTTCCTAGAATAGACATCCTTGTTTTGGTCTGTTCAGGGTAAATTTTCTTGCCTCTGTGGCCTTTTCTATGTTAGGCTTTCTCAACATTCTAGTTTTTACCAGCAGTGCAATTCCTGCATAGGTAGCAATGATACATAAGGTGATTTTTATCAGCTATCGGCATTTGTTGCAATTAGTTGCACATACCCTAAGTAGATGAGACAGCAGGGAATGCGAGGCCCTGTGTGCTCATGCTTCCCCTGTGGAAGAGAGCTGCCTTTTTCTGCACTTTCTGTTAAAGAAACCAGCCACAATGTTAAGCTTGCTTACATCCAGAGTTGTGGTGATCCTAGAGCTGATGGTCCTATAAAGGAAGGAAAAAGAAAGCAGGAGCATTGGCTAGTTGTGTACCAGAAAAAAAGAAGCAATAAATTCCTGGGAAAGCAGTATGAGTAAATTTCCCTGCTCTGTCTGAGCCACTTAAGTTTACTGTTGTCTCTGTGTCTGTGGCAGTAAGGGCAGGAGACTTAGTTTTGGGGATTTTAGAGAGAATGCATATTGATGAGAAGGCAAGAGGCCACTGCACTCAGTGAAATGAGTTTTGTTTAAGGTGTTAGCATCCAGAGCCTGATGATGATTGATTTCTTTTGCAGGTGGGACTATCCAGGGCTTGATTTCTGACGTACTACAGAAGAGAGCCCCAGTGCTAGCAATTAGCCTGCTCTTTGCTGTAGGCTCTCTTTTTGGATACAGCCGTGAGTATGCTTTTGCTGTACAGTGGGAAGAGGTTTGTTCGGTACTTCTTAGAGAGAAGCAGAGCACAGCCTGTTCCAATTATGTTTTCTGGTCTTGAAACTGCTTCTGGATCAGGATGGTGCCTTTTGGTCTATTTTGCCTGAAGAGTGGTGCTACACAGAAAGAAATCTTTTCTCTGGTTAATGAGGTGGAAAAGAATTAGCTCAGTGGTTGGATATCCCTGTACTGGTGAGTTATGGTACTGGTCCTTCTCCAGTGTCAGTGAGTTTTTTGGCATTATTATTGTATCAAAACCACAACTGACAGAGCAGGAAATGTCAGGTGCATTCCTGTAGTAAAAGGAAAGAGAATCTGGAGACAGATCTGTGCTGGAGTGTATATATATGCTACAAAGAGGCAGAAACTCTTAGGCTTCACCACTTATGCTTCTGTAAGTGGTGACATTGAAGAGTTTCTGCCTCTTTTATAATAGCTATAGCTCTCAATGATTGGTTATTGAAAGGAGTCTGTCAGGAAAACTGAGCAGAAAGACAGGCAGATCTCATTTCTGTGAAACATGTATGAAGCTCTTTTAAGGGTAACAGTTTTGTGTCTTCAGGCGTGGTATCCTGCAGTACTAGAGTGCTTTAACTCACTGGGATGTCATTTCACTTCTCTGTGTCTTCCTCCAAATTGGGGTGATGATACAGACAGGCTTTTACAGAGCACTTTGAGATCTGCGGACAGAAATCACTGCCAGAGCTGGACAGGAAAAATAAAGTGTGCCTTTCAGAAGCATGCTGGCTTACTCATTACTTTGACGGTCTCAGAGTAATGTCAATAATATAATTAAATAGCAAGGACTGGGTTTGGTGGAGTTTGATGGAGTTTTGTAGGCTCTTGTGCTAACTCATTACTTTCAAAAGTGAATTGGAAGCAAACAAAAAATTATTGCTGACGAAGTTTGTGCTAGATAGCAGAGCAGCCAGAGGTCCAGGTATCTTGTGCTTAACTCAAAATGCCCTGCTGTCCGGCCAGATACAGAAGGCTCAGACAGGTGATACAAAGTTACTGCAGTGTGATAATTTACATTGGCCAAACCAGGAAACCTTTTTATGTGCATAGCGTATCGCACATAAAAATAATAGTGGCCAGAGAATATGTGAAGAGGGCTGCAACTTGCCTTACATATGGTAACTTGTCCTTGTGTGGGCCCTAAATTGAAGTGGCGAGTAAGGAATTCAAGTCATGCCTGGAAGTGAGATATGTGACTGAAAAGCACTGAGCGACAGTAGTTGAAAACCAGAGCTGCACGTACACGTTATGATGCTGTTCCTGGAAAGGCAAGTGGAACCTGTAGATACTCAAGCATGGCTTTGTAAGGAGGAATTAGGACATGAGGTTTTGCATTTTTTACTTTATTGTGCAGCATTGTTTAGGCAGTTGCTGGATTGCTACCTCCAGATCTAATCCCTGTATTTTAAAAAAGATTTTGGAAAATTCAGAATGAGTGGAAGGGGTGATTCAAGCACTGAATACTTTATGGTGGGAGAGTTTGAGCTGAGTCTGACTTCCCCAGAGAATCAGAGGTAGGATTCTCTTACTGTTCAAATGGACTTTCAAAGACAGTAAATGCAAGCTCTGTGTCACAGAAAGAGGCATAACAAGGGCTGGAACCCAGAGCCAGGCAAACCTCATACTGAAATAGGCCACAAACTTTTAATAGCAAAGGTGACTTTTCTACTCTTAAGTGCTGTCAGGGAACTTCGGGGTCTTTAGTCTCTAAATACCTTTGCAATAAGACTAATCTCTATGGAAGAATCTAGTCAAATAGAAGTTACTGTTGTTGCTATGTAGGTAACTGAACAGACAGTTCAGACTGGATATTTGCATGCTTCTTCCTGATCCTCAATTAAAGAATTGCTTTCTCAAGTTCTTTTGTTTTATTTACACTCATCTGGTGTTTCTCTTGCAGGTTCTCCAAACAGCAAACCTATCAATGCCGTGATCATGGCGATTACAGGTATCTTATCAAATACTATTATGTACATATGCATATATGTACATTGCAGAAAAATCAGTAACACCAGCCTTAGGTGGTGCTAATGCCCTTGTGTGTGCTTCCATCTCTGCTGGTTTTGCAGAATAAGTAAAAGCTGAGGCACAATTTATGTTACTTTCTGAATACAGCTGTACGAAAACTGCCTTACAGAGGGAGATAGAGAATATAGACTGTATAGAGTAATGGCTTGGAACTAAAGGGGTCTGTCTTGATTCAGTGTGATGAGGACGGATTTAGGCCAAAATACCTAGCGGTGATCTGGTGTCTGAGGAGGTGGATATATGGCAAAGTCATGAGCTGCAGCTTAAATTTGAGGGTGTTTGTCTGTCAGAACCCCAAATGCCCTGTATACTGTGAGAGGTCACAAGCTCTGCGTGCCACCAGACATACTGTGCTGTGTTATGGAATTAAGATTAGCCTGTATGAATAGAGCCTTTCTTTTCAAGTGCTCCTACTTCAGAACTCTGTCCTGTTGTGGGGTTTTTTTTGCCTTCCGTCTCCTCGATGAACCTCTCCGACTCCAAAGTAGAAATGTGTCTAAATCTGCTTCATGTCGAGAGTTTGTATATGCATGCTGTTCGGAAGTAGCTTTCTTTATGCAGTTTGGTGCGTCCTGACTTCTTGCAGAGTGTGCCACAGCTGATTACCTTGGTTTTGCTGTTGGATGAAAATGTGCTCGTTGGCATTTTCTGTGTGCGTACTCCAGGTACGCAAGTTGTGCCATGACCATATGCTTCAGCTGTGAGGGTACACTTCTACCTACAATTAGTGTGTGATCACTGTCGCTAGTCTTAATCCTTCTCCTGAGCTTTGAATGGTAGACAATCTTGTGTTTTAAAGATGTTCTGTTGAGAATCTGTCCTCATGTTTGTTTTGCACCAAGGCTGTTTTCTTGTCACTTCCAGGATTTTTCATCGGAGGCCCTTCTAACATGATCAGTTCTGCAATTTCTGCTGACCTGGGGCGCCAGGATCTGGTGAAAGGCAGCAGCGAGGCTCTGGCAACAGTCACAGGAATTGTGGATGGAACTGGCAGTATTGGTGCTGCAGTGGGCCAGGTGAGGCTACCAAAGGAAAACAGAAGTCTGGGAAGCAGGCAGAGTCTGTTGTGGTTAGAGATGTTAGCTCATTCCTCAATCCAAAGTTGCATGGAGTGAGAGAGAAAGAGAAGGTTTGGTTTGGGTGGGTTTTTTTAAAATTATTATTTATTTATTGAAGAAACAACCACAAGGGAACATGGGTTTTAAGCTTCCAGTGGAGGCAGTTTAATTAAGAACTAAAATAAGTATTCACAGGGCTAATGTTATGGCACTTTCATAATTCAAATGAATTTTATAGACTTTCTTATCCTGAGCTCCAAAAAGCAAGTTAAGGTCAGCTTCATAAAAAGTGAAAATAAAATACTTTGTTTGGGATTTTTTGTTCAAAGGTAATAGCAAAACCTTTGCTTACAGAAAAGTTTACCTGCGTAACCAAGTAAAATTAAGAGTACCTACTATGAATGTTACAGTTTTTATAAAGAAGTTTAAAATTTGCTCTTATTTGTGGTTCCCCTTTTTATCTATGGACGTCTCTTACACCTTGTAAATCCAGCACCACTTGTTTCGATAGTCCTTGTAGTATGCTGCCAGAGGTCTGAAGACTAGACTGTTGTAGAAAAGGAAGCTGACAGTGTGCCCACTGGGAACATTCTTTCTTCTCAAATACAAGCGTTAACTATGTGGAAGAACACAGTGGTGCTTTGGGGAGGGGAGGATTTAGTAGAAGGGTCGGAGCCAGTTCTATTCCAGGCATCCTCTGGTGCTGGTAAAATACCAAGGGTGTAGGCAAAGCATATGAGTTTCTTTCCTGGAAAGGGATTTTGAGTTTGTACTTGCTGTTGATTGCCTGATAAATACAATCGTTCAGTCTCAGTTTCATAGAAAAGATGCTGCTTAGCTCCATTAAACATGGAAAATTACAAGTGCTTTTTGGAGGTCTTAAAGTGCACTGTGACACTTGGTGTTCTTCTTACATTGTCTACAGTGTTTCTGTCTTCCCCCACACATACCATTCAAACTTACGTCATCATAAAAATTGGGTCTTTTAGTCCTGAAAAATTCCACCTGCCTGCCGTTCTAACTTTGCATTTATTTCAACAGAGACAACCATGATGTCATTCTGGGGGTGTGTGAATAACAGCAAATGCACAACAAACATGTTAGAAATTCAGATCCTGTTTTGTGCCAATATACCCAGTAGTGAAGAAGGGAGGCCCTTGTACAGCATCTGAATATAAATCTGCTAATAGGGAATACATTTTCTTTTGTAGCCTGTACAGTCCTGTTGAACTAGGATGCAGTTCAGAACAGACTGTAGTTTCAAGGGTCTTGCCTGCGATGAAGGGTTGAGTAGTTAGTGGGTGCACAGCTCTTGAAAATGCGTCCTGTGTAATTCTGAAGCCATTCTAGAGCTTTTAGTTCTTCTGAGAGTACTTACATCCACTTATGTCCCAGTGTTCTGTGCAAAAACCTTGTATTCAGTGGAGTCAATTTGTCACCCTTCGAAGCTGTAGTTCTTTTCTGTCTTTATGCTGCTATGAGTTACTGGAAAGCTTCAGAATGGTATCTCCGCTTTGCTGAGACTGTGGGTTTTATGCAGAAAGGCTGCTGTCCTGAGTCATCTCTTCTGACAGGAAAAGATCAGCTGCAAGGTTTTGTGATCGGCTCTGTGTGGAGTGGTAACAGCCCACAAATTCTAGAAAGTGAAAGAGTAATGCCTGAAAGTCATGCTTATCTTCCCAGTTTGAATGATTTTTTTTCTCCCCTTTCTTTTCAGTATCTAGTGTCTTTGATCCAGGAGAACCTGGGATGGATGTGGGTTTTCTATTTCTTTATTCTAATGGTAAGAAATCTCCTTTTCAAAAATTCTTTGTCAAAGTTCAATTTGCAATAGAAAATCTTTGTGATAACCTGAAAATTGTGAGCCAGGCATGCAATCTATTTCTGCAGCAGCTGCAGACTCTGATGCCAGTCTCGAAGTGGTCTATGGTGTGCCTTTGCCTCAGGGTGTCTAAGTCAACTGGGTTCATTTTGGATCCTTTAAAGTCACGTTGACCAACAGGAACTGAGATTGTGGTAGAGGCACACAAAAATACTTGCCTTAAAATGCCTGTATGCATTTCCTAAAGCTCTTACCGCCTGACTGACTTCCAAGGCAGGACTTTTTCCTCCTTCATCTCCATGATACATAGTTCCTGATGTTTTCAGGGAGCTGAAGTTAAGCTGCTTGTTTTGTAAGCCCTTGAAGATTAGCGGAAGGAGTGATGAGGATCTTGAAAGTAAAATGAAAATGCCTTGCCCTGGTACACCATTGAGGGAGAATACCATTCAGGCCCTCATCTGCTCAGCATTGCCACAGTGGTGAATGCTGTACAATTCACCCGTGCTTCCCTGTTGGAAGTGCCAGGAATTGTCTTTGCATCTGTGATAACAAGGGAAAAGGCTACTTTTGGTAACCAGCAGAGGCGGCCGGGAGGGAAGGCCATTGAGGAGGTGAAGAGCTCACCTTCTTTATGAAAAGAAGATCATGACAGCTGAAATAGTATGAGGTTTGTGCTGCTTTGTCATGGCTTCTTTTAGCCTGTGTCTTTCTGGGGAGGTCTTGAATGCCCGTTGAAGCACAGGATGGCTGCAGCTATGGTTGCTCTGTGCTAATTGTCCTGGATATGCTTCTTTTCACAGACGAGTTCAACAGTCCTGTTCATTTCACCATTAATAGTGAGAGAGATCAGATTGCTTCTGCATGAACGGCGCCTGCGAATGCTGGCTGAGTGAGTTTGGCCTGCTTCCGGAAGGACTGTTGTACGGACCTGACAGCTGGGACACTAATCAAAACTCTGGGAGACTTGTTTCTTATATCCTCCAGGTTTGGACTAATTCAAAATGGCTCTGCAAGACTTGATTGACCTGCCTTTGTGAGCTCAATATTGAAGTACCAAATACCCGTCCTGAGACCACCTGCATCATGGAGCTGCTGACCTAAGCTAGACAATCCACAGGACTGGCGGATTGTCCCAGCCTACCGGACTCTTCCATGTCAGCAGTCACGCTAGGGTCTTCTGTTGGGTGGTCTCACTGCTATACCCCTTCTTATTTATTTCTGGATGTCCTGGCCAAAGGTCAACTGTTTAAAACTGACGGTGGAGAGGCTGTCTTGCAATGAATTTTGATGCTCTGTTGTGCCAGTGAAATCATACAGTGCATTTCATGAGTAGTCTAAATTTATGATCACTTTAGCTTCTAGAAAGGTCAAAAATAATTATTTGGAATTTGCACTGTCCAGTTGTTTAAAAAATACTGTTGCTAAATCTCTGCACAGACGGACCTCTGCTATCCCTAGCTGTTAACTGTCACATATTCCAGTAGATTCACATGGAGACCTTACTTCCATATTTGTTTTTAGGATTTTTTAATAATAATAATAATATTAGTAATCTCTGGGAAATGAGATTTTAGTTTTTAACTATTTAAGCAGAAAAATAGTGTGCAATACTTTACTGTGATCTCTGAGAATAAGCCTTAATAGATCCTTTGTGTCTAAAGGGTCCTTGAATGGCTTACGGGATCAGTAATGGGACACAAATACTTTCACTACTGCTTTGTTATTTGAACTCTGACCAATACTGACCAAACTGGGACTGTCAGGTGACCCTCTGAAGGAAGCTGGTGTCACTGATTTCATACTCATTGGGCAATTGCTCATCTCTAGCAAAGGAGAACCGGAATGGAATTAAAGGGATTTAAGGGACCTGGCTGCTCTCGGACATGGCCTTCCAAAGAGGGACTAAAGTGTACTCGTAGAATAGGATCAGTAAGCAAGGGCTGCTGTCTTCCCCCATGCTCCTCTGCCTACGGCTGTGTAGGAGACCTCAAGCTCCAGGGTTCTAAAGCTTGAGTTGTGTCTTGAAGAAAAAGGTAGATGCAGGTCAGCACTAAAAATGTGTGACTGCGCTTGGTATGGTGATATTTGAGTGTTTTGCAGTACTGCGGTAAGCAGAGTGACTGAGGACACCTCTGACGTTTGTTGGTGATATTAATGGGATCATCGAGTAACTTCTCCACAAATTGTTTTCTGCTTAAGCCTTGGGATGTTTCATTGTAATAGGTATGTGTCAACCAGCAGAACTTCTGATCAAACACTCAGTCGAACTGGTCAGTGACGCCTGGATGGGGTGGGGGGCAGCAAAATTCTTGGAGCTGAAAATTTGAAACTTTTTAAATGGGAAAAGTTGCCTTTTTAAAATGTACAATTTAATTTATGAATGTCAATTTTTAATCGTGTTGATTGTAACGAGTGGAACATTATTAGTGCCTTACAGTTTTACTGTATTGAACGGTTGCTTGGTGATTGCTGCTTCTGCAGTGATGGCTCTGTGCACAGCTTTGCTTACTGTGAAACTCAGTTGTTCCATTTTTATACTTTTTTTTAGCGTCTCTTTCTTTCTTTCTTGGCAGAGGTGATTCTTGCATTTCTTGCTAACTCTCAAAAAATTTCAGTGCTTGGGAAAATGACGCCATTAAGCTGATGAGGGACCTAAATACTGTTCTTGTCTCATTCCCATTCCAATTTCTGCCTGTATAATTAGAGCAGGAGACTGAGAATCTATCATCCTGTTCTCACAATTACGCCCTGGGGTTAGTGCTCACATCCCAAGCTATTCATTAGCCCCTGTACAAATAGAGTCAAAACTCCCTGAAATTTAGTTCTGAAATTGATGGCGGCACCGTTTTCCCCAGCCACAGTGTCTGAGAATCTGTGGTTTCAGATTCCAACCTGGATGAGCTTTCTGGCCATCCGTCTGGGTACTAGATAAGCTTCTGATGAAAGGTGGGGTGGGAAAGGGACGTCAGCGGGGCCGGCGGGGAGGAGAGGCAGACCCCTGTAACAAATGGTTTCCTGTAAACAGTTCTGTCCCTTCTTGAGAAAAGTGTCAGATGTGATGTGAGCACTGCAAGGCCAAGCTGCCCAGCAGCTCGTGTTTAAGTGTGCGGCGGTGCTTTGAGGCTGCCCTCGATTCGCGAGGCGTGCCTATGACTTCAGGATTGTTTTGTTGCTGTTGTCCTGGGTTTTTAGTTCTGTGTATTCCCTCAAGGTGCTCAGATGGAGAAAGGTTTTCAATCTGATCACATCCAGACTGATGTCACATGAATAAACTCACTCTGACTTGATCTGGGCGAATTCTTCCGTGTGCTTTGTTCCACTCGTCTCAGTGCGGTTCTGCTGTGCATGCTTCTCTTCCTCCTGGTTACAGGCCTAGCTCTAACAGCTGCTTTTCACTCAGCTGCTGTGAAGATCTGAGCCCTGACTAACACTGAAACCAAACCCTCATCCCACCCTAAAAGGGGGCCGTGTCCCATGTGCTGTGGTTTGGCACTCTTCCTGATCAGTCTTGTGCGAAGCTTTCTGAGAGTCCCCTAACAAGAGATGCCCATAATGGTGTAACTAATGGTCTTAAATAAAGAAATCAGAATATATATTGGGGTTAATTTATTTATTTGTTGATCTGCATGTACAAATCAGGTGTTCTTCCCTTGAAATTAAATGTGCCATGTAGCTGCTGGCCCCACCGTGCCTTCTCTCCTGTAGTTTGTTTCTTTAAACACAAATCCACACCTACGCTTAGCTGTGTTTGTAACTCTGAACTTTGTAATTCTGTTTGTGTTTTATAGTTTACTGTAAATTCAGAATTGAGCACAATAGTGGATTGCTGGAGAAACCCCCATGCCTGCATGTTCTGGTCCCTCAATTCCAAGTAGTTTGGAGGTGCCATGATGCAAGAAAAGTGACAATTCATATTTCTACTGCTTTTCTGTCTTTTTTTTTTTTTTTCCCTACTCATGAGGAACTTTACAGCCTACTCTGGAAGCACTCTGAGGAGTAGAGCTTTGCTTGAGTATCTATATGAAAATGCTGATAGTAGCAGTCCCCATCACCACCACTGTGACTGTGATCTCCTGAGCCCAATGTCTGGGCAAGCAGCAGTGTAGGAATTACTTCACTTCAGAGTGCAAAGGAAGCGCATTAGGAACTGATCTCTGGGCTTTTGGCTGTAGCCCAAGATGTGACAGACTGACCAAATTGGTTGTGAAAGAAAAGGTGTGCCTCAGCACCACAATGCTTTTCCATATCAAGGAAGGTCCTTGCAATGCATGTCCTACAAGCAGTGCTACTGCATCCCGGTTTTGTCAGAGGTCTGGAACCCAATGACAAGTAAGTCTGCCTGGTGACAGTATCACAGTGCTCTCCGAAGGGCGAAGAATTGGGCTTCTGCTCCGAGGGCTGGGCAGCCTTAGAGAGCACGTGAGCTGCTTGTCCTCACCAAACCGAGAAGAGCAGCTTTCCCTTCCACAGGAAAGTGGGAGGAGAAGCAGATGCATGTTTTAAGGGGTATCGTTTTCTCCCCGAGATACACAGAGAAAGTAACTATTTCAGTACAGTCCCACAGATCTTGCCAGTAACAGCACTAGCTGTTCAGGGATGTCTCAAGCACGCCACTGCTCAGTTACTCATGTGTAATTTTGCCCTCTATCCAGCCGTGGCCAAAGTGCTCGGCCAAACCTATTTGCAATTTCTCCTCCCTTCTTTTCTAACTGAAAGTGCCTACAGGGATGTTTTGGGTTCTGTATTGCAAGGGTTTTCTAAGGCACAGCATGCCCACCTTCCTACATCTTTGTCAAGCCTTATCTAATCCTTTTAGTAAACAGGCTACCGTTCTCTGAAGGCTGTAAATACAGCTCTTAGACCATTTTGTGGGGTCGGATCTGTGGTGTGCATGTTATGTACAGGCCCATGAAAGCATCTTGATTCTATTAAAGTCTTTCTTAAATGAGAGTTGCTTAGATGAATATTTAGAGTAATGCAAAGAAGAAGAATTTTGGCAATTGCTGTGAATGTTGCCTTTGGTTCTGCACTGGTTATGTCTGTGGACATGTCTGGACCCCTGGAGGTTCTCCTGGAATGTGTCATTTGACCAAGCCTGCAGCAGTGTGCAGGTGTCTATGAAACCAAATGCAGTGGGCAAATCAAAATGTAGCACAGGAGCAGAAAGCAAGCTTTGTGGCGCTCTTGTTGGGTTTAATACTGGCGCCAGGAGAAGGAAGATTTTTGCTGACATTACACAAACCCAGGTAAGCTATTTGAGGACAACCTATCTTGTTTCAGAATAGTTTTAAAGCAGCAGATAGCAGTGGATGGACCTCTAGGTGAATTGGTGAAGTCTGTGTCCATTGGTGTTCTTGCTCAGTTGCCAAGGATAGGAAATCCATACACCACCACCTCTTGTCCTTGTAGGCCACATAAGTAATGATATAATCCAGAGTGTGCTAGTGGAATGACGGCAGATGAGGATAAGATTACTCAGATGTGCTATTTAAATCTTCTCTCCTTATAATGTGGTAAGCAAAGTACTGGGTGTTTGGGATAGGTTAATTTCTCTGGGCTCCTGGATTCCAACGCTAGCTCAGAGAACTCCCACACCCAGAGACCTACATCCTCACTCTTTTTCCTGGTTTGTCAGGTGGGACCAGTTTCCAGAAACTCACTCATCTGCTCTGGGGTGCATGGCAGAGGAAAGCAACATTGGGCGGACAAAAGCTGGTGCTTGTCTGCAGTGAGTGCCAAAGGTGACGAAGCAATTGGGTAATAGCTGGCTGCGTTGTTCAGCCAGAAGGATGGGAGTATCAGAGAGGCAGTTTTACTGGGGCTGGCTCCACTATCCATTCACCTCTTCTTCATCCTCCTTGCCCTCTGCTGTAACTCTTGCATCCTTCTGGGAATATTAATGTTTCGTTTCTTCCAGTCAGAAGCAGGTTCATCCCGGGACTGCCTATGAAGGCATGGCAACGTGTAGGACAGACGGCAACAGGCGGCTGTGGTTCCTGCCGTTGAATGCAAAGGAGCTGTTACGCGAGGACAGACGCAAAGCTGGGAGCCCTGCCTGCGACAGCAGGCGTGCGTCAGCATTGTGCCAGCATGAGCGATTTCTGAATTAGTGCACACCTCCGAAATGTCAGGTGAGCACATGTGCAGGGCTGGTATGGTCTCGGCTGGAGATGGCATTTTGCTGCTTAGCTTTGTTTCCATGCACAACTGCAATGCTGTTCTGGGCTACTGGAGCTCCCAGGCCCTTTTTTAAACACCATCTCGGCCCCATGTGCTCAGGCAGCGTCAGGGCTGGTTTCCCTGAGGGAAGGAGGAGGGTGTTGGGGGAACGTGGAGCCATGGCTCCAGCAGCTATATGCCACCCTGGTTCTGAGGGACTCCGGCCTTTGCTCCTAGATGACAAAATCCAAATTGCTTTATGCACCTGGTTCTGCTGTACTTTGCCACTTGCTTTGGCCACTGTTTTGCCATCAGTTGGATGAGGATTTCTGCCTCTCTTCCGCGACTTCGCTCACTGCAGTTTTCTCAGCTGCCTTCTCTTCTTAGGAAGGGAGCAGGGAGTCACTTTGGGGGGGTTTATCATAAGTCAAGGTCTTGGTTTGCCAGACTTGCTCTTTTCTTCCTACTTCCACTGTTTCACCTCAGGTTATCCGTTCAGTCTCAAGTGTGCAGGGCCGGATTCCTCCCTCTTCTGTCTCCAGTCCGTTTTCTTTGCTCCAGCCTTTGTGGTAGCTTAACTCCGGGACTAGAAAAGGAGCCAATATTTTCTGTGCTAACAAAGTGAGCATTGTAATGCAGTTGCAGAGTGGGTGGATGTGATTGCCGACAGACGTATTCCTTCTGTTAGGGTGTGGATTAAAGCTCAAGGTGACTTTGTTCCTGCATAAATTCACTAACTTTCCCTGGGGAACTGAAGGGGCAGGGGTGGGAGGGGAGAAGTATGATAAATGAAAGTGTCAGAAGGAAGTGCACTTAACATAGCACACACTACCAAAGCATAAATGCGTGCTCTGTAAGGAGCTTTCAACGTAGCTTAAGGTAGCACTCCATGGATTAAAAAAAAAAACCCCAGGACGATGTTGAGCTGAGAGGTTGAGCGTGGCTCACTGCAGGCTGCTGCCCCAGTGTAAATGCCTGGGTAAGTGGATTAGCAAGCAGCAGTGAGGCTTGTTCAGGGTTAGGCAGGCTTCAAGGGGAGCGAGGAGGGCACTGTTCTTCACAAGAGGATGAGACGGAGGAGCAAAGGCAGGCAGCCTTTGCTGCTCTCTACCAGTCAGACCTGCTGGACACAGAAAGCTGTGGCAGACGGTTGGGTTGTCATCGCGTGCACTGGCTGGGAAGGGTCCCCAGGAAACAGTTCCTTTCAGAGCTATCACTTGTCCTTATCTGCCGTGAGGTGGGTATGGTGACAGCAAATCACATCTTGGGACACCACTTCTCTGCCTTTGTTGCCATGGGAATCGGTGTCTTCCGAAGCTTTGTCTTCTGTGAAAAAAAGAGAAGTATTGTTACCTGCCCTGGCTCACCCACCAAAATGTGCCGAGGATGGAGGGGGGTTGTTGTCAGCCACATCGTGCCTGGAGCAAAATGTTCGTGCCAGGAACGGGGCTGTGAGGTCGCTTGTCTTAAAATCTCATCTGGCGATGCATGTTTCTCTGCGGTAGTTACCATGTCTATGTGACGGGGTTGTGATGCAGAGCACAAAGCGGTGAGGCACACTGGCCCAGGTAGCCCTACTCCACTCGTCCTGGGTGTCAGACACAGAGCTATCTGACCTTGCCAGAGTAACGGGGCTGGGACCTGCCCTTGCCCCCGCTTCATGCTTAGGTAGAAGAATCTGGGTCACGCAGACGTCCAACACGCCGAAACATGACATCGTTCTGAAAGTCTGGCACAGCCCAGGGGTTCAAGCGCTCGTTCAGTGGGGACTCAGGTGGGGTCTCCTGCATTCGCAGGAGAATGGGGTTGCAGCGGGGCAGAGATGCACCAGACTCGTGGGGAGAGGTGCTGTGTTTTGGTTCCCTCCCCAGGTAAGGGAGCAGCACCCAGCAGGGGTGTGGGAGCCATGCGGCTGGTGCTTCATAACCAGGAGGTGAAGGCACTGCAGAGCCTCTGAAGGGACCCGAGGAGTTTCTGGGGAGCGGGAGCCCAGCTGGGAGCCTAGTGCAGGATCTGCATCTCTCCTGTTCTTCAGCTCATGGCCAAGCCCTGTCGAGTGTGGTAGGGAGAGAACGGAAACTTCATTTGCAAAGCAAGCCTTAACACTTAGGGGAAACCGTTTGTTCTCTGGAATTTTCTGTGCTGTACAGGGAGCCAAGGCTCTCATTCTGAACTATCCTGAGCTGATACGAGAAATCAGCTCGGTTCAGAGACCTCCCCAACTTTGTACCATACGTCTCATTCCTTCCTCCCAGCCCTTGCTTATGTCATTTCTTTAGATCGTAAGTGATCTCTGTTTCAGTGACATTTCTCAAGCGGATTCCGATACCGAATTAAAAGATATTTATCTGCCCAAAACTCCTACGAAATAAAGAAGTGGTGTTATTTCCACGGTACAAATGAGGAACTGAGTCAGCGGGAGGCTGAATGACACATCTGAGGTTACCCAAGAGTGCCGAGCGCTGCTGGGAACCGAATCTGGCAGTTCCTCTCCTGGCTGCCAGAGCCTTCGCCCTCTGTGGCACTGGATGTTGGGCATTGCCCGGCTCAGCCCCCGGCCTTTCACCTCAGCCTGGGCCCTTGGGCTCTGAAATGACCCATAAATGCAACCAACCTTTTTCAAGGGAAAAGAGTGATTTATCTCAAGCCTTAAACTTTTGGCACTGGAATTAAAAGTAGTGGTTTGAACTGGTCTGTGTATATAACCCCACAATTACAATCCAGCGCTTTTGCTTAGACTTTGGTATTTGTGGTATCACCTTCTCCTGGGGAAGTGGCTGTGATGCCTCCAGTTGACAAAAGGTTCCTATTTGTGCTGAAGTTGATGTAGGTTTTGTAGCTAAAAATATGACACACTTGCAAACTGTGCTGCTTTACTCTATGCAAAGAGTCTTCCGGATGTTCAGCCACTCAAACTCGAAGTGGTTAAATGTCAAAATATAGGTGAGAAACGAGGAACTTTGGTGCGGCAGGAAAAAGTATGCCATAGCAGTTTAACTTGGGATGGAAATAAAACATACAATTCCCTCTTAAAATGTGTGCAACTGCTGTATTTTTAAACATAAAAAATATCTATGTAATAACCTGTTTTAAATCAGTCACTCAAAAATGCAGAAGTTTCACTTTCTTATGCACCAGACGTGTGTTTCTGTTAACCTTTTTGCATATGTATGAGTATATCCACATGTATAAATACATTAAATGCTCATGCTGTTGTAGCTTGAACAGTTTTTCCGTATTTCTGCCTCTTCGAGTGGCGTTTACTCCTCAAGGGTACCCATTGCCAAATCCACTTTAACTCATGCACTGCTAATTTAACAGAAAGTGGCTTCAATTAAAGCTTGAAGCTGTTTTTGTTGCCCTTGACCTCTGTGCGTGAAAGGGCCTACTTGGAAGTTGTCAAGAATAGTGAAATAAAATGATGAGATAAAAACAATAAGTAATAGACAGTGGGCAACTACTGAGTCACCACGAAATACTGTCAATGGAAAATGCTGAGCTCCAACTCAGCTCAGTCTGGCTACCTGTGCATCATTGCTGAGTTCTTCGAAGTGTGCCACTACAAACGGCTGATGCAGTCAGCTAACCACAGAGAAACGGTACAACTTCAAAGCTCTGGGAATAATAAAAGTCATGTCTGCCACTATCTGCTTACTCACCCTTGAAACAAGCTGGTACGAAAGAAGCAGAGAGCGATTTAGGCTCACAAAATCACTCGCAGTCTGTGATGTGATAGAAATTAGTCATGTTTCGGTCTGTGCTTCTGATTTTGCTCAGCAGCCGTCTGCGGTGCCTCGGCTTCTGCCTGCTGTCCTGGAAGTCGGGCAAGACAGGAGAAGCAGGGAGTGATGGGGGCAGAGAGGCTCCTCTGGAAAGGAAAATTGAGCCTTCCAAGCTGCCCCACCACCCGAGGGGAGTGCGTGGTCTGGTGCTGGTAAGCAGCCCTCCGTGCCGGGATGGCTGTGCTGTTGCCTCCGGTCGGGGATTTGCACGGTGACCTGCTGCTGAAGGCTGAGCTTCACCAGCGCTGCGAGCAGGCAGGAGCAGGGAAGGTTGGGAAGTGCCATCGGACAGGGTGTTTGAATGCACAAAGGCATGCTTTATTGGCCCGGTGTTTCTTATTCAGTGGCTTCCCCGGCGTGGACACCTCCTCAGGGAGGTCTTTTACCTTTGCCAGAAGAAAGGGCGGAAAGGTCGCCCCATTGTTCTTGCGCTTCAAAACTGCGTCCCCCTCCCGAAATTGTGGGGCCGGTATGGGGGGCTGCTTTAGCGGTGATTTTCTTTCATGAGTCTGGGGTGGGTCAGCCTGATTTTCAGACACCTTCCTCCAGCCTTTCCCTTATTGTACAGCCATATATTTCTACCGACAGGCAGTAAACCAGCAGTTAAAGCCAAATCGCTTTCTGGCTAGCTCTATGAGCCCCCCATCCCTCCTCCTCACTGCCACAGGGCTCAGCCCTGCTGTGCTGCTTTTGAGGACAGGCATACAGCGGTGCAGCCGCCACAGCTGCAGCATTTGCTGGAGGTGGGATCTTGCTGGCTGCCGTGCCCACAGCCCTGCCCGGTGCAGCTCACTTAGCCCAGCGAGCCGTAGACACCATGGGCTAAAGCCAGGCCCTTTCCTCTGCTTGTTGCGTCCTGGGAGCCCACGAGGGCTGCAGGCATTTCCACTTGCTGTCCCTGAGAGTGGAGCCCCCATGTATGGTGGTGTGGGCACCCATCATCTGTGGGATACTGGGGCAAGTTGTGGTGGGAGACAGCTGAGGGAGATGGGCCTGGGGGTGCAACGCCATGCCAAGCTGGCAGCTTGCTGTCCTCGCCCTCTGAAACAAGGTGCCCGGTGCACGGAGCAGGGAGAAATTATGCTGCAGTGTTGCTGGTGCCAAGCTGGGAATGCAAAGGGCTGGAGCAGTGGGTCGATTGATTTGTGAGATGCACAGCAATATATCTTCCCGAGTGCCGTGGGTGTCCTGTGTAGTAAAGCGTGCTGAGACTGGCAGATGCTCCACTGGAGCCTGGTTCTTATCAATCGCTTCTTCTTTCTGCCCAGTACTGGGCCGCAGGGGACACAGCCCTAAAGCTCACAGCCATCCGGGCACAAAAACCCATGTTGGCTTCTGTCTTTCTGATAAGAGCTAGGCAGCGTTCATAAATCTGAGCAGAAGGGCAATTCTGGTGCAACGGCTGCTTTTAATCAATGAAAGGACGTCTCGCAGGTGAGGCCAGCTCCCCGCTGTTGGGGCCTGCAAAGGGATCCCCTCCGAGGGGGTTACCCAGCGCTGCTGGCAAAGCCCCAGAGACCCGTGTTGAGTTTGGGCTGCTTTAATGTTTAACAGGTGCAGGTGCACCTCCGCGATGCAGGAGGTGGAGCAGGAGGCTGGCGGTAGCCAAAAGAGAGGGGGTTTTACAGCGTGTGCTGCAGGTGCTTTTTGAAATATTAATATCACATCATCTTGCTTCTACTTTTCTGAAGTGGTAAAGCCCAATTCGAGTAAAAATCTTCCGTTAGAGCTAATGAGAGTCATACATATCAGTCTTTTCAGCGGCTAGGAGCTAATACAGAATATTTTATCCTTTAAAATGCTGGGCAAACATTAACTAATCCTCTCAACACCCTTCTGGGGTAGGTAAATATTACTCTCTCCCAGGTGCAGACACTAAGGAGGAAAAGTTACGTGATTTACTTTAAAGCCACAGAGGGAATTGGGTTAGGGTAGAGATGGGGTTGGGGGGAAATGGGAGGAGGAAGGGTGGGGGTGTGTGGGGGTGGTGTTACGGCTTGGGCTTGTTGCAGGTGTTGCTTCTCAGCCAGTGTTGTTTTATAAAGTCAGCCATGGTGGTGGGGAAACTTGCTGGCGTCTCCTGAGTGCTGTGAGGAGCACAGCGGCTGATGCACGAGCATGCCTGACACTGCACAGATCAGGGATGCTCTGGGGTCTGCCTAGAGCATGGACAGAAGGGAGGGCTTTTGGGGACAGGGTTTTCAGGGACCACATGGCTCTGCCAAAGCCCTCTCACTTTGAAGTCAGTAAAGTTTTGGCTGGTTGGCTTCAAGGCAGGACTTAATGCCATGAAAAGCTTGTGCTTCCAGGCTGAGCTTACCATGGGTGGCGGGTGCCTTTCAGGGGGCTTAGCCCCAAGCTGCCTGCCTTTAAAGTAGGTGATAAATGTTGTCTGCAGAGCTTGACTTGTTTATCTTTGGATTTACATTGCAGATACGGTGGCGGGAAGGCCCTGTGTTTGCAGACCTGGAGGGGAAGCTGCTCCTGGCAGCCTGGCGCGAGGAGGGGGCTGCTGCTGCCCGGGCTCAGCCTGTCCACAGCACCCGCTGCTGCGGGTTGGGGTGAGGGTGGCTCTTGGGAAGCCAGCGCCTGGTGCTCTTTGGGACGCTTGCCTCCTCTTCTTCGCACCTGGGATTTTAAACGCTCTCATAGCAAGGGGTTAAATCTCACTGTGCTTAATGGCACCACACTAACCTCTCCCTGCTCCTGTTCTCATCCACTGTTGGCTCGCATCCTTGTTTCGTTTTCTCATTGCTGACCTGGCCAGGGCTTCAGTTCACAGGTGATCAGATAAAATCCAATGGAAATGTTTGTGTGTGAAGCTGGTCTCGCCTGTAAAGATAAAGGTCACCTATGTGCCTCCAAGGTGGTGCTGGGGTTTATCAAGTGTTTACTCAGCGGGCTGCAACCGCGGCCACCTCAGGGCAGTCGCCATCCGTTGGAAAGCCCTTGTTTGTTGTCCCCCAATCCCGTTTTGGATCAGGTCCGAGGCAGGGCCACGTAATCGGGGTCTGTTCCCACATGATGGGCTGCCAGGGAGGGCTCCCGTCTCTGCTGCGTACATCTCTTTTAGTTAGAGACACGTGATTTATTATTTAAAAGAATAGGTTTTCACAGTCATTTGTTAGGATCTTGCATCTGAGAGCGCTGCAGCTTGTGAGCCTTAAATTAAGCTGTAAGAAGGACGTTGAGCACCTCGGGAAGGGGGTGCTGCAGAACTGGAGCCTATTGTTCTTGTCCTGAATTGCGGGGAAGCTCTTTCCCCACACCGGCTCTTTTACTTAGTATTCGCCAACTAAGACACACGGTGGTTTGTTTCTGTCTCCATCTGTTCCAACTTCAGTTTATTCACGGCTCTGTAGGTATTGTACACTCTGCTGCCTTTTTTTTTTTTTATGGGAGGGCCTCCCCTTTTCATGGTTCACTTATTCATTTTGTAGGTCTCTGGCTTCCTTGTCAAGTTTTCGCCGTTGTTGTATTAATTGGTCTTAAATCTATAGTCAGGTGCTGCGCGCGTGCTTCCCGTGTACACCTTAACCATCTGCTGTGTTTCATCTCCATGGCACCCAGGCCAAATTCCAGCTCTGGTAATGACATCGTGCCTTCCCGCATTTTCCCTGTGCTTTTAATTGGCTTCAGTTCACTGGGGTTTTTTGTCCCCTAACGTGCCCCTCTGCTCGGTGGCTGGGAGAGGTGGACTCAGGTGGTGAGGGTGAGCTCCAGGATGCCGGCACCCACCTTGGGGCAAGAAGTCTGTCCGGCAGCAGGCAGCTCTCCTGCCCGTGAGGAGCAGCCACAGCACAGCTTCATGACTGGAGAGTGAAATGGGGAAAACATTAGATTGGAAACAAGCTGCACATTTTCAGCACTGAAAGCAGTTGTACGATTTTCGAAGGCATGTAGTGAATTTTGCATTTCCCTGAAGGCTTTTGCAGGAGAGTAGGTGGCTTTCTGAAACGGGTGCCATTGCCTCCTGCCTGTCCTTCTGTCGAAACAGATCAGCTGTAGTTCCTGGAGGAGGGCAGAGCAACTCCTGATAATGTTTACCTCTGGCCTTAGCCCTCATAGATCTTGATACGTTCAGAGTAAAACCAATGTGTCCAAGTGATCCCAGAGCATACTGAAGCCCCTGGAGTCTTGCTGGTGCCTTTGCCTGGCTTATCTGACACTTTAATAGCACAACGGTTGTTAGCTTTACAACTGGGTTTCGGGAGGACGAGACTGCTGTCTGTGTTTGGGAATTGCTCTGTGCAGCACGTGTTTTCCTGGGGGAGAGCTGAGTGGGTTCTTGCTACTTTTTTTTCCCTTCTTTTCTTTTCTTTTGGATATTGAATTCTCGTTTTTGTTGAAAAGATCCTCTAATGCTCAAAACCTACTTAAAAGCATGGCCTGAGCTTCTTATGCACTTTGTTTATTCCTTGTCAGCCTGGAAGGGTTCTCTTCTCTCTGCTAACCTTGTTAGTTCCAGTGACGGCTGTGGGGGTGAGCTGCTGGCAGGGCTCTGTCTCGCCTTCGCTTTCCAACTGGGAGTCCTTAATGTCACAGCCTGGCTCCAGCCATCGTGCCGAGTCCTGTACCGATGACTCTGGGCACCCAGACTGCCGCTGGCTGGCTGTCCTCTCTCTGTTACTGCTCGCTGCTTATAATCTAATCTCAGTTGTATTGGAACAACTCTGTGCTGTTTGATGTCAATGGTCAGACCTCTGCTACCTCGGTGTGGTTCGCTGCTCGTTTGTGTTGTTTTACATGGGGCAACCTGTCGGGATTTCTCCCTGGCTGTCACCTTCGTGGAAGTTCAGGGCATGGACCATTTCTGTTGCTGGCCGGGGGCCCCAGCAATGCAGAATGCTTGTGGAGCGGCCTCTGCATTGGGCTTTTGGAGGGTGTCTGCATGTCCTGCTTTCAGGCATCGTTGAATAGGAGAAACAGCAACCACCTCCTTCATAAGGGTGATGGCCAAGAGCCCCAGAATGGGGTCATGCTCTTTGGGATCCACTGCTGAGCCTGGCTCCTGCCCTTCCCTTTCCCATGTGGAAACCCAGTGTGCTCTGCAGATCACACTGTGAATCTTGGAAAGGACTGAAACTGCTGTTGCACCCATCCTCCCCAAATCCAGTGTGTAGATGCTTTTCGTGTGGGTTAGAGGTTCCTGGGTGCTTTCTGATGCTGTGTGCAAGGGCTGTGCTTTGAACCATGTGCTCCTCTGTTTCCTCAGCGTCAGGTGGAAGCCAGACTGTTTCCCCATCGGAGACCAGCTTCTAGGAGCAAACAGTCCCAGTGGCCAAGGCACGAGACTAAATTGGATGGCAGGGCCAGGTGCCCAACGCAGGGCTGGGGCTGAGGCGCGTGCCGCAGACTCCAGCCAGGGCCACCACCAGACTCTTGCCAGCTTCGTTCATAGTTAAATTTATCCATGTTCAATCAGCTTCCTTCCTTTAGCTTTCGTACAATCTTGTGTGCAGGTTATGGCATGGGTTGGAATTCTCAGGCGCGTTTAAATGTGGATAAAACCGGTATAAAATGAAATACCCCAAGCCTTGGTGCTTGTTGGCCCTTGGCTACCTAGTCAGTAGTGCTCTTATGGCTTTCACAGCAGTCTGGGAGCACAGCCTGGAGCGGTCAGTGCCCACCGGTGGGTGCCTGGTGAGGATGGCAGCAGCACTTGCCTCTTTTATAGCATTTTGTAGCAGGTAAAATCTTCCTGGTTGAGTGGAGAACCAGTGGTGGAGGCTGGGCAGCTGCTCAAAAGCAAGGCACTGATTGGCATCACCGTTTGCCGTTTGGTAGGCAAAATGTCCACAGGACTTCAAATGCCTGGTGGTGGTTTCAACTGCCTTGGAAATGCCAAACGAAGGATTGGGACTGGGGGAGTATTCAAGGCAAGGTTGCTACGTGAAGCTCTGTCGCCTCCAGGTCTTTGTGAGCCAGTGGAAGAAACACCAGGGCTTGTCCTTGCAGAAGTCCTCTTGCCCTGTTCTGCACAGGCCCTCCCTTGAAGCAGCAGTAAGCTGCCTGTTCTCCCATCCTCCTAGCAGTGGAGGATAAAGTACTTGTACCAATGTCTCCCCTAGCGAACCAGCATTGAATGCGTAGGGAGAAGGACCAGGTCATATCAATGAACAAAGCAGTACACCTAGCAATAAAACCACCATCAGTGAATAACCCTGCAACCCCCAATCGAACAAAGTCCTTGGAATGTGATATATTATTTGTCCTTAAGGTCTTGGTGAAGATGGTGTCCCAGTCAGCGTGGTGTTAAGCATGCACATGTGCACATAGGAAAGTGTCTGCCCTGAAGTATTTGGAGTCCAAGTGCACAAGACAGGGGACAAGGGGCAGGGGAAAGGAAGGGCTATGGATCCCACTTCCCTGACAAAGAAGAATAAGGTTTTTTAACTCCACATCAGAGAAGAAAGAATGGGTGCGATGTTAGCATTGCTTCAGATGGGCAGCATCCTGCCTCCCCCACGGGGATGCTTACGGGAGGGAGCAGAGGTCCTTGGTCAAGGACTCAGTGCTCGCTTCTCCTGCCCTGTTCCCCATTGCCACAGATCAGATCAGCCCTCTGTGCCGCAGCCTGTTACCTGATTTATGGGAGCCATAAACTGCAAAGCAGAAAGAAATAAAAATACTAAACACTTAGTTTTTTAAAAGGCCAACAGTGCATTGAAGTCTTGGTGATAATATGCTCATAAAGAAATATTATGCTTCAGATCATAATCCTGGGCTGCAGAGGGAGGCTGAGATCTGGCCTGAGTCTCTCCCACTTGGGCTGTAAAAGGAAGGGAATGAGATGAAAAAAAAACCACGTAGCCTGTGGGGATTAGGCTTGGCTGTCTTGCTGTCCATCACCTCTTGTGCCTGGGAGGTTGTGTGGAGAAGTGCTGATGTTCTCCACAAAAAAACCCCTTGTCCTCTGCTGGAGGGACAGCAGGCTTACAGAGGGATGGGAGGTGAGAAGAGAGGGAAGGATAAAAATCCATGAGCAGCAGTCAAACAGCCGACATTTACAGTCTGTGTGGAAGTGTCCAGATTGTTGGGTCAAGGGCTGTTCCTCTTGAAATAAGCAAGGGGGTGTTGCCTACTTTAACTGTAATATTGTCACCCTGGCCAGGGCAAATGCTTGTAGGTGCTGCTTGGGGAGCATTTGCCTTTAATAGTGGTTGCAGAATACCGATTTTTGCTCAGCGCAGATGGGTGTCTCTGTTTCCAGTGGTGAAAACCAGCCCCCAGCCAGCACAGCACCTGTAAGAGCAGAGAAGCGGTAGGTACGCGAGCAGGTAGACCTTAAGTGGTGTCAGTGTTTGATTGCTGGAGAGGTGTCCCGGCTGCCCCAGGCAGGGGCCTGATCTGAGTGGATAAAATTCCTTTCTGGTTAAGCTTCCTGCTCCCAACACTGCCTGTGCCTATTTACCTACGGGGCTTGCACTGGTGACCGGCACCCAGTGGCTAAAAGCGATGCTTTTCTCCAAAGGAGATCAAGGATTCCACGGCTGGTTCAGTGCAGCCGTATTTTCTCCTATCTGATCTTCTCCACTTTTACCTTGTCAAAACCACCTGTTAGTCCACTGCCATCTCATGTGAATCTTGCTCTAGGGTTTCAGGAGAGCAGGAAGGTTGTCAGCAATTTGTTTCTTTTTTTTTTTTTTTTTTT
>VZSC01008686.1:133076-148078 GCA_013398225.1 Steatornis caripensis | reverse complement strand
TTTTTTTTTTTTTTTTTTTTTCTCCTTCTGTCCTTTCCTTATGTCCGGCTGGCGGGGAGGCTGCTGGCAGCACTGCCTTGCGCCCTGAACAGCACAGAGCTTGATTCCCTTTTTCAAGTTGGCTTCCTATAAGAAATTTTTCTTTAGAAGGGAGCATTACTTTCTCAGATACAGATCCTAAATGTGGTGATGTAGAGCCATTTATAAAGACATAGGAACTGGGAGGAAATTGTCACTTCTGGCTTTTTTTCTTGTTTGTTCCATTTTTTTTTTTTTTAGTCTCCTTCAATAATCAAAATGAACAGACTTTCCGGGATGCCCTAACTCTGCTCTGGGACTCATATATTCATGATGTCCACTACTGCAGCTCTGCTCCAGGTGCAGCCTTAGCAGTGTTGAATTATCACCTCCCCTTGGCCCGCTGGCCACGCTGTGCCTGATGTTGCTCGCTATGCAGTTTGTGGTGTTAACTGCTAACTCATACACAACTTGGCAAGCCTGTAACTTCCAGGTCCTTTTCAGCCAGGCAACTACTCAGCCAGTCTGTTCCCAGCCTGCGTTGATGCCTCCTGGTGCTGTTCCTCCCCAGTTCCTGTGCTTCATGAGGTTGCTGTTGGCCCAAAACTTGAGTTTCTCAGGGTTGTTTTGAATCCTCAATTTGCTGAGAGTGGATCTTTCTCTGATGCTACTCCTTGAGAACTACTGAGTTCAGCCTTGCTGCATCTTGAAGGCTCACTGGCGATCTCAGCAGACACATGTTAATGGTAACCAAAGTGGCAGGGCATTGCATTTCGGCAAGGACTTTCTTAATCAAAGTAAGAAGACTTTAACAAAAACAGATCCAAAGTTTAAGTAGGTTGGTTGAAATGGGAATCTGAAGTATTTAACTTCTGCAAAGCTGCCGCTTGGGCAATTCCCCAGTTGCCGGGGTGGCCCTGGGCTCGGCAGTGCCTGTGCTCCTGGGGCAGAAGACACTCCTGCCCTCCTTGTGCAAGCAGGAGAGTTTCAAACGCTCTTTATCAACCACAGAGAGAGAAGCAAGAGCATGAGTCCAGTTTAACTCCTCCTGGGGAAAAACATCACTTTTACCTTGTAAATTAATCCAGCCAAGAGCATTCCCTGCTCTCCAGCCCGTTACAGTATTGAATGTTGTAGGAGAAACCTCTCTGGGAGAGAGGGCCCACAGGCTATTTCTACTCTAGTTAGAACAGG
Organism: Steatornis caripensis; assembly: GCA_013398225.1. Classification (NCBI taxonomy): domain Eukaryota; kingdom Metazoa; phylum Chordata; class Aves; order Caprimulgiformes; family Steatornithidae; genus Steatornis; species Steatornis caripensis. Next base: position 146,866 of record VZSC01008686.1, on the reverse strand, counting down.
CAGTTCATTATCTTGGAGGAGTCAAAACTTTCAAAGTTTCTGTCTGCCCCCATCTTTCCCTTAGTGTTTCCTGAAATGTTTAACAGCATCCTCTTTCCCTGTTTCCGAGAGACTGGCTTCCTCTTTGCAGTCAAGGTTTCTCCTTCCCCCCTCCTCAGTCACTGAGAAGCAAGAGCCTCGTTTTTTTTTTTTGCAGGGAAAAGAAATGATTGTGATGGCCAACACACACCATTTCTTGTGGTAAGTGGCTGCAGAAGTGAAACTTTGTTCCTTTCTCCAACTGTATTTGCTTCTGCAAACGTGAGGGAGAAGGGATGCTCTGTCCCACCAGACATGAAGTACACTTGGAAATGTGGTGAATTTTTAGTGATCCCTTTTAATAATAGACAGAAAGAAATCAGCTCTGAACTTTGCTCCCCCCAGACCCAGTGTGTGATTAAAAGGCCGCAGATGATGTGTCCTTGCAGTCAGTATGCAAGGACATGGCAACAGGCACAGGTACCATCCAAATAGCAATGAACATCCTGCTTCTAATAAGGCTAAAATAGCGGGCCTTTGTTTGTCAGAATAAGTAATAGTTGCATGTTCACAACTGGTGTCAGAAGTGGTTGATAAATCACTGTTCGCTCCAATGTAGCGCTCAAAAATGAGGAACGCTTCCAGTAACTTTACTTGGATGTTCTTAACTATGACCTCCAGGGAGTGCAGATATTTACAAAGAACAGCACACAGATACTGTTCATTACAAAGTGTGTAAATAAAAACACTTTAAGCAACAGAACCATACTCTCTCTGGACATCTGCAGGTTTGGATAAGCAAGCAAGCACACTTGTGCATCATCCTTTAAGTCAGTGTAGGTTTGTCTCTTGACCTACCCTGGTTTGAGCAGTAGCTGGAAATGAAACCTGTTTGGCTCTTGCTTGTGAGCCTGCAGGGAAGCTGTGGGTAGCAGAGGATGTTTGGCTGCTCCGCTGGTGGGCAGGTAGCTATAGTTGCAGTGTCCCCCCTTCTCACTGGCTAACTCGACTGCTGCAACAGGCGCACGCTGGGGTAAGCAGTGCCGATCCCAGGTCAGCCAGGATTCAAAGCATGCCACCTACTCAGCGACTCTTTTGCTTTGATTTTCTTCCTGGTGTCGTCCTGCCCCATGATATCTTTGAAGGACTACATTTGCAGCTTCCATCCATCAGCGCTTCTCTCCCAGGTTTGATCAGTGATGGGCTCTCTTCTTCCTCTCTGCTTTGGTTAGCAAGAACCTCCTCTCCTCTGTGCCGTTCTTGTAGCTCCTCTGCGTGTACCCTCGCTGCCTTCGGTGAGGTAGGCTTTCTGCCCACCAGTGGGGTGACCATGTTCCATGTCTGCCAGGGCCGCTTTCCCTTCCTCTGCCCCCGAAGGAATGGCTCTTTGGGAGCAACGGTCAGCACAGTGGGTGGCAGATAGAAAACCGATCAGCCCCAGGATCTCCAAGTATCTTTCGGAGGTGACTTGGCTGGTGTGGGCTTAATGGCCTGACACTAGGCTGGCTGCAGGAACCACAGCAGTCTCCTTGCGTGAAACTGTCCCCCACTCCCAGAAGAAACAGCACCGCTGCTCTCAATCTGGTGCTGAGGTGCAACACTGACTCTGTCACCCATCCCCACTTGTCCAGCGGCAGGGCAATTAATTTTCCAAGTGACATAGTCTATTGAACACTTATTTAAATTAAGGGCACCAGAGGCATAGTTTAGATTAGGGTTAAGTTCCAGCTGCAGGGTAGACACTTAAAATGTGCAGTGCCTGTGCCAACAAACCTGCTCATCTCACTGGAAAGTGAATAAATCTGCCTCCTTGGTGGAGACTTTCCTCCTAAACCTGGGGACCATTTCAGGCTTTGCTGGGGCACAGAGCTGTTCTGTCGTGAGAGGAGGAGGGAGACAGGTGCAGTAGCTGAGCAGGGCTGACTCCTCAGCCACCGCGGTGGTGGTGATTAAGCACGGTCTCACGACCCAGACAGGCACTGGTGCGGTAGAGGTCTCTGGGCAGATGGGGTAGAGGATGCTTTCTCTGGACGTCTTTTTTTATTCCTAGAAAACCTGTGCATTTCAAGTCCACTGTTCCAGAAGAGCAACTAAACACGAGCTGAACTTTGATCTTGCGAGTGTTGGTGTTAATAAGTTACAAACTGACCTGAGTGCTCTGTGGGAGCTGAAGGCAGCCTGGGGGAAGTTCCCTGCTTTTCAGTAAGAGGCATCTCATTACACCCCAGTCCTGTTCCCATCAGCTTCATTAGCTCAGGCAGCCTCTCCAGCTTGGATGCCAAAACAGCTCTTGTAGTCACTTTAATTCAGCTCTGGGCTGATGCAGATGGCCCTCCAGCTGCTGAAATGCTGCTGTGCAGGAACGCCAGCTCGGTGCAGCCGCAGGGTGACAGAGCTGCCGTGTCCCTATCTGCCTGGGAAGCAGGGAGGTGTCATGGAAGGGACACAGAGAAGAGAGGCCAGGAGCTCTGCCAGCGACCCACTGCCCAGCTCCGGTCTTTCCCCTTTCTTTGAATTTTACAGTCCTAGATGAAGGCCTTTTGCTTTATCTGGCTTTTTGTTTTACCTAGCCTCGCAAAGTCTCCTCTTAGTTGGTTGCTTTGGGAATGGTGGCCTCGCTTCTGCAACTTAGATGTTACTGGGAATCTCCTGTCCACTGAACACAGTGCAAGTCCTGCTTATAAAGCCCGAGTATACTTTACAAGAGCCACTGAAGCTTCACTGTGAAGTGCAAAACTCAAGGAGTGAAGTAATGCTACTTAGATATGATGGTTTCTAGGCCTTTTGTTTTTTAAAGTAGGAATTCCTACAGTTTTCTTTAGCAAAATCTTATTTCTGAACAAAGCTTGTTTGGAGACCTCCTTGTTGATGGCCATAGGAACTATTTTGCAGCAACTAGTTAGAATTTACTTTAAACATACCTAACATAATGAAAAATAGGAAGAGAAACTGAACTTTGGATAGAGCCTTCCCCTTTAAGGGGCACTCCGTAGTACCAGAAAACGTCAGAAACTGCTTTCCCAGCACAAAACTGAGAAATGGGCTCTTCAGTTGTATGTATACAGCTGCCTTCTTACCATCCCTGCCCCATGTAAACACCCTTCAGGCTCCTTCAGCAGCCTCCGTACAGTAAGTCTGTGCTCGTTCCCAGACCCTGCTGCTCTCTGCTGGAGCGCCCAGTGCTGCCGTCCCAGTGGTGGGGCAGTTGCATGCTGGGGCTTCTTCACAGTCCCAGGTGCCAGCTCTCAGGGTTTCCCTCAGGTTTGGATATTTTCTTTATTTCTTTGCTTACATCCCATTGGCCTTGTTGCCTGAACAAGACCCACCTTGCGGTTGTTTCCGTGTGTGGCTAAGATCGCTTGTGCGAGCAGCGCCGGCGAGGAGGTGCGAGACAGCCGAGGGTGGGCAGTGCAGGGACCGCAGGAGCTGGTGTGCTGCATCTGGATGAGCGATACCTCTCCGTGGGTCACTCGCCGGAGCCAGTCCACATGCTGTGGGGCTGCTTAGCAGCACTGTGGCACAGGCATCACCAGGTCACCCTGCTCCCCACACTGGGGGGACCTGGTTTTCCCCTTCTGCTCTCCATCCTGGTCTCTCTAACACCAGCATGCGGTGGCGGTGGGAGGAGAGCCAAGCGGTGTGCTGCACCTTGGGAGGGCTTGGCAGTTACGGCTCTGCCCTGAGACAAGGGAATCTGGGTCCTGCCACCACCCCTGCAGGACTTGGCAGGGTGTAATGCTGCAGCCGCAGATGTGACGTGTAGGGGGGACACGGCCACTGCTCGACAAAGCGCTGGAGGTTTGGCAGAGGCATCTGTGCCACTTCTGAGGCTTAGAGGGAAGCGGGGGGCNCCCCTGCAGGACTTGGCAGGGTGTAATGCTGCAGCCGCAGATGTGACGTGTAGGGAGGACACGGCCACTGCTCGACAAAGCGCTGGAGGTTTGGCAGAGGCATCTGTGCCACTTCTGAGGCTCAGAGGGAAGCGGGGGGCACGGTGGGTGCTCAGTGCACACTGAAGTCTGTGTTGCCAGCTCTGCTCCCTAATGCAGCCTAGCAGGGCTTGTCAGCCGTGCCCGCCCTGCATCAGCCCTCCCGCATCCCTCCACAGGACCAGGTGACCTCTCCCCACCGCCCAAAGGCATCACAGGGTCAAAACTCCAGGGTAGCAGGAGTTGCTCAGGAGGGGGCTGATGGGTGCCTCGTGGGACCCATCGTCTCTCTGGGACCCCAGGTTTGTCTGTCCGCGTTGCTCTGCATCCCCCAGCTCCTGGCTCTGGGTCTGGCTGTTCGGGGTCACACGGCGGGGACCCTACCTGCCCTCTGGGGCAGGATGAGCGCAGGCCCTCGTGCCAGATGGGCACGTACGGCAGGGTGAGGGCAGGAGGCTTTTTGCACACGAAGGCTTCCTTCAACAAAGCCATTTCTGTCCCACTCTCAATATTTCTGCCTGTGCGGTTGGGGACCCGGAGGAGTGGAGGAGCACAAAGGACCCCAGACAATAGGGCGAGCGGGAGCATTCCTCACACTCATGGCGGCCGTCGAATGAGCTTTGTCTCCAGCCTCTGCCTCCCTCTGTTTCGGGGGGCAGTCGCTGCCCGTCCTCCCCTGCTCCTTTGTTCCCGCGCTGCCTGCCAGGGGTGAGACAGGCAGGTGAGCGGCGCGCGAGGCAGGGGGCTGGCGACGTGCTGCGGCAGGCGCATATTAATAGATTTCTCCAGCCCGTCGCTGGGTGTTTGACTTGATTCATGAGACTCCTCCATCTTGGCGATGATGGATCCGAGAGAGACCAGGAGGGAGAGTGAGCAGGGAGAGAGCTATTGTCTGCCAGGCCTGGGGCCCTGCCGGTGCCGCTCCAGTGGCTGCCACCGCTGCCCCGAGCTGTGAAAATGCTTTGCACCTTTGCCCCGATGTCCTTCCCGCCCAGGGTGTCTGTCTGTCTGGGGCAATGCGAAGGGGGACTGGCTGATACCTGCACACCACGCGGATCCCTGCGGCATGAAGCCGCGCAGGGGAGAAGGCAGCAGGCGGGCAGGCAGCTTCCCAAATGTGCTGCCTCAAGGTGCAAAAGCAATTGAGGTGCAAAAGCAATCGTGCTGCAGTCACAATGGGCTGTGTCCAAGCAGGGCTGCTCATACAAGTGAAAATGCTCCCACGGGGTACCTTATTGGCATCCGAAATCAAATATGGAAAAGCCTTTTGGTGCTCTTTTTTTTAAATGGCAGCTGTAGGTTTTACAGTAGATTTTTGGTGGGCTATATTTTTTGAACAAAATAAATATGCAGCTGGTGGACACATATTAGCCAGGCAGAAATCATCCTCTGTCTTGAAAAGGCTGATTCAGGTTCAGCATTTGATAATGCTCGTATGGAAAGGGTGTGCGTGGCAATACCAGGGAAGGAAAACAAACAGAACGGAGCGCACTCCATCATGCTGACAAAGACCTGGATTGTACATGCTGGGGTGCACATAGAATTGTTTGCATATTCAGCCAACTCTGTCTTCGCTTTTCCCTATCCCCGAGCATCGGTGATGCCTGAGCTCCCTGGGGAGCTGTTTGAGTCGGGGTGGGGGGGACAAATGTGCATGGGGGAGTGAGGCGGAGGAGCATGTGGAGGAGGGATGAGAGCAGAGAGGGTGCTGCTTTTGGGGTTACAGTGGAAAGGGGCTAGCTGGTGGGATAAAACTCCGGGGGTAGGGTTTATAGGACTGAACATAGGAAGCTCCAGCTGAGCTTGCCTGACCCCTTTCCTTTTGTATTCCTAACATGCAGCTCATCCCGTCCTCAGCTAGACATCGAACAACACATCTAAATCACACTCCAAAGCAAATTAAAGATCCTGTTTGGGTTTTTCTGTTTCCCCCTCCCCAGTTTTCAAGGAATGAAGCTGAAGTGAGAGGGAAAGGAGCACTTACTCCCAGTGAGTAAAGAGAAGAAGGCTGAAATTAAGGATTTTCTCCACTAATAGCACTCCTCAAGTGGCAAACTCCACCGCAGAGTTTCCAGTAAACCTACTGGGACTACAAAGCAAACAAAGAGGGAAACGTCAAGGCGTATTTACTCTCGTGTTAACCTGCTGGCCTGCTCCCTCTCTGGGTCACGTTGGCAGCATACAAGGGTGCACGCCTGCGAGCCCGGCTGGGGAGAGGTGACAGAAGGAGGACCTGGCTCCAAACTCTTGCTCTCCAGCCGCCACAGCATGGAAAGGGGGTGCTGGAGGGGAGCCTGTGTTGGGAACAGTGGTGCTTGGAGGCTGTGCCAGTCCTTCGCACTGTCGGCTCTCAGCAAGGCAGAAAATTGGTTGTAAAGGGGAACTTAGTGCACACACCTGTTTGCAGCTGAAGCCAGAGGAGCTTACCTTAGAGCTGACCCAGATTTGACTGCTGTCAATTATTGGCTGCAAGTGAGACACGTTTCCTGAATGCCATGTTTTACTTGGTGACACATCCAGAACCTCTGGGAAGAGCTTTTTCAAATCAGCTTCCCCTCAACATTTTTGCAGGTCTCTTTTTTTCTCCTTTCCTCCTTCTTATTAAGGGAATTAAGCAATCACAGCATTTTGATGAAGTTGCCTCTTAGCCTCTTGCTTCATGGCACGTGGCCTTCCTGAAGAATCAAGGAAATGCTGATAAATTAAGTGTAGGAGACTTGCGTGCCATTCCTTTCCCTGTCTAACGTGCCTCCCTGCGCTGCCCTCGGAGCACGTCCTGCCCCTAGTTGCTCTGTTAACTTGTCTCTACTTATAACACTCTGTACATAAAACACAACCGGGTGCTTTTCACTCTGATTAAAATCATGCTGTGTAAAAGAAAACACAAATTAGCTCTGGCCTTTGGGCTCCTGACAAGTTTCCAGTGCCGCTTTCAGCACCACAGAGATTGTGTAACTGCGTCCTCCGTGTGGTGACGTCTCCCCTTCCGTCACAAGCTGGGCTTGCTGCACACATCCAGGTTCAGCTGTTAATGCTTCAAGCAGCTTTTAGCATTGAAGGAGGAAGAGAGTTTTCACCCAGCAGCCGGGTGAAATGCAGGAGCCTGCTTTTTATTGTTAAGGGACAACGATGTGGGAAGGGATAAAAGGAGGAGGATTTCCTGGGTAATTCCCTGAATCTCAAATCTTTGTGTAAATACCTCCTGGTCTAATGTGTGCCAAGTGACAGGGTAGCCCAGCGCAGGGAGAGCTAATGCTTCAGTACAGGATCAGCCCTTGAAGGAAGAGTACAGTAGCCTCTCATACAAACTATGGCTTAAGTTTGCCAGATCTTTTATGCAATGAAGCACAGGGTGCTTTCCTGCCTCCTCCAGGGATTCAAGCCGGGTACACTATGTTACACCATGTCGGCGTTGCTAACAGAAGGGCTGAGGCTGCAGTTGCCGTGTCGTGTTTTCGGCAGAAACCTTTAAGTCTCGGCGACTTCCTCCAAGGACGCTGAACTAAACACCGTCCAGACCCGCGAGTGAATGAGTCGCAGGCGACATCACTGACTCGAAATGGCGTGTGGGCAGGACGTGGGCGAATGTTCCCTGAGCTGGGTGTTTTCTAAAGGTCTCTGAAGCATGAGGCATGACTGAATGACTTGTGTTTTCTTTAAGTGACAAGTGGATGAATCTTGAATCGTTGAGCTGCTTTTATTTTTGTTAGATGTGTGTGGGCTGACAGCATGACTCAGTATTTTCTCTGCAGATGCAAAGATCATATTGCCAGTTCTGGGTATACTTCGGGCAGTTTCATGTAGAGAACTGGAATGTTTTTTTAGTCCAGAACTTTGCTTTTTGGCAGCCTTAAGCCTCTTGATGTGAAAATAAATACTTTTAAAAATGAGTGCTTTTCCAAAATGTACAAAAATACACTGACGAAATGACCGAACATGGGGAAACTACCTCTACCCCCGTGTTTTCCCTATTTGTTTATTTTAAAGTTATTCCGGAAGTGTCCATTAATGCTTGATTTTGTTTTTTCCCCCCGATTCTCCCTAGTCTCTGTTGCTTCTGGGCCATCTCTTTGTCTGCTGAGTATCATCTCTGGTATGTGTTTAGCAGGCCATGCCCTGCCAGGTGAGAGCCACCGTCCTCTGACTGATGGGTGTGAGTTCTCTCCCTCCTCCCAAGAGACAAGTAGGCATATTCGTATGTACACGTATGTGGTTTGGCCAGTACCCAGAAGGGACCCAGAAGTCCCAAAAAGTTTCCCTTTCTCCTACTGGCAACCTTCCTGCCCTGCTCCCCCTTCTGTATCTTCCCTGTATGCCACCTATAGCATATGACATGTGCTTTGGGAGATGCACAACAAGGCCAGGCACGGGCTTCGGATGCTTTTATTGTGCAACAATGAGTGCTCTCTTCTCCCTTCCCCTCTTCTCTGCTGCTGAGCAGAATGCTGGTAGTCATGTCCTTGCCAAGAATAGACTGCTTGCTAAGACCCCTACCTGTAATCATAGCCCAGCATCCTAGAGCCACCAATAAACCATTTTTCCCTGCTGATAGCAGCCCTCAGCCTACCATGAACCTTGCTGAAGATCTGGGAATAGCTAGACAGCAGCAGACTTGTGGGTGAAGGGTGTTGTATGGCGATAGTTGTCTTTCTTTTCTGGATAAAGAAGTCCAAATACTTTTTCAGAAGGATGAAAATGAAGAGGGCTTCCTATTCTCGGATGGGCTGGGCAACTGAGCGCTTCTGTGCCAAAGAGTGTGAAGGAGAATCACTAAATATGCCTCTAACTTTTTCATTGCACAGAAGAGGCTGAGTAGCTAGGTTTAGGGAGAAAATAATAGACCAATAGACACAAGACTAGGAGACAAGAAAGTGTTTCCTTTTCAGTTCTGTGATTGTGATAACCCCCCAGGTAGGGCTCCTTTTCGGGAGATCAGAAGATGATGTGCCTATAGATGTATTCTATAGACCATGCAGGGTGAAACAAATTCCATACACCCTGTTTTTTTGATCTTTTGATCTCTAATGCTAACTTTCACTACAGAAAAATTCCCACACTCACCCCCTAGTGATGGCCTTGGCAAACGTGACTTGTACTTAGCACCATGACCCAAACCCCACTACTGGCCTGTACAACAGGGAGCCATACCTGACCCACAGCTAATTATAAGCCATATGCACAAGCATGTGTTGCAGTGCTAGGGGACTGTATCATCTTCCTCTTGTTGTAGTTCCTCAGTCCTAAGCTCTACTCCCCACTCCTGAAATTTTCTCTGGCCTCCACTGCCCACCCATGGCAATAATTCACCCCAAACCTTAGGTCGAGTCCATCCATCATCCCTCCAGACCTCATGGGAAGCCACTTGATCTGATTAGCTCAGTTGCCTTTGCAACCCTGTCCCAGAATGACAAGAACTGGTTACCAATCCTCATGTTATTCAGGAATAATCCTAGACTTTCAGCCCTTTTTACCCCAAAGCCTGATTCCAGCTTTAACCATAAACTCTCATCAGCCAACACTCCCCCAAACTTAACCTGAAGCCTTCTGCCTCGTTAAGTACCAGCAATCATTGGGCTTGTCCAGAGGGGCAAAGAAAGAGGTGGTGCTCCTCAGTCCTTGGCGTCCCGACTTCTAAGTCTGACTTTAGCATTTACAAACCTGGTGCTCTTTACATATGGGCCCGTACCTCTGACTGCCAGAGCTGTTCACCCCTGCCAGCCCCAGCCCTTGTGACTGCGTTTCTAAGGTCTTTGCTGGAGTTCGGGCGCAGGGCTGGGGGAAGCCAGTGGGGCTTGCTGAGTGTGGAGGGTGGAAGCTATGTTTGTCAGGGGTTGTGCTCGACAGGGCAGGGCATGTTTTGGCGGAGTTTANCTTCTAAGTCTGACTTTAGCATTTACAAACCTGGTGCTCTTTACATATGGGCCCGTACCTCTGACTGCCAGAGCTGTTCACCCCTGCCAGCCCCAGCCCTTGTGACTGCGTTTCTAAGGTCTTTGCTGGAGTTCGGGCGCAGGGCTGGGGGAAGCCAGTGGGGCTTGCTGAGTGTGGAGGGTGGAAGCTATGTTTGTCAGGGGTTGTGCTCGACAGGGCAGGGCATGTTTTGGTGGAGTTTAGGGCGGCAAGATTTTTTTGGGACATGGCTTAAAGGATCAGCTGGCTTGCTCCAGCTGCTGAGGGGATGGTAGGCTGGGTGCTACCCAGAACGTGGGGCAAGTGGGAGCGTGACAGNGCTGAGTGTGGAGGGTGGAAGTTATGTTTGTCAGGGGTTGTGCTCGACAGGGCAGGGCATGTTTTGGCGGAGTTTAGGGCGGCAAGATTTTTTTGGGACATGGCTTAAAGGCTCAGCTGGCTTGCTCCAGGTGCTGAGGGGATGGTAGGCTGGGTGCTACCTAGAACGTGGGGCAAGTGGGAGCGTGACAATATCTGTAGGTCGGTGAGACAGCAGTGAGGCACGCTGTCAGGAGAGAAAAAGCAGTGGGTTAGGGATGATTAGAAAAGCTGGAGAATGGCTGATGTGTTTCAGTGACCCTGTTCCTTACTGTAAACAAGTCTAATTGCTCCTGCCTGCTTAATTCTCACTGCCTTTCCACCTGTTCTTCATCACTGTCCCCACCCCTTGTCCTCCTGCCTCTGGATGTCCAGAGCTACTTGCTCCTCTAGAGATGGTTCTCGCCTGCTTTTGGCAGTCAGATCTCATTCAGGGGCCAAGCACATGAACCCAGTGTTGCTCATTACAGGGTGCTCTGCACCCTGTATTTCACGTTGGCATGTCTTGCTAGTTGGGACCCAAGGACGAGGGGATGTCTTAGCACCCCTAAGGAGATGGCTATGGCTCCAGGTGTCCAAGTGGCAACATGTTGCAGTGAATAATGAGCTTGCTTCTGAAGGTTTTTTAGATTGGGGTCTAAACTGGCCTCATTTATTTGGTTACATTCAAGGTTGGCATTGCAATTTTTGTTTCAAAACTGCGTTTAGTAAGACTGTTATACAAAAGCTCTCCAAGTTTCTGGGAAGAATAGTTACTAAAAGTGTTTTTGTAATTCTAACTGTGTGGCCTTTGGCTTTTCCGAAATTTTGCTGTGCTACGTTCAAGCATAGTTTAGTGCAGTTGGAAAGAAAGCTTGGAAAGAGAAAAGCTGACAAAGAGCAGATCAGACTGAGAGGGAGATGCAGCTGGTTTACGCTTCTGTGTTTTGCAACAGAGGCAGCAGGTATTCCCTACCTGCTTAAGGAGTGCCCACAGCGGACTGAATCATAACACACCTTGGTCTGAGAGAAATCACAGCGGCAAAAGGACATTGTTTGTGGCAGTAGACAAAGCGCTTATTAAATGGCGAGCTTTGCTTTGTGCACTCGCGGTCGCAACTTCTTTCTTTTCCAAAAAAACGTAAGTTTGTTGCAGTAATCGAGACTAGTGAAGGGAAGGTCCCCACAAAGTGCTGAGGCCAGCCTGCTTCCTCATTCTTTGCACTCTCATCATCGGGCAACTTTCTTCTGTGTCAAGTGAAAACTTCCTCATCCAACCCACTAGCACCAGACTCACCCTGAACAAAACTAGGTCTCCTCCCCACGTAACGCACGTTAGGCAGCCTCACCCCCGTCTTACGGGAATAACCAATGGTGTGCTTTACCACGGTGATTAGGGCTTTTGTCGTTTGCAGACACCTCCTGAAATACAACATATGTGCATTTTTATGGCAACTTTGGATAAAGTTACCACGGCAGCTGGTAACTGCAGCTTTGAGATAAAACTCACCATGTGACCACCTAAGAAACAGCAAACTAAGGAGCAAGGAATTATTTGTTTTCAGACTCCGGCGTGGCTACGTATACTGGTGCCTTGTTGCACAAACACGGAATAACTACTTTAACTTGAACAGTTGTCTCTTAGTAGTTGTTACATTATCTGTAATCGTTACTGCAAGAGCTTGTGGGCCCTACCATTAATATGCCTCTTCCTGGGTGTGCTTTTGAATCAGATTAATAAAGGAAAACAGTATTTTTCATGAGAAAGCCTCTTGGTACGTATTATTTCCAGAAACTCTGAAATCATCATTTGTTACCTTAATGGTGTTTTTTACCCCTATTAAGCTTAACATCAGCTTTTTAGAGGACTGATGTGTGTGCAGCCACATTCCGAGTTGCTGAAACACTGGGATGTGTTGGAAAACAAAGAGTACCGAAACACCTACTAACAACATCCTATAGGTCAGCACAGTGTGCACTTTCTAAATAGGTCAGGGTTTGGTCTGAGAATCTGATCTTCCTTAAAGACGTCCTTTACATTTCCTGTAGTTCTCTACTTCATTCTCCATTCAGTCACATCACCTGCCTGCTGGATTTATTTGTTTTACATTTCTTTGCTGTCAAATCATCATCTCCTGTTGCTGTCTTATATAAATGTTAACATTAGCTAGCTTCATAACAACAGCCTGGAAAGGAAACATTTACTTCTGAGCTTCCCCTTGCCAAACAAACGTACAGCGTACGGGTTTTTGTGGCTACTGGTGGTTGAGGGCATGGGATGTAAAATTATAATGCTGTACGCACAGTTAGTCTATCACAGTTATGATCACCGTAACACGCACTTCAGCGTATTTATTATTTCACTTTCAAATTGGTACATTCAGTGTGGAGGACACGACTCCCTATTCCCTTATACAACATAATCTCTGGAGGTCCTCGAGACTGACTCTGCCTGCCAGCAGGGAAAAAAAAAATCTCCATTTTAAACTCTACTGTTTTGTCCTTCACAATGAATGAATGCATCAGTGTTACTTTTGCGTTCTGAAAGAAAGGGTGGTTGCGTGGAACTGAACAGTGGTGCCAATGTACGCAGAGAGTTTGACAAGAGATAAACTTATGGCAAACCTCAGCTCACCACCATGAAGACGCTGGTCTACCCAGACTTCACAAAATCAGACGCCCCTCTGCCCTTGGAGCCCTCCGGGGAAAAGCACCACTGCGCGCCCACCGCAGCACTCAACGGGTGAGCTGGGAAGAACGTTCTTCAAAATACGCAACAAAGTAATGCTATGCCACTGGCTTCCTATAACCCTCGGCTGGGTGTCAGCTACTTCTACAGAATGCACGCGAGAAGAATGAAGACCAAAGAAGGGTGCCACGGTCCCCGGCTGTTCCCGCCAGCCGCCAAGCTCAAGACAGAGCCGGTGGCCCGGGCCCAGGCCCAGGCCCAGGCCCAGGCCCAGGCCCAGGCAGGGTAGGAGGCGGCAGCACCGCCGTTCCCACCACGCCTGCTCCGAGCAAGACCAGCCGGTTCCTCAGCCGGTTCCTCAGCCGGTGCCACCCGCCAAGGCCGGTGCCGCCTGCGGGGGCTCCCTGCCCAGCAGGGACCAGGGCGAACCGACCGCCGCATGCGGCCCCGCGGGAGAGAGGCCTCGCCGGGTACCCGCGGCGCCCCCGTCCCACAGCCAGCGCTGCCCCGCCGTGGGGGAGCGTGAGCGGCGCCTGCGCGGGGACGGCCGCGGAGCGACAACAAAGTCCGGGTTTCGGACACCTTCGGCGCCGCTCGGCCGCTTCCGCCGCGTTTACATAACGGGGAGCCGGCGCGCGCCGCGGCCCGCCCTCTCTCTGCCCGTGTCCTCGCGGCACCCTGCCCCTCCCCCCCCGCCTCCCCGCGTGACACCACCCGGGGGAGGGGCAGGGCCAGCGCGTGCCTCCCCGCGCCCCGCCTCCCGGGGGTGGGGCGGGCGGCGGCACGTGCCCTCCCCTCCCCGCGCCCAATGGGAGCCCGCCCCCTCCCCCGCCTCGCGCGCACGCTCAGTTCCAGCGGCTCGGCCGGGCCGGGCGGTGGGGGGGGTGCGGGCGTTCCGCGGGGCGCAG
>VZSC01008686.1:106780-132984 GCA_013398225.1 Steatornis caripensis | reverse complement strand
CCCCCCCCTCCCCTCCCCGCCTCACCCCGCTTTCCCCGGGGCGTCTCTCCCGGGACAGGGCGGTCTCTTCGCGGAGGGGGCACCGCGCCGGCTGTCGGGGTTCTCCGCCGGCCGGGCCCGGGCTCCTGCCTCGCCGTGCTTTTTGTTCGGGGCGGGGGGGCGGCGGAGGCTCGTCCCGCACCTCTCGCCGCTTTGACGTTTCCAGCCCGGTGCGCCGAGCGGCCGCCGCCGGCTCGCGTGTGTTCTGCGAGCCGAGCNGGGGGGGGGGGAGGAGGAGGAGCGGGCGGGCGCCTCAGTCAGTGAGTTCTTTAAAGATGGCCGGAGCGGCGGCGGCCGCCGCGACCCCCGTGTACTGCGTGTGCCGGGAGCCCTACGACGTGAGCCGCTTCATGATCGAGTGCGACATCTGCAAGGACTGGTTCCACGGCAGGTAGGCGCCGGGAGCCGCGCCGGGGCGGCGGGGGGAAATCGCCGGGTCGGCGGCCACCAGGCACAGNGTGTGTTCTGCGAGCCGAGCGTGTGAATAATAAAGGCCCGGCGGCTGCCTCCCGGCTGCGAGCAGCAGTAGGAGGAGGAGGAGGAGGAGGCGGCGGTGGGGATTCACGGGCAGTTAAACAAAGGAGCAACTTGGGGGCCGGCGGCTCAAGCGGNCTCCTCCTCCGCCCGATAACGACCCGGGGGGACAATGGCTGCGCGGCGGCGGCGGCGGGGGGCGGAACGGTCTCCCGTCCGCTCCGGCTCCCCCCGGCGGCGGTGGCAGCGGCCGGTGCCGGCAGGCGTCCCTGGGCACATGGGCTCTCCCTTGCGAGGGGGCGGCTGGGCCGGGCGAGGCGGCCCGGCGGGGAGAGGCCGGTTATGAAAGAGCAACAGATNTTGGGGGCCGGCGGCTCAAGCGGCTCGGCCGGGCCGAGGCTGCGGGGCTCGGAGTTGCCGCCCCCATTATGTGGGGAGCCCCGGCGCCGGCGTGCGGGCTCGGGAGCTGGCGGCGGCGGCGGCAGTGCCTTGCGGTGGACGGCAGGGCATTTAAATACCCCCGTGAAACAAAAACAGGCGCCCGGCGCGGCGGCCGCTTCGCCCTCTGCCGGCGCGGGGCGGCAGAGCCCGACCGGGCCGGGCCGGGCCGAGTGGAGCGGAGCGGCAGAGCCCGTCCGCCGGCAGGGCCCCGGCGGCCCCCGGGCCCCAAAGTTGCCCGGAAAGCCGTGACCGCACCGGGGCTTTACCGGTTGCTTAACAAAGCGGTGCGCCGGCGAGGGCTTCCCGTCGGCGAGGGGTGTCGTGCGGCGGCGCGCCGGTGGCCCGGCCGCGCTCCTGGGCTTTNCTTGTCTGATTGTTTGGTAAGTCAACTCTGCTCAGAAAACTGACAAAACCCATTCTTTTGTTGGGTTAGTTTTTTGTTGGGTTAGTGAGCTGAACAGGCTCATCAAGGGCTAGGAAGAGTCCCAGACTGTTGCAAAACACTGATGAGGACTGTGTTGCTGGAGGAGATGATAGAGGGTGGGAAAAGACAGCAGAGTTGCCCACTTTTCTTCCTCACTGCCCACCTCAATGGTAAAAGAAAAAATGCTGGCTAAAAGTAGGTTGCGTATCTGGGTGTTACTTAACAGTAATTATTGCACACGGGTGTTTTCTTGCAACGTTTTAGGATGAAAGGAAGGCTTTCATTGCTTCAGATGTTGACTTGTACATAACGTAGAGTGGATTTGTCCTTTGTATACGGGTTTCCCTTGACTCAAACCACGGTATAATAGAGACTATGAAAAGGGCTCTGTAAACTGTAAAAACTGGCAAAGCGGAGTTGTCATACCTTTAAAAACAACCCCTCATTAATATTTTTAACTAGATTATTGCTATTCTTGCCAGCGTTGTTGTTTGAAGCTAGATGCACAACAGCTTTTTGGGTTGCAGTAGCTTAATACAAGTTCGTCAAAACTTGATGCCTGCTTGTAGTAAGGGTGCAGACATCATCTGAAGGTCTTTGTACGGCTACAGGTTCTCTCTCTTGCAAGTGTTTTTCTGCATTTGTGTGTTGCTCTTTCGGTCTATCTTGGCAATTGCTCACCTTACATACAGGCTTAACTTAAATGCAGTCTTGTGCACTAATACTACTAGAGCACAAGTGAACTAACTTCTGAAATTGTGACGAGGAGACATGTATTGACTGTCTGATACAAAGTTGGGACAGACCACTCTATGCAGCTCAAGATTTGAGAAAGTTACAAAGATCCACAGTAGTTCCTGTGCTTGAGCCCTGTCACGCAATTGGTAGAAAAACTGTGCTAGCGCTGAATTACTTTGATAGTCTGAAACTGTAAGTGTGCAAAGCAAGCCAGCAGGAGCTGTCACAACCGCGTTGTTATGGGATTTGGTTGCGTGCTGACTCAGTCTCGTGACTGAGGGTCAGGGTTGTGGGAGACCGTTGTCCGCTCCCAGCTGTGGTCTGCTCTGGGAGTGCCTTTCCCCCTGGTCTAAGAGTGTCTGAAGGCTGTTATATAGCTTGTGAAAGAAAATAACATGCTCTTGAAGTTTTTGGAGAACTTCTTGGTTTCATGCTAGCACGATATGTAACACGTGTTATTGGATTATGGACTCTTTGCTGCCTTCCTGTCTATAGTCGAGAGTGCCTTAGCAATACGCTGGAGGCAGTACAAAGTCTGTTCTGAGAGAACACTAGTCCCTTTAAATTTTATGTGATATTTTTTCTGAGCGTTCTTGCACTATCTGTCTTCAAATGACTCTACTTTGGCATACTATCAATATATTATCAATATATTGATACTATCAAATATGCATTTTATTGCTTCTGAGAAATATTTCTATGAAAGCAAGTATTTTGATATGCCTTGCGAGGTTGCGAACCTGTGTTCTGGGTTTTAGTTACTCTACAAGAGGGCCTAACATCCGGCCACAATCTTGTGTAATTACCTCTTGCTGAACAAAAGAGCGTAACGTGTGTGTGTCTGTGTGGTGGTCTAGGCTTCATCACTTTCTTGAATGGCTCACAGGAGTAGAGAGGCTAATTGACAACCTGTCTGTCAAACCTTTCAGATGGGCAAATCCATTTATATTTTAGACAATTTCTGTATTTTTCCAGTCTTTTTATCTTCCTTAAATGAAAATGTCACATTAAGCTGCTTTCCCCTTTCTGGCTTGTCTAGAATATACTCCAGCTACAATGCAGCAGAAACTCCTTTATGCTGCTCTAAGTGTTCAGCTTTTTCTTCAATCTGTTCAGTAGTTCTTGACACTTATTTAAGTTCTTGGCTTCATCTTCAAATGATATGTATCATAGCATGATAGTTCTTGTTCTGTCTGTGTCTGCTTTTTGATGCTCTGCCTCAGTTATTAGGTTAAGTACATAGTGTTGTCTTTTCTCGCTTGTGTTTTTTACTGTGATTTTTGTAACCTTATGCACAGAATATCTTTTTTTTTTAACCAGTCTTGCAGTCAGCTCTGTTCTTGGAATATGTGGAGCTTGCATAAATCCTGTTGTCAGCTTTGAAATTTTTGTCCTTTTTTCTGTCCATGATACCTGTACTCTACTAGATTTATGTGCGTTGCATAGATGTCACTTATTCTTACAGATTAGATTTCAGATGGGTCAGCACAAACTTAAGTTTAAGCATGTAATTCGACTTTTGTCTGCACAACATAATGTCTGTAATGCCTCAGGAGTAAATGATTGTAGAGTTAGCTTTTTAAGGCTGTTTGCTTTGTAAAGCTGCTCTGGTACTGTACTGGTTGTGAAGGGGCATGGAGAAGTCAAATCAGTCAAACAGACAATTAAAAACTCAAGTGCCCCTATGAAGTTTTCTGTGTAGCACTTTTCTAAGGGATGTTTTGTTTATCAACATATGGTGAACTTCTAGCACATCTCAATGACCAATAGGGTAAGAAGTTATCAAATGTGTCAGTGTCGATTAGAGTAATGGTCTCTGCCTTTTAAAATACCTGTAACCTTTTAACCTATTTTTGATGTTAAAAAAAAAATTTTTTTTTGAAACAAAAGAAATATTCTTCAAAGCTAGAGCAGTGGGGGATAGGAAGGGACAGTATCCTTTCTTGGTGAAAATTAGTAATTTTTCCTAAAATTTCCTAATGGTGTCAACTTTGGTGTCTCGCCCTCAAGGAAAAGAAAGAAAGAAAACACCCCATCCAGCTTTGCTCAGCTCGCATCTTTGGTGTTTTCTGTAAATGAAACTTAGATTTAGAAGCCATAAATCCTTTTTCTTAAATGAATGTTTATGTTTACAGAAATCAGGATTTAATTTGGGCAGGTTAGAGGGCAATAAAGGAAATATACTAATCTGTATATAGTGTATATATGTACTTCTGTTGCAAAGCAAAATCAAATTGATTAAATTTATATGGAATTGTTTTTAAATTGATAGCTCTTGCTGTCAGGATTAATTCTGTATTCTGTGTAGCCTTCTCGAAAGAATTAACCTTTTTTTTCCTTTCCTAGAGCAATTCATTGATGGTATACAGAACTTTGCCATTAAGTGTTTGGTTTTTTACGGCTTTGTCATTACTGGAAAACATTTAGTATCATAATTTGAAAAGAAAGGTGATTCATGTACCTTTTGAGGATGGTTATTTAAATTGCAGATGCCTTGGGGTTGTTTCTTCTTTTTTCTCAAATGGAAAAAAATTTCAGCACCAAAATCACACCTGAGCTAAGTTCACATAGAACGTAGTTTTTCTGATGTTGTGTAGATTTGAGCATGTCTTCATTTGGTCTCTGAAGAAGCATAAAATTTCTCAACCACTCTTTCATCTGATCTCAGTTTCAAAATCGAAGTTCCCTCTTGCAGCTGTTAGATTACATGGTACACGTCCGTCTTAATGCCCCGGTTTGTGCTCTGAAGGCAGACTTTCTCCTTAAGAAAAGAAAGAAATGTACATGCTATAGTGACTACTTTTCCTGAATTGGTTCTTTGTTTTGGAGCTTTATACATGAGGTTCTGCATGATGGGCTTCACCAACTCCATGCTGCTGAAAGAGGCTGTCTCACTCTTGGCTGCATGCTGCTATAATTTCTCTTTTGCTGGTTCAGTGCTTGTCTGATTGTTTGGTAAGTCAACTCTGCTCAGAAAACTGACAAAACCCATTCTTTTGTTGGGTTAGTTTTTTGTTGGGTTAGTGAGCTGAACAGGCTCATCAAGGGCTAGGAAGAGTCCCAGACTGTTGCAAAACACTGATGAGGACTGTGTTGCTGGAGGAGATGATAGAGGGTGGGAAAAGACAGCAGAGTTGCCCACTTTTCTTCCTCACTGCCCACTTTGGGATGAGTGCCTCACCCAGTTTTGCGGAACCTTGTTTTTGTGACTCAGTCACCGTATGTGATTCTGCTTTGAATCTGATGGCCTCATACCAGACCCATCTGCTCGTCTAGTGGAATCCATAGCAAGCAAAGGCATTTCCAGTGCAGCTGCAGCATTGCAACCCCAGAGCATCATCTGTTGGCAGAGAGAGGC
This sequence comes from Steatornis caripensis, assembly GCA_013398225.1. NCBI lineage: Eukaryota > Metazoa > Chordata > Aves > Caprimulgiformes > Steatornithidae > Steatornis > Steatornis caripensis. The sequence continues at coordinate 127,510 of VZSC01008686.1, read as the reverse complement.
GAAGCTCCTCCCTCTGTCTTGAAAGAGGACTAGGTGTGATGATGCTTCTGTCAAGAAACATGGAGACTGCAAAGAGAGACTGTTACAAATGCCTTCTGGTGCAGACCTTCTGTTTACAGAAAATTAAGGCATTGTAATTATAAACGTTCAGGGGCCTGAACTGAATCAACAAATCATTGTCTGGTCACTAGAGCTTTGGTCTGGCACCAGAGGCTCTCGAGTTGACTTTCTGGCTTTTGTAACGTGTAAGCCTTGAATTCTTCCTGTGGCAACTGGGTGTGTGTTAGGGAAGTGTTTTAGACCTCAAGGGAAAGTTAATGTGTTTGTTAACCTTACTTTTCTTTGATTTAGCCTTGTTTCATCAGAGGTAGGATGGAAGCCTCAGCTTAAGTCCAATGAGCTGTGTGTCCTCTGCCAAAGAATTAAATGACTTCAAGTGACTTTAGCTCTTCTAACAATACAAAAGCTGAAAGAGTTGTTAAAATGAGAAGAAACTAGTACTAATAAGGATGCCAGACTAGCACTTGTGTAATTGGATGTCTGGTTCCAATCCTTTTATATTCTTCATTTGAGCAATCCATTTTTTCCCTCTCAGTTCCCATCTGTGAAGTGGGAAGACTTATTAATATATATTAAAGTAGATGTGTTCTACCATAATAAGCACTATAGAGTAGTAAGTATTCAAAGTTCTTCAATTTCTGAAACTCTGTAATAACAGGTAGAATTATATGTACAAGTTTTTTTTTCTTTACAGTTTTCTTGAAAAACTGGCTTTATTTGAAGTATGTATACTTTGAAAGTTAACACTTCTTTCTTTTAGGTCTGTAATTTGGTAATTCTTCTCCATTTGATGTTCTGGAATAAAACACAGTAGATGTCTAGATTATGCATTCCAACACAATAACTAGGACAAGGAAGAAAAAAAGAGTACTGTCCAGTAAAGATCTGTAAAAGAACAGAGGGGTGCGTAATTCAGTTTGTTTAATTGGAATTGCAACAAGATCCTAGTGAGTTTCTAAACAGTTGCTAATAATTTTAATTTCTGAAGTACAAATTAACGCTTGCCTATTCAATGTTACTTAAAAGATAAAAAGGTTCAGAATTAGTGGTTTAAACACTACCTTAATTTTTTGTAATGTTGTAGTTGCTCTATATCAATATTTTTGGTATAATTGTTTTTTCTTTGGCCATTCTTGACCATGCAAAGGCGCTGTAAGTCTTTATGTGTAATTTCACTGGCTAATAATGAATTTTTGATTAGCTAGTTCATGTGTGATTATTTTATATTAAAAAATGCCTTTGTTGATGCTTACCTAACACTTTATCTTCCTTTTTGTTATATTTAATACATGCTTGATTTGACTGAAGAATTAAAATGTTTTCAGGAGGCTCTGTTTTCTGACTTCTGTATCTTACAGAGGTAAGAGAAGTCTAGTTCTGCTAGGTACGCTGCTGCTGCCTGGTACACTTAATTTCTGTATTTATCTGCTAGGTGCTACAGTACAGAGCGTGAAATATGTATATATTTAAAAACTTATCTTGATCTGTTTATAATGCTGAGTTCTCTTATGGCAACACAATGGCAATAAAATGGATTAAGCCTTACGATGGAGTATCACTCTAATTGCCAGTGGGCAAAAATCACATTAATTTTGTTTTCATTCTTCACTTGTGGTTTCTAGCTTCTTTTGTGGACAGTTTTCATATTCATGAGCAGGTGTATTATGCTCAGTGCAGTTTTCTGTGCGCTTTCTATATCGTCCTTTGAAAGATCATACAGTACAGTGTCCCCATTCTGTTTACGTGACAATATGCACAAGTTGAACTCATGCTATTCATGTAAATATTTGTACTTTCCCTACATAATTTTAAAATAAAATACCTCCAAACAACTATGAGTAATCGCTAAAGACTTTCATAGGTACAATGTGCACGCTTAAGAAACAGAAATGTGCTCAAGTTTTATGTTGGTCTCATTGCTCAAGTATGAAAATCCACGTAACAGCATTGCTATTGCTTTATGAGCAACGTAGGAGAGATTTTAGTGTAATATACAGCTTTTAAAATAGTGAAGCTATTTTTCTTTTCAGTCCTTTCTAATGTATTGTAACATTAGCTCATGAATGCACAGAACTAACAATCTATGGAGTATGAATAGTCTTGAGATGTCTGCTATATGGTGGTAATGTGGATTTATGTGGCTAGTTACATCTCCTCAGGTCAATTCTGCTTTTGAATGGAATTAATATTTAATACTGTTTTCTCCATTACTTCAGCATTAACTAAAGTAGTCTTTAAAACTGGTCTTTCTTTTTGAAAATATTGAGTTCATTGTTGCTCAGGCAGGCATAAATGCTGATGTTTGCCACAAAAGCAAGGAAGCGTTTTAAAAAACTCTCCCACATCATTCTGTCTTAAAAGCCAACCAGAGTGAGGATGACTGTTCTAAATTTTTAATATATTGTGGTATGAAGTCTATTTATTTTCATTTGAAGCTGTCAGCTGACATTGCAGCTAGCCTGGGAAATTCATTTCATAAATTTAATTGTGTTTGTTCCATTTACATTAATGCTTTATTCACTTAAAGGCTCTTAAAGCACTATTCATGAAAATGAGTGCAAGGAAAGATGACTTTCTGAGAAATTAAGTCTTTGATATTGAGGATATAGAATTGATCTGATCTGTCGTTCTTTACCAGTTATTAGGCAGTATTTTCGGAACAGACTGACATTCTCCTTTTGGGATATTGATGTTTGAGGGCCAATAAACAAAGGCCAAATTGGGTAAATGAAGAGCAACCAAAGAAATTGCTATGTCTTATTACTCAATAGTACTTGTAAAACCTCTGAGTGGCCTGCCCAAGGTACAGATTTTTAGTTTTGTTTCAATAACAAAAGTACTTGGAGCTTTTCACTAAAGGCCTACATCATGCTGTTGACTTGTAAAACTCAGCGTCCAGAGCAAGCGGAGGTGAAATGAGGCACTGCAACTTAATGTTTGGCTTTCAGGGGTGCTGATGGGCAGATCTGTGAGCTGCAAAGTGCCGTACAGAGCAGTCTAGGAACGGTACCAAGGGAAAGATGGTCACGCTAATGTGACGTTGTGCCCAGGCAGATGTTGCCAGTCTACTGCTCAGGATAGTGTTTTCTGTTTTTATTTCATGATGGTGTGCTGTGGTGACGTGCTACAGTCTCAAGCCCAAACACACTGCTCTAGGTGTTTCTCCGTGCTCTGTTGCTTATGTAAGATGTTAAGTTTTGAGTACCATATTTGTCTGCCTGGAGGATACATCAGTGTGATGCAAAGGTGAGCAGCAACTTGCTGCCTCTGATGCTATGCCTTCCTGTGTGAATTGCTAGGACCTCTGGGGGCATCACTTTGAATCTCTTAATGCTGCAGTAAAATGTGCTGCTGGGATGTAATGAATACAGAAGTGGTTTAGAATACTGTTCTTATTCTTGCTAAGAACGAACAGAGCAGCTGTACTATATTGAGTGATTGGACCAGCATCCTAGCTGAAAAGTGTCTTATTTAACTGAGTGAAAACAAATGCCTTAGCTGTAGCTTATACTTACAGCATGGTCAGCTGGCTTGTGCTTGAAGCTTCATGAAACTCCAGTAAGAAAGATTTTAGTACGAACTAGAGTTAGGAGTATCATTTGAGTAGATCAGAATTTTCTGAAGCGAAGATGTAACTCTTAAGTGCTTCTGCAAATGTTACTTCCTGGCTTTTATATTTTACCACTGAGGGCAAATTCTAATTGAGTTTTGGTGTTTGGAATTGGTGTTTCGGCTAGCGTTGCCAAGTAAGAACGTACTGTGCATTCTATTTCCTGGCCCTTGTTTAAGTGTGGAAGTAATTTTCTTGGCTAATGAAAAAACCACAAACCCTCCACTTTAGAGAAGAATAAAGCTTTTTACTCCTAGCTAGTTCTGGTACTGGATACTGAATAGACTTACTGCTATAAGAGAGATCACAATCTTGTATATTGGTGAAAGGAAGGTATCGCTGTTGGTGATATCACAGTGCTTGGTGTGTTGATGTGAGGTGCCGTTATCTGCTTCTTAGAAAGGTGCCTCATATAGAAGTGATCTTTTCCAAAAGTGGTTACCTTACATTAAGGAATAATTCCAGATATCTCTACAATCCTGTTTGTTTATTGCACATTAGTTCTCTTGTACCTTTTTCTTTCTCCCCAGCACATGAATGTCAATGCATGTCTCCACCTTAACTGGCTGAATCTTTGTCTTCCATAGGGTAGCACTGCATCTAATTCTCTTTTCTTTGATGCTACATACAATCCTAAACAGCTATGTTCTGTGCAAAGGAGGACAAGGAAATGAGACAAAATGTTGAAAAAGTAGTAAAGCATGGGAAAATAAAGGTTTAGCCTCTAAGTTTGGTCAGATGATCAGTGAAATGATTTTGAGCAAATGCTTTGTCTGGGCTAAACTTAGATGAAACAGACACTGGTAAATTTACATCATGTAATTAAGAGTGAATTGCAATGCATTTGTTACTGCTTTTGGCGCATTTGTGCTGAGAATGGAATCCCTGCAGTATGTGATGTCGGGTCCCAACGCAAACTACATGGAAAATTCCCAGGAAGTTGCCTGTAGACCATATAGCAGCTTGAAGCAGGGAAGCCTCTTATCTGCAGTTACCCACACCATCCCAGGACAACATTAGTAAAATATAATATGCTTTTTATAACACATTAGTAAATGTGTTGAATAGTCTTCTTTTCTCTTGTATTTTTTTGTACAGCTAATAGGGAATTTTGAGACAGAAGTAGCAGGTAAATGTGTTTTATGTACTGGATTGTTGGTTAACACAGCGTAGTAAAATTCTGTTTCTTATAATGCCAACCTGAGGAAGCTCGACAAGTCTCTTTCCAGTGCGAATGTATGCATTGCTCTGAGCCTCTGAGAAATTCATCAGCTTTCTATGAAGTCTGTGCACCACGGTACTTTGGAACAAGGTTTTTTGTTTGGAAATGTTCACTATCCCTTCATATGCTTGCCAGCGTCATGTATACCCTCACAGGTGTTTGGAAGAAAACAAATCTCTAAATGATCATTGTTGGAAACTTGCTGACTATATGCTAAGAGATTGGGGGTAAAGCAGATACTTCCTTTTCAAAACTCTGTACTGGACACGAAGTATCTGAATCTGGTTTTCAGGTGTCTGAAGGATCAGAACTGAGATGAGATTTTTCTGTTCTCATGGGGTATCTACAAAGAGATGAAGCGGCATAGTGGATAAGAGACAGTCTTCTAGGTGTAAAGCTGAATGGAGAGAGGACAGGAACGTCAAGTCATTTCAGAAGGAAACAAATATCAGAACAAAGAATACTTGGAGAATATTAACTTGTACTGCAAGGGTCTGGAGTTTTAAATTTGAACATCAATGCGTGAGTGAAAAAGCCTCTGTGCTAAAATACCTGCTGCAATGACCAATCACTCTGAAATATGGCAGATCGACGTTCTAATGCAACCAGTAGTAGACTTGCTGATGCTGATACAGATGCATGGTTGAGTTTGAGATTTGATGGAAACTACTTCATGGTGTGCAGAAAATAAGAAGTGATGATCAATATTAATTTAAATTTAAAATGTAGCTTTCTGTATCTTTCTGTGAATGGAATCTAACCTGAATCAGCTGCATCAAGTCCAATCTCAAATCTTGCATTTTCTGCAGATAAATACATGGTTTGAAGTTGTCTTATGTAACTCTGTGGTTTGAATGGCTAGAAGTAAAACCCGTCTTTTTAAAGGAAGCTGACTCTGGATGTATTGAAATTGATGTACTACAAATTACATTGTAAGTTGGGGCATTCTCACTCTTCAAATAGCTTGATTATTTTTCTTAGTATTTTTTTAGTTTTACTTACTTTCATAACCAGTGCTACATAATGCAAACAAGCTGATAAATAAAGTTTTCTTCTGTAATTAAATTGTAAGAAAATGGCTTAAACGTCACATTCAGCGAATTAAGTGAACTCATTAAAGGCTCTTTAGTGATCATTGACCTCTGAATCTTTATCTAGGAAACACTCATGGTAAAGGATTGTTCTCATGAGAAGTATTTGCTGCTTCTTGCTAATTATTAAAAACCTTTTTGACGCTTTTGGATTATGTTAGTAGAGATCATAAAGAAAAGCAAAACTTGACTAACATTTTCAAACCAGAAAAGCAACAACTGTTAAGTGTTATTTGTGCTCCAAAAAGTATGGGAGGTATGAGTCAGGTTTTAGGCAAATTTAAAGTCCTCACCAGTTCCTGAAATATTTGGAGAAATGGACAGTTCTGCCTTCTTTTTAGAGAAAAACAGTATATTCATAGTCAGGGAATAGACTGTTATGTTGGTGTAGGAAGCACTATTAAATCAGAATACTAAGAAAAAGTATTAGTATGTCTTAAGACCTGCAAAAGCTTGTGCTGTAATGGATGCTCAGTGTATGTATGTATTCGCTAATGTTAGGAGCTGGGACCAGAACTCAAGAAACCTTCTCAATGTCTGAGTGCCCTAACCAGACAGTGATGTTTGGGTCATGTTACATTCTGTTCTGGGCTCGTAATTCTAGGATTCTTTTCTGCAGAGTACGAGGCCAGGAGTAGGGGAGATAAAGAGTACCTTTACATAAAAAGTAGCCTGGACGTGAACGTTCCCTTGAGATGTTTCGTCTTGAACTCCCGCACGCCTGCCACCTCACTTGGAAAAACAGATGAACTTCTCCCTTCACAACTAGTTTTTAGTGCATGGTACTTTGAAAGTATGGCAGCTGTACTTGCCTTTTGGCTTAGATGCCAGGGAACATGACACACAGTGGTGGGGTGTGCAGGGCGAGCAGAATAGATGGTGCTTTTGGAATTTTCAAGTCAAGTAGTGAGATGCTAGGTGAGTGTAGGTATCTCTGGTTAGCTGTCCTTCTGAACTTAGGTAGGCTTTAGGGGCCAGCATCCTTCTTTGGATATTGCCCTAATACCCCTATGTAGATGTTTTTGTTTTGTTTTGTTTTGTTTTTTTGTGCCTTTGTGCAATTTCTCCCTCGTTCTTCTCTGCTCTGGGTTTTAAAGTAGTTGTTCCTTATAACTGTTCATTCCAAGGCTCCATCCTCTTGTCCTTGCTATTTTAACTAATCCACTTAGTACCAATTGATGTGAAACAAAAGTCTTCTGGTAGTTTTACTTTTGGTTTAAACCAGATTTATAGCAGTGTAGTGATAGATTCAAATTAATCTAGAAATTTTGATTTAATAAATAACTTTCACAGAATCACTGAGGTTGGAAGGGATCTCTTAACAGAGTATCTCCACAAATGGAGGCTTTGTAACCTCTCTGGGCAACGTCTTCCAATGTTTGACCGCTCTAGCAACTAAAAAACCCTAAACAACCCACATTCCCCCCACCCCAGTTATATTTCAGATGGAATTTCATATGCTTTAATCTGTGGTCATTGCCTTTTGTCCTGTCACTGGGCGCTACTGAGAAAAGTCTGTCACCTTTCCCCTCCCATCAAGGGAATTAATGTACATTGATATTTACACATGTTGATAAGGTTCCCTTTGTGCTTTCTCTTCTTCAGGCTGAAGGGTCACAGCTCTCTCAGCCTCTCCTCATCTGCTTTAGTCTTTTCATCATCTGAGTGGCACTTAGCTGGCCTTGCTCCAGTATGTCCATGTCTTTTCTACTGGGCATCACAGAACTGCACCTAGCATTCCAGGTGTGGCCTCATCAGTGCTGAGTAGAGGAGAAAGATAACCTCCCTCGACTTTTTGGCAGTGCTTTTCCTAACGCAGCCCGGGTGGCTGTTGGCTGCCTTTGCAAGGAGGTTGCATTGCTGGGTCATGATCAGCTGCTTGTTCACTGGGGCTACAAGGTCCTGCTCTTGCAGAGCTGCATTCCAGTCAGCTGGCCTCCAGCATGTAATGGTGCAGATTACCCTTGCAGACAAAGCCTAAGACCTGTAATAATATGTACTTTCATTCTTGAATTGCAAAGACATAATTGACTTAGCTTATATCAAAACATTTTCATATAATCACTTCTTGTAGTATTGACACCCAAAATAAAACACTTGGATGTGTTGCTCTTTGGCAGACTTCCTGTCTTCTCTCATAGAAACAATTAAGCAAAATTTGAGTCAGAAATTTTCTCCTGAAGAATTAGTTTTGTCTTTTCACAATAAGTGAATCACAATGTCTCCTGTAATTTTTACAGAAATAGTAAATGTCTGTACTCATTTCCAGAGGACCTTCTGCAGTAGGTCCTCTGCTTTCTGCTTCATACTTTTCTTGTGCATTTCTTTGAGCATTCTTGTTTGAATGTTACTGGTGTTTTGCCCACTATGAAGAAGATATTATAAGAGCTATATATACATATGCTAGAGTGATATATAGATAATATCTTTTGTTTCCCATCTAAAAGCTGTGTACCTGAGTAGCACAGACTGTGATTACTTCAAGACTGCGTTTGTGTGTAAAATCTAAAGTAAAAGATGTGGATTTGTGCTTTTGCAAACAATTTAGATGACTCTAGATTGCTTATGATAAAGCAAAACTGGTTTCAGTAACCTGGATCTAAACTTCTTTGAGTTTTAGATTAAAATCAGTATACTGTCAGATTACATCCAGAATAAAAATAATCGATGCGGATGAAGTTAAATCTTAGTGCTGATGTAACTCAGCCCCTAAACTCTGTTTAGCTTTGTTCTGCACTATTTGAAGTTTCCACGTGGTCTGAAAATTACCCTGCTTCATTAATTCCATCTGAAGAGGATCAAACAGTTAGATTTCTGTAGATGGAATAATGTGTAAAAGTAACTTCTTGATACATTATGGACTGCATGGATGCAGTTTTGGCCAGTATGCCCCTCTGGATCTCTATTAGCAGCTAAGAATCCAATAAAGATCTCTAAATTATGGGCATTATCTAGTTGATTGAAGGAGCTTATTCTACTCCTCTGCCAGCCAGCCAGTGTAACATCTGATATTTAAACTCATTATCTCTGTATCTGAAACAGTTTGCTTGTATCATAACTTAAATAGAAGTTAATGTAATCAGCTACTCCATCTGCGTTTGAAATGAGGAGGGTGAGCTAGAGATGATGAGCCAGTTTGCTCTCAGATTTCTTGAAAAATGAAGCATCTGTCTCTACTTGCTATTGAATGCAAGTCTATTTGTCTCGTAAAAGTAAGGTATTTCAAAGCTATAGGAGCCATCATGTATTATTTTATGTTGTGGTTAGAAGATGCAGAGATTATTCTGTTTACTAGAAAGCTTACTAAAAAGTTCTTAGCAATGTCTGGAAAATACTGTAGACTGGAGGGGGAGTTACACAGGTGAGAAGCAGAGGAGTTTAAAAAAAAGTATCTTTTTTTTTTTCATTAAAGGAGATCTATTTAATGAGTTGAATTTTGAAGGCAAGAAACGATTAATTTCAGGTACAGCTGCGGAGACTCTAAATGCTGCTGTGAGCGCTAAGGCTACTTACTTGGAGGCTCCAGGAGTCTTTAAAACCAGTCTGGTTCAGAAACTTTTAAACCAGTTAGGTGTTGTATGGTATTTGGAGTAAGGAGCCAGATAAAAGGTGTGTAAAGCAGGCTGAAGCCAAGTGTGCTGTTGCTGTGGTCTGTAAAAGCAGCAAATCAGTCATATAGTAACTCGGAAATAACAGATTTGCAGGAATGGAGTCTTAAGGTTGTGCTTATACTGGTTATTGGTGCTAGAATGTGGGAGATAGAAAACGGTATTGCCTAATGTTGTTAGCAGAAAGTCATATTTTCAAATCATGCCTGATGTCATTTTCCAATGAAGGGGCACAGTTTAAAAACAGACATTAGCTTCCTAATCGATTCCCTCAGGCTAGGAAGCCGTTCAGGGTTTGCTGCTGTTCACCTCCAAACCTTTTTTTATCACTGTGCTTAAGAACAAGACAGATCTGCTGGTGTCTACTGACAGTATTACTCAGGATGTCGAAAACCTTACAGACTGTGCATTGCATAACGTAACACAGTACTGATAGTACTTGTCATGCTTCATGATCTTTCTAAACACTCTTTATCACAACTGGAATAACCAGCTAGTACTCTCTCTGTAGGAGGCTGCAGTCCATGCCCTTGTTGATGAGGAGCAGTCAGCACTTCTAGCCATCGAGAAGGAAACGGAACTGCTGAAGACACACCAACAAATTCCCAAATTAATTAAAACCTGCCTTTGATACACAATGCAGATCACCTAAAAGAGGTGGTTGGCCTAATATCTAATATTGAAGAGATTTGTTTGTTACATAAGAACATTGTATTAAATAATACTTTTTGTTTGTTCAGCTTGGAGAAGGTTAAGGGGGGACCTCATGACAGTCTACACCTTTCTCAAGGCAGGCAGCGGAGGGTGAGGTGCTGATCTCCTCTCTCTGGTGACCAGTGGGAGGGCACGAGGAAATGGAATGAAGCTGCGTCCGAGGAAGTTTAGGTTGGACATGAGGAAAAGGTTTTCACTGAGAGGATGATTGGTCACTGGAACAGACTCCCCAGGGAAGTGGTCATGTCACCAAGACTGTCAGAGTTCAAGGAGGATCTGGACAATGCTCTTCGTCATACGGTTTAGTTTTAGGTAGTTCTGTGAGGAGCAGGGAGTTGGACTCGATGACCCTTATGGGTCTCTTCCAACTTGAGATATTCTGTGATTTTATGATTCTATAAATGTTTTTTGTGAGACTTGGGTGTAGATAACTCTGAAATTCAAGAACTGCTGTGAGTGAATATGCGAGAACCTTTAGTGGTTTTGTACTCAATTTCTAAAAAATAAACCCACAGCATTAAGTGTTGTTTCCCAACAAGCTCACATAAAGTGATATTTCTTTTATTAAGAGAGGTGGATACTGTCATACTTCAGTATGGTCATCACGTTTCTCTCAAACTAGGAGGTGGGAATCTAGCTGAAAATTTGTCCTTCAGATTTTCTGCTTTATGGAAAGCCGTGTTTGATGTGGCTTAGAAATGTGGCTTTCAAACTGTTTGGGTTACTTCTTTGTTTTCCTGTTCTGTTATAGTTCCTGTTGCACTTCAGTGAATTACTGGAAAGAGTGTTTTGTAGGCAAATAACATACTGGTAGCAGCGTAAAGTCATACCTCTGCCTGGTACTTGCCTCAGGTGCTCTTGCAGCTGGAGCTACAGATAACCAGTCTCAAGGAACTGGTAAAACTAAACACTTCATCCAAGAAAAATTGGGATACCTAAAGGCAGTCAGGCTAAGACCATTTTAAATGCTGTGCTGTCTAAACGACCTTGGTTCACTTGTGGCATCTAGTGCCAATATATCAATCTCTCGGACTTAGTAATGTCTTTTTCGATGTTGTGCAGGGTATTTAATTAATTTCTAGGAAGTTTTTCAGATGCAGGGAGGGATGTTTCCTGCAATCTAATTGGTACGCTATGGACAATTTATCTATTAGATTGGAGTAGTTCTGCGTACTGGAGAATAATGAGAGTAAAGTTCAACACTGACTAGGTCTAGTGACTTCTTCCTTTGCCAAAAGGGGCAGTCCTACTTCTCACATCCATCTCACCAGGTTACATAGTCCCACTCCCGCTCAGGAACTGGTTCTGATAGTTGTCCGACTGTGCTGTAAGCTAACTTGATAAACAGGCAGAAAACTGGTTAGGTTAGTTTCTGTAAGATAAGCCAGTGAAAACAGGTTGCCTTGTAACCAGGCAAGTACCAAGGCCATTGCACGAAGGGAAATGGGAATGCTCGCTTCAAAAGGAATGAGTAACCTTCCTCTTCCAGTGGCTGCAAGCTATATCGTGCCATTGCTTCCAAAGATTAGTTTGTTATTTTGGATTGAACACTAGTTTCTCTTCATAGGCTGTTTGTGATTCAGTTAATTTTTCTTCTTTCCTCCCCTTCCAATGCCCTCTCTCTTAGAAACAAGTAACTGGTGTGTCTATTCTGTGTACAAAAGTCCCTTGCTACCGAATAGGAAACTCTGCACTGGAACTGAAATTTGTTTTGGTTGTGGCCAAAGGACTTGAGATGCCAGTATTTCTTAAAACCACATCATATGCAGTGTTTCATTAAGATGGCTAAAGACAGAGTGGTAATTAACAACAGTCTCTATGCAAGTTGATGCTGAGGAAGATTAAGACGAAAAACTAAGTGTAAAATTTGAGGCAAGCAAATGTGTGTGGACCATATATAACACAAAAGGCTTATTTAAATTTCATTTTTTGTATCTTCATTTAGGAAAAGGGATGGCCTTCACTTGCTATATTACAGTTGTCATAGTTGCTTTATTCCTGAACGAGTGAAGGCTTGATTAACTTTTTACTGCCTCCCTTTTCCACCCTCTTGTTATCTCTACAGTAGTAGAGCTTAGCCTATTTTTTCCTGTTTCTGTTAGGGAAATAATGGTATCAATTTTGGGTAGTAGTTTGTTCTGGAGTAGAATACAACCACACCCAGGCACTCAGTTAAGATGTCTGTTTCCAGAGAGCTATGGCAACTGTTTTAAATGGTTAAAGATTTTGTGGTTTAGTGTATTTTCTTTTTTTTCTTTTCATAGAATCAAGACAGAGTATTGGTTCTGCCTTCAAAACCTCTGTGGTTTAAAGATATTCTTTTAAAAAAACCCTTTTTTTAATTTGTTGTGAGGTTTGGGGGTTTTTGAATTTTTTTGTGTGGGGTGTGTGTCATGTCCCGTCCTGTCCCTGTNATCTGTGATGAACTGAAATACAGTAATAAGATCTGATACTGAAAAGGCAAGTGTCAGTCTCTTTCTTGTGTGTCTATTTCATCAGTGTAAGATTGCTAAATAGACATCTCTTTCCTATTGTTCAGCAATAATTTTTAGAAGGACAAAATAGCGTAGAGATGAAATAACAGAATATTTTGAGATGAAATAAGGCAAATTATGTAAATAAGACGCAGTTACCTGTCAGGGGCTTTTGCCAGGTTCTGGAATATCTTAGTGGGGAAGAGGTGAACTTCTGTTGGCTTGGAGTCTTGAGGAGGCCATAAAAATACATGGAAAAAATTTCTTAAAGGCCTAGAAAACCATTGTTGTCAGTATATAGGTAGACAGGTAATTTTTGTCGTCTTCCTCTTTGAAAGCCCTCTCTCTTTGAACCAAATATTTAATGTGTTTTCTTCTGTGTGTGTAAGGCCTGTGCTACCTAATAGGAAAACAAAGCTGTTACAGACTTTGCATTATAACCAGGACTAAAATTCATGTTGGGTGTAGTCAGATAAATTGAGTTTCAAATATTCTTAAAATTACTTGAGATCCAATGTTGGTTCTTTTTCTTGCATCAGCTGTGGTAAGGACAGGATAGTGCCCTTCTATTTCAGCATGGTTCTGACAGTTGCAGCTCTGCTAAGACACTGTGCCCGAAGTAAGGTTGGGCTTTTGTTTCTCTGTTGGTCATCAGTCTGGCCACACTGGGAAAACGAATGGAGAAAGATGGGAGTCTGAACTGCTACAGAGAATTTTTCTGAATTCCTGAGCCGAGTGTTTTGCTTCATATGTGAAGGGTTGCACTGATTACTGGTTTTAAAGTGCTGAAGAAATTTTCTTCAGGTCTGATTGATGTAAATTTTTTTTTTTTCTTTCTTTCCTATAAATCTTCTGTCTTGATTCACTGGCTGGTGTCATCCTGGTTTATCCCATCTAGTTGGTTTCACATGAAATAAGGCCTTCAGCTGCCACTGCTGCTTTTAAAATGCATTTTCTCTCTGCTCATACTGACATGCTGTTTTGTTTTGAGGTCTGCTGTAGCTTTCTTAAATGCTATTTTTCTGATCTTCTTGAGGCAGCTTATTTTGCTAAAATCCACACTAAAAGATCTAGTCTCCTCCAGACCTTCATTTCTGTAAAACAGGGATTTTAAAAGGACAGGGACAAAAATTAATTGTAAATACGCTTTTAAAGCAGCTTGCTGCAATCAATTTGGTTGGGAAGATTAAGTGGAAATCTCAGTTGGCTTAGGAAGGAGGGAGAAATTGGGTACGTGCTTAATAGATGACACCAAACACAAGAAATACATCAGAAGTACTTTGGTAATGTTAACTTGGCCTTGCCAGGAAATTGTCGTTAGGAAAAGTACTTCTGTCATAAAACTGCTACTTATAATCCATGATGGTTGATGCTATTATATATTAAGCTGTACTGTGTGTGTCTTCCTAACAGTCTTACATGGTAGTGAAAAGGTTGTTTGACTTCAGTGTGTACTTTTGCATGTAAAGCTCTTTGGATTTCCTGAGCGTATTCTTTTTTTGACTGCAGATTGAACAGTCATTTTACTTTTTTGCTTAAATTCCTAATAGCTAGATGAAATCATTGTGTAGAAAATCAGCTCTCCAAACAATCTTTTCATAAACATAGATGATTAGAAGTGAGATTATGCTGATTATACCAAATACTCAGTTGTCAAAGCATTTTGTAAAAGTAGTGACCCTCTTTCTCTCTTAACTTCATTCTAGCAACGTTAATAAATTAAACTAAATGTACTTAAACTTCAGATCTTTGAAAAAGGCAAGTGTTCAATTTCAAAAACATATCAACTTGTTTTCAGACTTTGGAATTATGGAATGGAAGAATCAATGTACAAATACCGTACATCAGTGTTGTTTCCCTGGGATTTTAGGTACCATGGTGATTATGTTAAATGCACAGCTACATCCCTAAATGTAGGTAGAAGGTTTTGTGTATCTGTAACTGAACCTATATCAATATGTAACTTGATAGTTTTGTTGCATTGATCATAGTTTTCCTATTAGGTTTCTAATTTTCAGAATCCATTCTGTGGAGTTGAGCTTACTTTGACAAGATGTTGTGTACTGGTGTTGTTTATTTTAGCCTCTGTGCTTTGAGGAAGTGAAAAGCACTGGTACTTGAGCGGGAAATTAGGTATACCGATTTTCTTTCTCAATGGAAGAATGTGTAGGAGTATTGCCATTAAAAGTGTCTTCTGCAAGGACAGCCCTAGTATAGCTATCAAAATTGTATTTCTGGAGGTCCAGGAAGGCAGAGCCTCTGGAAGGCCCTTTGGAAATCGAAATAGATCATATATCTATCTGCACGTTTGTGCTACTGTAGTATCTAATTTCAGAGGAAATATTACATAATTTAGAAGCGGTAGGGTTCAATTGTGTTAGGGAAGTCGAAACCTATGTAGTGAACGTTTCCATTTTTAGTGTGCAATGGGATGGTTAATGGGATGGTATGCAGCATTGTTATTCTTGGGATTCTTATGTGTGTTGTAGGATCATGCAATATTGAATAAGTTAGTGTATTTTGAGGTATTTTGAGAGTTGGTGTTACATGTGATTTCTCTGTCCTTAAGAACTTGGTTGGTGGAACTTGTGCGAGTGAATATGTACTAAAACTATGTATGCTGTTGCACCAACATGCATAAATTCTATACAAATCTAAAAAATGATTATTTTTTTTTTTTCTGGAGAAAATTGGTAGCTCTCAGAGGGGAATGTTTGCTGCAGATAACTATTATTCTGTTTTTCTATTTTTAAAAAGTGTATTTATGCATGCTATTTGAGTTGTGTTTATGCCAATCATTCCTTTTTAAAAGATATTTTGTTTTGGAAAGTGAGTATGACAAAAACAAAAGCTCAAATATTTTTATGTCGGGTATTTTTTTCTGTCATTTAAGGAAGTATGATTCTATATCTAGCATATAGAAGTTTGTTGCTTCTTTAAAATTATTTAATTGCCAAAGAAAATCCATGTAAACATAAAATTACTCGTATTGTGATTCCAGAATTGTTACCAGGCTTATTGTGGTAAGACTAAGATGTAGCTTGCACTTTCCCGTGCACTTACCTTGCACTTTCCCATATTGCTTTNGGGTATTTTTTTCTGTCATTTAAGGAAGTATGATTCTATATCTAGCATATAGAAGTTTGTTGCTTCTTTAAAATTATTTAATTGCCAAAGAAAATCCATGTAAACATAAAATTACTCGTATTGTGATTCCAGAATTGTTACCAGGCTTATTGTGGTAAGACTAAGAGGTAGCTTGCACTTTCCCATGCACTTACCTTGCACTTTCCCATATTGCTTTGTGGTTTTTGATCAGTTTTATTTCTTTGGTGTAACTGCATGCATTTTGAAGAGAGGGGGGGAAGAATCTAGCCGGCATTTGAGGTTCAGGTTTTTAAAGCTCACTACATTTATTTTAAGTTTTAGACTCTCCTTTGAATAAACTTTGTTTTTTAGCTGTTGGATGGTATGTAGTCTGTCAACAGTATTGTCACACTATGACTTTGTCTTTCTAAGTATTTTAATATTGTCCTTGAATGAGTGACAGATGTGGCTACTTGATTGTAGCAGTGACCTCTATAGTACTTCCATTGTTTTAACTTGTTAATATTGCCCACTTGGCATCCTTTTCCTACTGGAAAGAATAGGCTTGAATTAAATTACTAACTGGAATTTGTTAAAATTTGCCAAATTAACTTCCTAGCCCATGCTTGTCTTTGCATTCTTGGGATGGAGTAGGAGAAGCTGAGAAGCTGTTCTTTGCATAACTTGCAAGCTTGCTGATTAATTTTGACAATAAATGCAGTAGGATCTGGGGTTTTGTTAAGCTCAAAGAGATTAGGACTGAAAATAGCAACTGCAGACCTTGTTACAGGTAAACTGAAAAGTTTACTGTCATGCTTGCCTGCTACTTACGGAGTTAATTTGCTCAATATATTAATAGAAATATCTCTCATCTGTGATGAACTGAAATACAGTAATAAGATCTGATACTGATAAGGCAAGTGTCAGTCTCTTTCTTGTGTGTCTATTTCATCAGTGTAAGATTGCTAAATAGACATCTCTTTCCTATTGTTCAGCAATAATTTTTAGAAGGACAAAATAGCGTAGAGATGAAATAACAGAATATTTTCAAATATCGTGTCTTGAAAATAACATTATTTGGTAAATAACTGCACATAACTGTAACATGCACTACTTTTTTTATTTGTAGGAATCTTATTGTTAGAGTTTCTAAAGCCTAGCTAAACAAGTGAGTTGACTGGCGGTTAATTTTTTTCCCTTTGGATCTTCTTGTTGAACTGACTTGTCATGTGGCTGCCTGATGGTTTAGATCTGGTGAGAGAAACAATGGGAGTCCATGGTCAGACAGTTGGAGGAAGGAGGGTGTGACCTTTTTCAGCAGCAACAGCTATGCTTAGTTTTATATTATGTGAAACTGTACCCTGCAGTAGTGACTTCAGTTTTTGGACAATTAAGGCTGTCCTAATGAATCTTTGCTACCTCTAGAATTGACTGAGTCCTTTCCTCATGCCTGTTAAGACACAGTAGGGACTCACTATCTATATATCTTCTCAGCTGTTCTGTGGATAAACTGGAAATTGAAAAAGGATTTTGAGGATCTGCTGTGTCAGATAATAGGAAACATGCCTATACCCCTAGTAATTGTCTGTAGCCCTGCATTCCCTAGTAACAGGGAACATGCTCTCATACCCCTAGTATTTTCCCCCGGTTCTGGGAGTTCTGTTGATTTTTTTTTTTTTTTTCCTACTGCATGTCAAGATGTGCTTTTTTCTCCTGTTACGGATAAAGCCTGCAATGGTCTCTGAGACATAGCAAGGAAAGCTTGTGGGTGCTGATGCAAGGGTGGACTTGAAGAGGAGGATATGTCAAGTTGTCTTGTTCAGAAATAGGATAGCAGAGAAAGAAAAAGAACATTACCCATAGTGTTTATTCAGGGAGGCTAAAGGGGGATCTTGGAAAATTTAATTTTCAGTAATTTTATAGCTTGGAAAAGATGCAAATTAAACATGCTAGCAAGAGTCCTGAACCAGATTTTTGCTGCACAATGACAGCAAAATGTCAAGACTGTTATGGTCATACTGTGGAAAACCAAGGGGTCTTTGGGCCTGAACTCTGTGTGTCCCAAGAAAAAAGTAAGAGACTTAAAAAAACTTTGACTCAATTTTGAGCTGTAAATCAATAACCTTATCTGTTGAAGTAGTAGATATTCCTGTGATGGCCTGTCATGTTTCCTTATTTGCTAGGTGAAGCTTATAGGTACAAAGTGTCATGCTGCTGTTGAGAGAAGTGGAAGCTACAGTGAGAAACTTGGTAAGAAGTACAATTGCATCTAGAAAGAAGAGTCTGTTAGATTGTTTTCCATGTGCTACTAAAAGAGGTGAAAAAGAAGCTTAGGAGTTGAAGTGATGGGGGAATGGAACAGAAGATGGAATCCAGGAGGATGGGGTCCAGTGTATGACCCAGCTTCTCAACAAATTTAACTCATTTTTACCATGTTGAGGATGATCCATTTGTTTTCTGCAGTGCTTTTATTAGATCATCGAGAACAGCTTACGTATCTCATTTTTCAAGATTTATAATTTCAGTATGCCTTGTATACAGGAAATCTCAGAAATTTCCTAGTAGGAATATCTTTCCAACAAGCAATGATCTGGCCTGTTACTCTTTTCAGCTGTAACAATTATACTGGGAAACAGACACCCAAACTTTACTCACATGTTGACTTTTTTAGTACTGTGTGTGTAATCATTTCCTTTTATACTTGGAATTTTATATGATGGTAGAGTATATACACTACTTGTTTTAATAAGATAAAATAGAATTTTCAAGTAGTCATGTCCCTTTAAGGACACTGACAATAAGGCCTTGAATCAAGAGTGCTTTGGTTTTGTTTTTTCTTAAACCAGGATTTTTCTAGCGATACCATTAGAGCCAGTTGAGCAATCTCTAAAATGTTGAGATTGTGCTTGATAACATCAAAAGTAGGGAAGAGAGAGGCCAGACTAGATTGAGAACAAGCAGATGTAAGATTTGGAAGATACAGCAGCCTGTGTGGTGGCTGGCGTGGATCTAATGCTTGTTCACAATGTTGTGCTGCTGTAGGAGAGAAGAGGTGCCAGGTGCCTTGGGTGCCTTACTACATACAACCATAGAGTCTTTAGGGATAATGCTTCGTGTAAGTGTTTTGGACTTTTGCAATCCCCTTGTACAAGGCATTCCAGCATAGTTGTGAAGTGGTTGTTGAATCTGTCATACTGAATTATCTGTATTCATCTCTTAAATTCGAAATGAATAGCCATACTGCAGCAGATAACAGCCTCTGCAGGATTTTTTTTTCTGCTGTGAAAGGAAGAAGCCCTATTTCCCCTTAACAGAAAAGCAGAGGTCCATTGGTGTCTATCAGGTATGTTAGGTAGTCCTCTTCTGATTGTTTTTGTTTTACACTTGCTCCTTTTACATAGCTACAAATAGAATAATAAAATGGAAAGTTGAGACTTAAGTAAAAAGCATTCACCTTGTAGTGAGACTTAAGTCTGGAGGATTGGTTCCTCGAACTTCAAGTAACAAGGGATTTCTTCACTTGCCCGGGCTGAGCATGTTTTTGTATGTGAAAAGACTTAACACTTTCCTGGTTCTTCTACTACCTCCTGCTGACCTGGCCTTCATACTAGGCACCTCGAGGAAGTTATGAAAGTCTGACCACTGGGAGACTGATATCACGGAGTCTATTTTTAACTAAGTTTTTCTACCTTGCTAAGTGCTTCTACAACCGTTTCAAGTGAAATTGGGCCTGTTCAAGCCTTCTACCTTCATGAAGAGAATGAGATGCATTTTTACATACTCTCCTACAGTTTTTTAAATTATTATTTTATTTTATTTTTGATTTTGTAATACTGTAAACTTTTCACAGTTCCTGAGGATTAGTCTACAGCCTCCCTGCAGGAGATGAGCAATTCAGAAACTAGGTAATAAATACTAAAGACATTTCAACCCAAATGAATGGCGAGGTGAAGGGTAATAATGTTGTTTCATTCAGGAAAACATCAGTGGATTGGATATGTTACTGTGTTTGAGTGTGTTAATGCTTTCCCAGCTGTCTGCTACCTCTTGATGACCTTGCTTTGATACTTGAGGTCTGAAGTTGCAGTTACCACAGTAATTGATTGCTTGCTAGTAGCCAGGATGATTAACGTCAGATCCATCTGTGTAGGTTGGAGACAGGGACTCAGGAAAGTGACTTGTAATGGTGCTGTATGTGGTTGATGTGCTCTGTGGCATCCTTGGCAGTGCTTACTTGTGCAGGTGCTGGCTCCTCATTTGCCCTTTGCGTCAGTCAGGTGCTATCTGCTACTAGATTCACTTCCAGTATCTCCCAGTTAGTGTTTTGCCTTCCTAGTTAGTTCTGAGTTGAGAGCATAAGTAGTAGACCGAAAATGTTTGCTTTCTTTATTGAAGGGCTATTCCAGCTATTCTAATACCATTTGAGTGTCGCCTGCTGTCTCTGTAGCCATGTGCCTTAATGAAAGGTTATTCAATTAATCAAGTCAGAAAAAGTGTTTGGTACTTAACAGAATTTCTGCTTTATTTTCAGGCTATTTGTAGCATTCTATAAGAGACAGTAGAATTAACATTCTTAAACAGAATATGACAATTGTCAAAGCTTGAAGGTATTTTTACTATACTTTGATGCAAAGCTCTTACTGTTAGGCAGCAAGATAACCTGGTTGGGACGATGATTAATGTATCAGATAAACACCAAGAAAAAGGAAAGGGAGTAAGTAAGATGAAGATACAGCCCAACATAAATATCTTTAGCTGTTAAAAAATCAGAAATTTAGCAAAAATAATGGCATTCCTAAGAATGTATAACACTGACCTTCTCATTTGGGGCTTTTAGAGTGTACATTTTATAACAGTTTTCTTA
>VZSC01008686.1:9220-106629 GCA_013398225.1 Steatornis caripensis | reverse complement strand
GATTATGGCTCACTCATCTATTCTGTAAAAAGAGAGAGAACACAAGCAGAAGGAAATAGGACGTGCATTTTTAAAGACTGTTTCTGCTTTCCTTTTTGTTTATATGTCAGCTGAACTTCCATGCAATAACAGTTCCTGTAGTTGCGGTCTTAAAACAGATACTAAATATTGCAAGAATTGTGATGAACTGTGGCAGCTGAGGTTTGTATTTAGATTTTAAAATAGTATGTATATAAAAAAAGCTATATAATTTCTAAATTTCATGTGGTACGTAGCGAATGGAGAAGTAGAAGAACCAGCTTAAATCTGTTTACAGAGAATTCAGAATGGTGTACTTCTCGTTGATAGTTACATGGGAGATGCTCTTCAGTTTCAGATTTGATTTGCTCATTGGTGTGCTTTGAATGCTAGACTGTTCAGTATGTTGTTTTGGCAGCACGTACTCGTACTGGAGTGGGTCAGCAGTTTTCGCGCTAGGCTGCAAAGGGAAAAGACTTCGTGTAGCTGGATCATTTCAGAGCTTCAGTGTTTGAGCTGTCATTACACTTTTGATATGAAATGGGTTACCTGAATGGAGTACTGTTCAAGTACTCATGTTACTAGAATGCATTGAACTTACATACCTAATTTTGGTGTAAATGCTAAGTGTTGCAGTCTTGCTTCTGTGTTATAAAGTCAGCAATTCTGTGTCAGTGAACTTTTGAGAGAAGGAACTCTGCCAGGATTCAGATTCTACCAGAAAGTAGGGATTGCTTTTTTTTTTCCTGAGAACTTTGTGCAAAAGCACGTTTTCTCCAATTAACCTCTAATGTTTGAACTTCTAAGAAAACGTACTTCATTTTGACTTGAAAATTGTGTTATTTAGATATACAGCAGTGTAGATGCTTTGTCATGACTGTTACAAAGATCTTCAACTTTAATCCCACTTTGTTTTATCTGGGAAAAATGTGGGAAAACATTACATCTCTCCAGTGCTCTTTGAAATATTTATTGCTATTCTGAAACAAAAACACTTCTACAAAGTGAATTGTGTGGTCACTTGTGTAACTTGCATAGCTAGTACTAGTAGTGTAAAGATTTCAGGAAGAAGAATATGAAAGTATTCTTCATTGCTGTGTCTTGAGGGCTAGGAGGTAGTTACGTGCTTTTTGCAGGAAAAAAAAAAGAGAAGAAAACCCAAGAAAAAAGCCCATTATATCGTCTATAAATTGGCAGTACATAGACGTCAGAATTTTTTTGAAATAATAACTTTTATAAGGAAAATTGCTTGAATGATTTTGCATAAACTGTTTCCTGTATTTAGGATGAAAGCTTTTTTGGGGGGTTTAGGGGTAATGGTATATATTGTGGAGTAATTTTAAAAGAAATTTTATTCTTGTTTAATTTTTATGATTTTTTTTGTTTTGTAAATGTCATTCTCTGTTCAGTGATAAATCATTACTCAAAATGTAAGTGGCAACCCAGTAGTTGAGATAATTTGGTATCTCATTACATTTTTGTAGACTAAGCATGTTCAGGTAAAAACTTAAGATGTAATTATTTTTTAGCCTGGTAAAGAAATCTTGCATGTATTCTGATTAACATTTAAAAAATATTTTTCCAGCTGTGTTGGGGTAGAGGAGCACCATGCTGTTGACATTGATCTATACCATTGTCCCAACTGTGCAATTCTCCATGGACCTTCTCTAAGTAAGTATGGGTTATTCAAATTTTGTTTTACACTTCCAGTGTGTTTTCTCTCCATGTACAATTGAAAAAAGCTGTTCAGATCATTGAAGATGAGTTTTATTATTTAGAAGGTACTGCGTCTACATGACTAAGTCTGAGCTAGTTAAAAACAACAAAACAAACGATCCTGAAAGATTCCTTGATCTAGAAATGCAGATAGAATAAAATATAACCCACTACTATACATTAGAGAGATCAAAGTGCAGCGATCTAGAGGAAAACAATCTGGACTTGACAGAGTGAGAGAATGAAAATTAGCAGTAATTGTGGTGTTTGCTTTTTTTTTAAAAGGAAAATCCAAAAACTAATCTTAAGGTTGCTATATTTATCAAAATTCTAATACCTAAGGGGGCAACTTTGAGCAAACGTCAGAGTTAGCTGTCTTACTTGTCTTTATGATTGTAGGCTATATGCCACAATAGTCCAGTGAAATCTGAGAATATGAACTTCCTGTGGGTGGTGGATTTTGGTTGTATCCCCCTCCTGTTTATGTCCTTGAGAGTTACAGAGCTCTGAATTTCAGGTTTCTGATCTATAAACAAGTTTCCATTGAGGCCCTCATGCAATTTTATGAGTTGCCAGAAGAATCTGTGAAACGAAGCAGCAAGAGACACCTCTTTGGTTCTCCGTTCAGTAGA
Source organism: Steatornis caripensis (assembly GCA_013398225.1). Classification (NCBI taxonomy): domain Eukaryota; kingdom Metazoa; phylum Chordata; class Aves; order Caprimulgiformes; family Steatornithidae; genus Steatornis; species Steatornis caripensis. The sequence goes on along the minus strand of VZSC01008686.1, from coordinate 104,263 downwards.
TGAATTTGCTGTAGAGATCTGCAGTGGAAAGATGAAACAGTTTTTGTCTTTCTGTAACTACTGAAAGGATACTGCTTTATCCTACTCCCTGGATTTTTCTGCATGACTTCTGTTCTCAAAAGGAAAAGTAAAAATTAATTTCACCTTTCCAATAACGTATAAAGTTTCTATGTTCAGACCTGAAAAATGTTTATATGCACTGTATGTCGTTAAATTCCAAGCACTAAGTCATGGTCAGTTGTGTTTTCTAATGTGTTTTTTTTTTCTGCTTGAAGACCACATAATGATTTATAGTCAGCAGTGACCTAAGATCTAGAATCTTTTCAAAGCTGAATTCACTTTACCATTTAGAAATAAGCTTAAAACCACTGCACCCTCAGTGGCAGTCCTGTGGAGTATGAACAAAGTGATAAAGCATCAATGGTACGTGTCTTGTATTTATTTCCCCACCTTTCTGCTTGGTTTTTCTGTGGTATAGAGGATCTAGGAGGAGGAGTAGAAGGGGCATCATATCATACTTTCAAAATAATAAACTAGTAAATTTGAAACTTCCTTTCTCTTCCTGATTTGGGAGAACTAGTGCGCTTCACGGTGATGCCTGTGAATAACCTTTCTTGTAATGCAGAGGTTTCTAGCTCTAATGCAAGCTCTGTCTCACCTGCAGCAGTCTGACAGTGAGATGAATGATTTTTGTGTTGGAAGTCTTTTCAAAAAGACAAGAATCTGTGGTAAAAATTATCCTTATTACTTCATATTGCCTCAAGTTAAGTAGATCATCTAGATTTAGTAGAAGCTTCAGACATGCCACTTAATCAACCCAAGAAGAGATGATATATTGAAATATGTCTTTACCTAGAATTTTATTAATTGTTCTCAGTTAAACTGTCAGAATAAAATCTATGGTAGTCTGTGGTTTGGGCTCCACTTACTTTAGTGTTTGGAGAGACTGATAGTGTCTCATGAGTTCAGGTGTTGCAGCAAAGCTCCGGAGTGCTTCAGTCACATGAAATTATGTATATAAGTAAAAAAAGCATTTTTATTTACAGCTTCACATTCTAAAATCTCTTTATCTGAAGGAGTTTTGAAAGAGACAAAAATTCACCTGTTTAAGAGGGCAAGTACATCTGTGATTTCAGCAGACGCTTGTTTATATAATTCCATCTAATCAAATGACGTAGTGCAAAAAATTTACTAAAAATATACAAGAAATATGTACTTCATACTACCAAATGGATGGTTACTTTCAGTATCCTACAAAATTAATTATGTAAAAATTCCAGTAATGAAAAGAAAGCTACTGCATAGTTAAATGTAAAGATCAAATTAACCAATCAATTTCTTCTTGTATTTCGAACAAAAATAAATCCTCTTCTTGATTTGGAAGGGCCACCATCTTACAAGACTTTTAGTAAGCAGCTGTGTATGTAAAATGCTAAGTTATTAATCTTGAAATCTTAAATAATTAAAAAAAAGAACGGTTTAAAAAAATAGTAATACACTATGGAGTTTTCTTGCCTTATTCGGTTTATGGTCTTTCTATTATGTTTTGTTATTTTCAAAGTTTTCTCAGTGATCCTTAAGTCCGAAAATGCTCTATTTGCATGAATGCTGGGAGTGAGGTCTGTCACCAGACTCTAGAATCCAGAGCTTTAAGAGAGCATGAGGTGCAGTGAATGTTAAGAGGACGGACATTACTTTCTTAATCTTGTTTTACCTTCTCAAATTCTGTAAGTACCTGCCCACCTGTTCCTTTTGACTGGTAATAATGCCAGTATTTGGTCTCAGCTGACAACATCAGATGATGAACCAGGCCTTAGTGGTATTCTGTGATTTACCATATGCTCCTTAAAATTTTTCAGTCTTCCTATGCTAACATTTCTCTTGTCTTTGTGGTCACTGGAAATCACGTAGAGGACCACTTCCAAGACTTTAGGCCTCTTTGTACAGCTGTACACCTCTTGATGGTCCACACTTGAAGTCTAGTATGTGACCTCTGAGGCAAACAGACTACTAGTGTGAGAAGGCAGGGAGTAGTGTTCACCTAAAGTAGGTACAGTTATTGGTCCATTGTTATTATTCCCATAAGGATTTAATTAAAACTGGTTTTCTGCTTACTTTTCATGAAAACTTCCAGCACACTCCTTGCTTTTCTCAATGCTCCTGCAACTGTCTCGCGTACTCCCACTGTGTGTATTTTTAGTGTCACAGCAGGTTGTGCCTCAGTTTTCAGGAACAGCAAGGGTGAACACTAGTTCCTTCCACTGGTTTGGAGTGATTGGGATGGGGAGATGTCACACGTGCATTTCAACTTCTGTAGGTTTGGTTTTTTTGTTATTTAATTTGAGCATGGGGATCCATTCAGTTAAGTTACTTTTCTTGCAACTGTTATTGTCATGTCTTAAGGGCTTATAAAAGCTCTACAATCAAGAGGCACGTAAGTGGAAAAAGTTTTCATTACTGTTTTCTGTTCTTCAGTGTTCTCTTACTTATGGAAGAATGATGTAAATTGTCAAGTAGTAAGTAAAAGAATGACTTTAATTTCTGATTTTTAAGTGTTGGAAAGACAGATTTTTAAAAGCTGGCTCTGTGCTATAAAATCTCTTAAGCAGCTGCATCATCTTACAATTTTAATGAGCTATTATAACAGCAGTGAATTTATGAGAAACTACTCAGTTGCAAATTAGTATTAGCCACTAATTCCTTATATTATTATTTATGACTGAGAAAATAGCTTTGAAAACTTAATAAACTTGGCTTCATGATTTATGAAGTTTTACTGTATTTGGATAGTTGGCTCATTAAGCAAGCTCTTCAGCACTGGTTTTCAGGTTAGCAAGTAGCTATAAATGTCAGTTTATTCTCTTAAATGTCTTTTAAAGGGTACATTTTGCCACATCTGTAGGAAACAGCTTACCAGTAGGAATAATTACCTCCTATGTGTCATGACTATAAGATGTCAGTTATTCCCATATAACCAACTATTTTTTCTGGAGAAGCAGCTTTTTTTTTTTTTTTTAAGAAACTATTTGTTTTTCTCTCTTACATCCTTAGCTTCCTGTTACTGTTAGCTGTGTTTTCAGCATTGCTAGCACTTTTTAGATTTTGGGTACATTAAGACTTTGGTAAATTTAAGAGTGAGCTCTTCCATAAAGTTCAAATTCGTATTAATGCAGTTGTTTAGCTCAGTATCATATTTGCATTGCAGGCTGTTTTGTATGCAACTGTAAAACACCATTTGTGTTGACAAGTAACAGTAGCTTTTCCCTATTCTGTGTTTCCTCAGCAAATGTAATTACATTTCTGTTTAATATTAGTTAAATTATAGATCTGGTCTCCATAAATCTTCTTGGGGCAGTCTTACAGTAGCAACCATCTAATGCTGTGGAGCAGCTTTTTTTTTTTTTTTAAGGACAAACTGAAACGCAACCTAAAAAAATCACTGTACCATTAGTAGGATTCTTAGTGTGGTAAATGATATGCTGGTAAGTCAATAGAAGAGTAGCAGGTTCAGCACTGTTGGAGTTTCCCAGATGATGAGATGGCGGTTGTTTTTGCCAGGGCACCTGTTGGGAACTTAATAGGGCATCTCAACTTGTTGAATGTTTGAGGAGAAGAGATACAGGTCTATTTGTATAGACAGAAAGCGCTCCAAAGTGTATTTGCTAACAAATAGATCATACAACCGAAGGCTTCCTTTCAAAGCAGTAAGCTTGTGTTCTTTATAAATGAAGGTACAAAATGAGTCGTTGATTAAGATGAATTAATGAAATATCCATTATGAAATAATGAAAATGTGAAGACAGGCAGTAAGTTCACCATGCTATCATAAGTCACTCTGTCCACTCCTTCACTTAAAGCCAAAAAATTAAAATGGAGAGACTGCATACAGCTTACAAAGTTCTGATACATGGCTGTTCAATATGTAAAGGGGGCTTATAAGAAGGAAGATTACTTTTTACCAAGGCCTGTAATGACAGGACAAGAGATAATGGTTTTAAACTGAAAGAGAGTACGTTTAGATTGGGTATACGGAAGAAATTCTTCACAATGAGGGTGGTGAGACATGGGCACAGGTTGCCTAGAGAAGTCGTGGATGTCCCCTCCCTGGAAGTGTTCAAGGCCAGCTTGGATGGGGCTTGAGCAACCTGGTCTAGTGGAAGGTGTTCCTGCCCAAGGGAGGATTGAACTAGGTGATCTTTAAAGGTCCCTTCCAACCCAGACCATTCTGTGATTCTATGAAAATACTGTTTTCTCATTTGTGTATCTGTCATTTGTCATGCCAAGACCAACACAACAGTTTTTATGAGAATGTCTGATTTCTCATTTACCTTGGCCCCTTAAGCGTAGGGAACTGTTAAAAATGTGATTTAGTTGCTATTGAACTATCAGTTTCATATTCCTGAATTTGTAATGGAACATTAATTTATCCTTTGTTCTTTACTAATGTGTTGTAATAGTGCATTAAAGTTTCAGACAACTCAGAAGTTTATTGTTTTGGGATGCAATGCAAATATGTATTATACTCGCATAATAAAGATCACACCTGCCCAAAACAGTTTATGCCCAAAACTGTTATGGAGACATAAGCAGTGGGTAAAAGAAAGGTGATTTGGTTTTGAAGAGCATATGGTAGTGAGTAGTAGTGATACTATCAGACTGGATATGGGTGTGCTCATATGGTGAAGTAGCACAATGGAATTAGATCCTGTTAATTCTGTGTCAATACCTGAAGTGAAGTCTGTGTGTCTTGAAGAGGTACAATTCTTCTGTTTATTTGAAAAAACCCGAAAAAACCAAAAAACCCAAAACTCTGAGCTTTAGGAAATTAAAGTTCTGGTTCTAGTTTTGTTGCGGACTTTTTAGACTTGAACAGCTTCCAGACTGCTGCTGTTTACTTGTGCTGCACTGGATATGGGGTCTTAAATCGTGTATAATGTGCAGTGAGGTTTTCATATAGAAGGAGCTATAAAAGTATAGAGGATTACTGTCAGACGTCCTGAAGATTTCATTTGTGGCAGATACATAGAGTGTCACCTGCATAAACAGTAAGGTTTGTTAATCATAGTAATGTGACTAAGGCATGTCTGGCTCACTGATGGGATGACTGCTCATCTGAGCCATCCGATATAACTAATTCAAAGTTTAATCCTTCTGAAACTTGTAGTGAAGAAGAGGAGGAACTGGCACAGACATGACTACACAGAGTTGGATGATGGTTCCAAACCGGTGCAGGCTGGAACACGGACCTTCGTTAAACAGCTGCGGGCTCGCTCTTTCCCAAGGTACAGAAGCCTGCTTACACGTTTCAGTGAAAAAAACTAGGTTAACACTGTTGGCTAAGTGTGTCCTAGGGGAGGTGACTAACATTTCTCTGATTCAGAAACTGAAGGCCAAGGGTAACTTCCTCTTTCTTTAGAATCCCCCCTGCCCTGTCCCTCTTTTAGATGGATACATTTGCCTTTTCATGCAATAGCTTCCCCTGTTCAGTTTTGCACTGGGATGTGTTGTCTGTTGGGACTGCTACAGGGTGGTATGGGAGTTTTGAGGTTTTGGGTTTTTGTTTGGTTTTGCGGGGAGTGGGGGCAGTAGCACGAGTCGTTGGTTTTTGATTTTGGTGCCTGAACTGTCAGAATGTTGTCTGTCTATTCCTCTAGTCCAGGCATGGTCCTCAGTTTCATTCCAAATAACATAGAACATTAATATGAGCTGGTAGTCGATCCATCCTCACATGCTTTAGAAGAAAGCGGAGAAACATGGTCATACTTTCATGCTGAGCTGTCTGTGGTTGGCTGTCTCACTGAAACATAATGACTTACAATTCTTTAACGGAGTGTGTTGTTGTTGTTGCCAAAATGTACTTTAATGCCTTCTCTGAGAATTCCTTTTCCCCATTCTATTAAATTTCTATGTTCAGTCATATAGGAAGACTATGAGTTCCCAGGTTATGCATGACAGTAAACGTTTCCTTGCTGGTTTAGGTAATTTTCTTTATCTTTTTAGCTGAATGCTTAATATAATAGTACCAAGTCCACTTCTTTTGGATTCAGATGTAGCCATTCCCATCTGTCCTTCCCCAAACTGTGATGTAATTTTTTTTCAGTACTGCTTGGAGGATGCTATTCTGCTGATATTCCATTATTTCTTTCCACCAGTGCTGATGAAGTAATTTTGAAAATGCATGGAAGCCAGTTGACACAAAGATACTTGGAGAAACATGGGTTTGACGTTCCCATTATGGTTCCTAAATTAGATGGTCTGGGGCTCAGACTTCCTCCGCCAACTTTCTCTGTTTTAGATGTGGAACGCTATGTAGGTAAGAGTCCCTCTGGAGTACTTACAAATGATCCTGTCTGTAAATTAAAATAAACATTTGCATGATTATAAAAACTTCCACAGTGCTAAATACATATTCTAAATTGAAGACAAGCAGAGAGTAAAATTAAAGCTATGGTTTTTGGTTTGTTTTTCCATTCTTTTTTTTTTTTGTGTATATGGTAGATATGTGATAGTACAGCCTTACTTTTCATCTTTCAGGCATGTTAATTTTGGTGCTAGCTAAACATGGTATGATGGGGTTTTTTTCTTCTACATGTTGTAAACCAGTGAAATACAATGACTTTTAAGATTGTTCTCTTCGTGGAAATTGAATGAATCACTCATGATCAATAAAGTTTAGTAATTGGTTAGGATATTGGAGAACTTAATGTTTTGGGCTCAGTAAATTGGCATTTCTGAATTAAATCTTTCTTCCTGGAAAATTTTCTTCCTTGGTTTCCTTTGGCAGGAGAGCTAGAACTTCCCAAGGACCATTTCTTTCTTATCAGGTCTCTTGACAGTCTGTAGCTGTCTCAGCCTCATGTAAGTGTGCAGTCCAGAGAAATAGAGACTGCGCTGATTGCAGCATGACGTTTCCTGTAACATACAGTACAGTTGAGAAGCCTTGTCTCTGTTCTTGTGATAACCTAATGTAATGATGTGTACCAAAAGTAGATTTTTCTGTCCATCAGCATTTTACAATGACACTACAATATAGGAAATAGGCAGTATATGGAATGTTATTACTATTGTGGTGATTATAAACAGTAATGTGTTCTGCTTTGCAGTGTAATTATCATTTTGATACTTCTGAATCTTTTCTTTTGGAATACTACCTCTTCAGATTCAGAGAACATCATCTTCTCATTCTCAGACATATATTTTCACCTGCTAGGTTCTCCAGTTCAGGGAAAAAATTAGAATGCCACAGATTTGCATTTACATTATTGAAATTAAAAATAGGAAAACTGAATAAATACCAACTGGAATTTATCAAGATGATACTAACTTGCAATTTAAAAGTAGTTATGTTTATAATGTGTATCTAGATACATTCCAGCATTCCAAAATCAATTGTCAAATTTGACTGTTTTATAACTAAATTGACACAAAACAATTACTATTACAATGTTGTTGTTAGTCCTTTGTCTGGGCTAAAGATTGCTTCTTGCTTGTCTAGTTCTACAGATGTATCACTGTAAAATACGCAATATGTAAACCAATCCTTGTTGTCTTCAGAAATGAAGAACACTCATGACAATTATTGAATGAAGTGAATGTGTGCATGTATATAAGGCGAGTGGGGGGGGGCTTGTAGAATATTTGCGAAGGGAGGTCCTGCATAGTTCTTAACGTTGAAAACTTAACCAGTTATGGCACAAGTTTAGGGCAGTTTGCTAAGAATTACAAGCTGTGAGCAGTAGGATTTATTATTTGTAAAAAATCCTCAGTGGTCCTTGTGTTAAATATTCAGGTACTGTGGTGATGATTAATAGGAAGAACGAGGAACAGATCTGCCTTGGTAACTTTCTCTCCACTAGTCTTTCTAATTGCAGCCTCAAACCCAATTTTTTTTTTTTTAACCAGTTGCGGTCATTCTGTACTGCTCTCTTTGTTATTGCTTAACCACAGGAAAGAGGATTTATTTTTAGAGTGTTTTCAGTTCTGTCCTTAGCTGATCGTAGCAATTAAANTTTTTTAACCAGTTGCGGTCATTCTGTACTGCTCTCTTTGTTATTGCTTAACCACAGGAAAGAGGATTTATTTTTAGAGTGTTTTCAGTTCTGTGCTTAGCTGATCGTAGCAATTAAAGTTAGACCTAATAAAAAGTTGTTTTATACTGATCTGTCTTTGTTCCAAGAGAATAATGACAGTAGTGGAGTTCTTGTGCAGAAATGTTTTGATAAAGGCTGGGGAAGAAAGTGAAATTTCTCTTAAACACCTTAATTGGCTGTTTTTATCTGCAAGAAGTTTTAAGAAAGTCATTCTATTTTTCACAGGTGGTGACAAAGTGATAGATGTAATAGATGTAGCAAGACAAGCAGACAGTAAAATGAAGCTCCATAATTATATTAAATATTTCACAAATCCTGACCGACCAAAAGTATTGAATGTGATCAGCCTGGAATTCTCGGACACAAAGTGAGTATTGACTTCAATACCTTGACCATAAGAAGTGGGTTTTCACTAAATTGAACAGTATGTGTAGGCATATAATGTCTGTAGTGGAAAAGATAGGAGGCTGCATATTTTATGTAAACAGCTACTGTGAAGTAATGCAAGTACAAAACATTTTTATTAATTCATAAGTAATAACTTTGTAGGAAACAGGAACTTAAAGATGCCATTTAAAAAGAGGTGTGCTTACTCTTGATGACATTTATTTTGTTTGTTTGTTTTAAAAGGATGTCTGAATTAGTGGAAGTACCAGATATTGCCAGAAAGCTTTCATGGGTGGAAAATTATTGGCCAGATGATTCTGTCTTCCCTAAGCCTTTTGTTCAGAAGTATTGCTTGATGGGTGTCCAGGACAGCTATACTGATTTTCATATCGATTTTGGAGGAACATCAGTTTGGTACCATGTTCTCTGGGTATGAACGCTTCTTGATTTATGACTGTGTGAAACAAAATTCATTCAGTGTGCAGCTTTCTGCTATGGCATTATCACCCTTTTTAGAATTACCACCTGTATGAAATTTTGTGCTTAAAAAGCCAGAGGAGGAGATTGAAAGTGAGTTACTGATTGCTGGTGTGGCATTTTTATGCTTTTATTTTAGCATGCCGTTGGTGACTTCTAGACTATAATTGGTTGACTGATCATTTTAGTACACTGGTAGGTTATATAGTGAGGTTTTACTATGAAAAAATGAATTCAATAAAATTCTTAACATATGTAACTTTTTATTCTTCTCACAAACTTTGACCATGCAAACTTTGACCATGTACACATCATAGAAGAGGCACAGTGGTATCATCTTATACTTTCTCATTTGACGTGCATGCACATATCCATAAATGCTTATAAAAGATGGATTTTTTTATACTCCAGTTAAAAGTTTGGGTTGGTTTGTTTGCTGCTTTTACATCACAAGACATCAACTGTTTAGTGTACTATTGCCTAAGCTTTTGGTGGATTACAGTTGTCAAACACTGGGACTAGGAAGCCCCAACATTCCATGGTGGAAATATGGAATGCTTACCATTTAGATCAGTCTGTTACTTTATTAGGAATGACTTAGTGATTGTAATATGCCTCCAGAAGGACATTAATGTATTTATTTGATTTTTTTTGTTTAATAGGGTGAGAAGATATTCTATTTGATCAAGCCCACTGATGAAAATTTGGCTCTGTATGAGTCTTGGAGTTCATCTGTCACCCAGAGTGAAGTTTATTTTGGGGACAAGGTTGACAAATGTTACAAATGTGTTGTGAAGCAAGGACACACTCTATTTGTTCCGACAGGTAAGATTTTACCCTTATTACTAGGACTTAGCATGTTTAATCACCCAGGATTGTGTTACCAACATTTGGTTTCTCCTAAAATTTTGGATAAGAGAGGATAAAAAAATTCAGAAGTTTAGATTTTCAAAGCAAGTAATTAGCTTTTTAGATTGAATCACGGTAATAACAGTTATCAGGGAAAGAAAGGTTATTTGTTACCCAAATACAAGATAACAAATTAAAGCTTAATTTAGATATCAGGAAATGGTTCCAATTCATAGAACACACGTTCTTCACCATTTGATAGATATCCAGACTGAATTCTTATCTTAATTTGATAATACAATTTTGTTTTTACAGCTTTTGAATATCGTAAGACTTACTAGGCAAAATTGTTACAAAAATGTCACATAAACTTTTTAAGCTGTAGGCTAGACAATTAAAATAAAAATTAAGTGGTTTTGGGGTTTGTTTTGTGGTTTTTTTTTTTTTTTTCATTTTTTGTTTGCTGTCAGCAGGACAACTAAATTTGGTGGAGCCTGTGGAGACTCTCTGAATCAAAATGAAAGTGTCCTTAAATAAAATTGAAAAATATGTAATTGAATTCATATGTTAATTCTTTTTAATAAAATAGAAGTATATTTGTAGATATAGTTGATGAAACTGCAGAGTTCATAAATTCATTTCAGCAGCCTCCTTTAAAACTGATGCAGAGGCGTGGTCTTTTCTGATTTTCTTTAGAACATTTCTTGTAGCCATCAGCTAATAGCATCTGATAAGTTACAGGATCTTTTTAAGAAACTAGAAACACCAAGACAATTAAACTTACTTGTCTATTTAAAAAAAAAAAAAGAAAAATCCTCTTAACAAAACACGCTTCCCTACTCCCACCCCATCAAACTCCCAAGTACCATAAACTTAGAAGTCTTTAATAAATCAAACCGTATTTTGCCAATAAAATGAGTGCCAGTTAATTTCTTGTACTTTCATTTATCCAGCCTATCCATATAAATCATTCTATTGATTTTATTATTAAAGATTTGTACTGGTTACTATCCTCCCTTTTTTGTGGGAGGAAGGTATAAATACACGGAGAAGGAAAATGTTGCACCATTCTACATCTGGAATAAGCCTTGAAGATTATCTTCCATACCTTAGTCTGTCATGGACTTCCTAGACAGACTACTACATTTTTCTCATAGCTCAGTTTTCTACCTGTGAGCTTTAGTGCTCTAGTTCCATGGCTTGTGCAGAGCAAATGCTACATGGTAAGGAGCTATGTATGCACTTAAAGTTTCTGAACACCCAGATCTTTTTAAAACCATATATTTATGGCAAGAGATTAGATTAAATTTCCATTTGTCTAAGCAGAGGATCATGCATCTATTAACAAAGAATGCAGAATTACAGAATGAAGAACTTTATTGTGACCCACAGATCTTTGAAAATAGTTACTGCTTCCCAAGTGGTAAGCTGGATCAGAGTTCTTACTATAGTGTGGCCAAAAAGAAAAGTATCATAAAATTGTAATTTCTAATGTATACGTGTTTTTGTGTGTGTATACACATAAAATGGTACTTTTAAATGTCGGTGTGTGTATATGCACGTGATATGTGCATACACGCATACATATTCATATACATCTGATGAAGTATAATGTAAGAACCAATAAATTAAACTAGATTTCAAGACAGGTGTTTAAAAAATGGGGAATTCTGTGAGACTGATTAAAGGCTTTAAAAAATCCCTGGTCCTACTGAAAACCACTTTTGCTGTTCCTGCTTGCACTGATGCTAGTGGATGTCATAATTATTTTATAATCTCTGAAATATGTTTAGAGTAGACTTCTGATTTAAAATTAATCTTGCATATAGATGAACAGCACCTACTGGGAAGCTCTTGAGACTTACTTAAATATTATTTAAGATACTCTGTGTAGTCTAGACCAAATTTTCTTGCCTTGTTACATAGACCTTGATCAAAACTACAGCATAAAAATAGCAAGGAGGAATGTAAAAAAAGTGAAATCCTGTAGTTGATCAGGTATGCCATAAAAATCCTTGCTGTTGATGCAACAGTGAAGAGACACTATTGTCGGTTTTGTCGGTGTCTGGGGAGACATGTATTTAAAGGATTGAAATGCACGTATTCCTTGGAGAGTCAGGGGTATTCATGTACTGTGATGATGGTGGTAAGAGTGAAAAGTTGAAACCATAATAACAAATGCAAAATGCAGCTGGTAATACAAGGCAATCTTCATTGCACTGTGCTTCTCAAAGAACAGCAGTAAAACTGAGCAATGTATAATATTAATTGAAAAAACCCCATAGGTTGCTTGTCCAATTGTATTCTGCATTTTCTCATATACCATTCTGTAACTTCTTCCTTCCCAGGCTACATAGTAGGCATGCTGCTTAGTCAGCGTCGTTGCTGCGTATCAGGTCTCTTTACGTGTGGTACCACAACAACTAGAACTGGTTGTTCTTAACTGAATTAGGGCATTGATTTAATGGTAGTTTGCAATATATAGTTACTTCTGATTTGGTCTGATCTTGCCTCAAGTTGGGGACCTTCCAACTTTTATGTTTGTGCATCTTACCTATGCTCAGTCAAACCATGAGGTAATCTGCAGATACGTGGCAAATATTTTGTCAGAAGATCACCCCCATATGCATGCAAAATCAGAAAAAAATATTGAAAGAGAAAACTCTGTTTGTCACTTATTTACATTAAAGCTGCACTATATGAATTGTAAAAGTAACTGTTTTTGATCGGGAAGCTAATATTATACGTCCCTTTGTGTAATTACTTGAAATTATCTGGTAGTAATCTGCTAGATTGATAGCATAATGTTCGCCATGCTTTACCATGTTGAATAGTGGAGTTCACAAGGACAATATTTCAATTATGTGACAGATTTATATAGTCAGAGTGCCCAGACTTGGTTTTAAACCAATCATAATTTCACTGGAATCAGGATGACTGTATTTAGAATAATTAGTGAAACTACTTCTGAATTCCTGTTTGAGAAACTTCAGTATTGCTAAATGACTTTCGTATGTTGCGCAAACAGCTCAGTTACTGTAAGCATCATGTAAATATTGAAAGTAATACAATTTCTGTTTTATTTTTGTGACTTTGTCTTTTGTTCAGTATATTTTTCCTCTCCTGACTTGCTTATTTTTGTTGATTGGAGGAATTTGGAATTTTTACTTGAAAAATCACTAATGATCTTGCATTCCTGACCCCGCCCCTCCGATAAAAAATGTCTTAATCTTAACTCCTTCAGAAAACTACGGTTCCATTAGATTTCTGAAATACTGTCATTAACATGTTGTCAAAATTTAGATTACTTGTTCCAGCACAGAATACAAATCAGTGCTTTTTTGTTTCCAGGTACAACATTTTTACTTTATATATGTATTTAAAAACAGTCTTAGAATAATTTATATTTATGTATTAAGTTTCAGAATCTGTCATTTCAGGCTGGATTCACGCTGTCCTCACATCTCAGGATTGTATGGCTTTTGGAGGAAACTTTTTGCACAACCTCAATATTGGCATGCAGCTCAGGTTAGTCTCAGCTCTTCCTAAACCTTTTCCTCAGTACGTAGGATACTCTTAATAGATACTTTTCTTCATGCTCTTAACCAGGATCAAATTGGTACAGGCTCTCAAACAGACAATAGTGGCATTTTCAGTTAGACTGTATCAAGCACATACTCTTATTTCACTTCTGCAAAGTTTGTTTCAAAAGCAAAATGAAGGGTATGCAAGAATTTAAATGAATAAAAGAAAAAGAAAGAAAAACTCTACTTCGGAGATTAGTATAAGTGAGTTACACAAAACTGAGCAAGCCCAGGTGTGCGACACTGAGTTGAAATGAGCGTCCTCAAGTCAGCATTGCTCTAAGGGCGGCTGTATTTAGTTTTTGTCCAAGATGTGGAGCTGTCTTCTAAACATATTGTTTTTATTTATTACAGTGGAATCCTGATAAAATTCCATCTGTTAAAAGATCACACATTGGGTTTGTATCCTAGTTTTATGAAGTCCAACTTTATTCTTAGAAGTGCCGCAGTCAAACTTGATAAGGTCAGAGCCTGGATGAGACCAGAGTTCAATCTTGTCTGTGGTCTTGTTGGGATTTAACTATGTGGTACTTGACTTCTTTTATTTATCATGGCCATAGTTTTTTTATTTTATTTTGGACATTGTGTCAATTTGAATGATTGCATAGTTGAATAATGAGTTTGATAACTAAAATATTAACTTCTTATGATGTTTCTATTTATTCAGGTGTTATGAAATGGAGAAGAGGCTAAAAACCCCAGATCTTTTCAAATTTCCTTTCTTTGAAGCCATCTGTTGGTTTGTGGCCAAAAACTTACTGGAAACATTGAAAGGTAATCCTTGTTTTAAGGGTTATACAGGTATCTGCCCCATCCCCCGCTTAATTGTTATTGAAGAAAATTATACTGCTGTTGTGTGAACAGATAAAACTTTTAAAGCTAGAAAACCAGACTTTAATTCCTTTTTTTTTTTAAAGTCACATTATTTTTTAATCAGATTTTAGTGAATGCTGCACTGTGACAGTTCTAGATCCAGCAATTCTTGATTTTAGTAAATGATCTCTCTGAAAACTACGTGGGTGATTAAAGGTTTCTAGGGTAACTTGTGCTGTGCAGAAATCTTAGCGCACTTGGTGATTCATGTAACCAACATCTCGTAGCATGCTGCTGAAATCTTTCAACTATTTTATGAGTGTTTTTCATCCAATGCTGATGATGTATCTGGTCAATGATAGTATCAAGACAAGAGTATCTAAGATCCTGGCACAGCGCAATTATACTACCAGCCAAATAGCATTAATTTGCCATTATTTGAAAATAGCTTGTTGAGGAAGATAGGAAACTTATTTCAATGGCATCAATTTTTCACTCAGGCTACTTCCATATCAGTTATGATCTTTGAGTACCCTTTGGTAGCCTTTCTCTCTTTCTTTCAGCAAATGACTCTCTAAATGATCCCACTGACTTATATCTGTGGGTTCCTTCTTAGTGGCTTCACAGCTGAATGAAGAGGTTTTCTTGCACTTGTGCAATTTTCATTGACCTTTTCTGTCAAACTGTAGTCTTCTGCGCTTTCTTGTGAAGGGAAAGGTGTCTGTGAGGACTTAGGTAGGAAAGATGCATCAGTTCCTGTGAGCTGTGTTAAATAATTTATATCAGTGCTTATCAGTATACATCTCAACAACCTCTTGTTCTTGACAGTTGCCAGTCCTTTCCAAACTTCCTCATCTAGTCCTCTAATTCCTCTGTCTGTACCCACATATAATTGAGCTTGAGAGAGTGCCTGTCTGACTTCACCTTCTTTTCCTCAAATATTTTGCCCTCTGCCTGCTCTATTTAATCTTAATAATAAATGTCATGTTCCAAATGATGTATTTAAAATGAGAGAAATCAACTTTCAGAGGAGGCTGCTGAATTCAGCTTCTGCTTTGGAAGAGATCAGAATCTCACATAACCTTTTTCTAATATGAGAACAGTCACAGTTACTGAAAATGATCTGTTCTTTCAGCAAATGAAGGCATTGAGCAACTCTTGTTTCCTAAATGAGCATTTAAAGTTTCTGGGTGAACCTGAAGCAACTCAGAAATCTTACCAAATAGAACTTGCAGAAAATTTTTCCTTCCAAAAAGAGTATTTTCTTCTTGAAAGCTTGCTTTGGTTGGTCTCATATCTGCGTATTTGAAACTTACAAACTCAGCAGAAGATGTAGGAGCTGTATTCCTGCTGGAAAATCAGTGGGATACGTGTTTCTAAATTATCTAGCTAACTCTGAGTCGTGTCCCATGTCGGTTCCCCCTTTCTTCCCCCTCCCCTTTTTATCCCGTGACTCCTGGGGTGCATAGGCTGTGTTTCTTAGGAGAAGGGTATGAAGCTTGTTCTCATGCCATTTTTAATCTATGGCCTAGCAGATGCTTTGTTGCAGAACAATGCGATGAACCATAAACACGTAAAAAGTAAAAATGGAGGTTTCCATAGCTAAAGTGACGATTATGTTGGGCTTTGGCGTCAAGCTTCATGCGAATTAGGTGTTTACCGGTCGGAATTCTTTGTTTTATAAATTAGGGATGATACCAGTTCAGTTGTGAAAGGTAATGGTGACGACCAACTTGTAAAATGCTAAGTGCATGGTTGTCAGCAGTACTTTATGTGAAGTTCAGGTCAGTAAGCAAAATCAACGCAGTGTATCTTTCTGGGTCTTTTTATAAAATGGCGACAGAGTCATAGACATTTCGGTTTTGTCTTTTCATTGACAAGAAATGTTTTATGATATTACAAGTGTTGTGTTATTCACCTAAACTATTTTTCTTCATAGTTCTTGGGGCTTCAGAATAGGTAACTTGTTCATCTGTCCGATATTCCTTAATATCGATTACTCTTATATCATGCAATCTTTTTTTATTGCAGCTAAAAAATCCAGTCTGTGGTGCTGCATTGTGCTCTCAAAATTTTATCATCTGAGTCAGCTAGTGGGCGGCTAGTACCATTTAACAAGTAGGAGGCATTTTGGAGGAAAGAATGGCTATTTAGTAACAGAACTCCCCTTTTCTGCTAGTAGACTAGTACGTTATCCATAAGAATAGTGTTTTATTACTGTATTCTTTTAAGAGAATAAAATGAGCCAAATAATTCTAGTATTTGTCCATTTGCTATTGACAAGTGGAAATATTTATAAGGAACATGGGGAGAGGTTGCAAGCTACTTTTGACTCTGTGGACGATTTGTTTTTTCCCTGTAAAGGAAAAGAGAAGATTGAAAAGGGTTTGCAGTCACTTTGGAGCACCAACTTTCTTAAGAACAGCAGCTTCTGTAGCAGAGTGATTTCCACTCCCTGGCCCCTTTGATTGTTGGGAGGAAAAATGATGTAAACTGTGTGAGGGAGAACTGTGATATTTGGAAGGGTGACAAAATGTTCAGGGAATGAAAGTGTGCTAGTGTGAACCATTTGCTGTATGTATGGGAATAAGCAATAGGAATTCTAATTTAGAGATACATCCCACATCCTTCTGAAATGCTTTCACTAAAATATTTCTGAATGAAATAAAAGTGATTTCTTTCTTCAGATATGTTTTCTGTTGTTCTGTATTTTAGATCTGTTTTGTTCTAATTAACCTTTAGTATGTTGTAAACTATCCCTAATTCACCCAAGAATAAGTTAAAAAAAAGATTTTACATAGAATCACTTTAGGGTTAGGTTGGGAGTTTTTTTGGTTACGCTGTGCACACAAATACAGGATGTCATGTTTAATTTGCTTGCACAATTTTTCCTTTTTTATGCTGTTGCATAACGGCAACTTTATTGGCTGAAGGGTAGGTATCATTCTATTGTTTCCACTGTTAGTGTGTTTCTAAATTGGTATCTGTATCCTTTTTAGAACTAAGGGAAGATGGTTTCCAGCCTCCAAGCTATTTAGTGCAAGGAGTAAAGTCTTTACTTACTGCTTTAAAATTATGGATGAAAAAAGAAGTAAGTATAACTGATTTTTTTTTTTTTTGCTATTTTGGTGAGCTCTGTTTTGATTTAGAAGTAAGTGAAGATCTGTGCCCTTTTAAAGTTTAAAATTATTTTTACCTGTTATCTGTTTTTATCTGTTAAGTACTGAAAGACTCTATGGAGACTGTATACTACTGCTCTGGGGAAGAATTATCATGACTATTTTATATTCCATGATGCTAATAAAGTCTTTTTAGACCAATTAATAAGCTCTTACATTGTAGCTGATAGAGGTAAAATCTTGCTTCACCTCAGGGTGGGATAATACTACTAGAGCATAAGCTGATAAGGTGGACCTTTTTTCTAACAAATCTGGTTATATAGTTGATTCATCCTAGCCTAAGGCAATGGAGGGATGGAATGTTCTGATACTTAGCACTTTCCATTAATGTCAACACTTTGAAGAGCACATTTCAGGTACACTTGTGTTGCTGAAGAGTTGGTTTAGTTTCAGATGAGGATATTAACTTCAGTTGAATACTGTCCCTGCTAAACATTGGCTGACTCTTGTAAAATTATTTAGTGTGTTGTCTACACTGGCTTTGCTGATGCTCTGCTGTCCAGGAAAGCTTATTTCTTTTAGCACAACACTGGGTCTGGTCTGACTCCATGTGTGTTTTCATGTGCTTGAGCTAATAAGCTCTCTTGGAACTGTGCTTCTGGGAAGTGCTGTTCACTGACAGGCAGTTTGGTTCTGACTGAGCTTGCTAGTTCTGTTTTGTTGCCTTGAACTGGCTCTTGGAGATCTGTTTGGTCTTTCTGCCCACAAGTTCTCCTTGTAAAAGAATTTATTATACAACAGGTATGAAATTTGTACAATGCTACATCCAACACTATGAGCTTTGTGGAACTGAACACAAGGTGCAAACACAGAGGTGATTGCTCTGTGTGGACAGCTGGGGTCCAGTCTGTGGAGTGTTACTGATTCCAGGTGAACCTTTGCTGTTCCACTCTGTAACACCTCTCAGTTTGTTCTCCAGTGTTTCTTTGTCGGTGTCATTCTGGATCAGACCTAGCTGCTAGTAAGCAGTGTAGGCATGTTTACAGGATGTTGTACCTAAGCTGTTAAACCACCAAGTGAATCCAGGCTATCTCTGCATCTGTGGCATAAGCAAGCTGAGTAATCAGGCTGCTGATAACTGAGATCAAACATAGCCTGTATAAGTCCTTATTTGAGTTTGAAGTTGGATTGGAATTCTTTTCTGGATTGCTGTAGCTTAGTATTGTAGCATTTGTGTACTGTCTAGTAGCTCGTTAAGTAGTTTGATTAATACTTCATCTAGAATGTGATGTTTCCTACTTTTCTGTGGAAAAAAATTAATTGCACATGCTGCATTCTGAGTGCTTATTAATGAGACCCGTGAGTATTCCCAAACCATTGGCTAAACAGACACTTCAGTTGTGAGGAAACTGCACAGCATCAGTGATCTAGTCACAGTATTGTCTGCTATCCACCAGCTATCATGCTTTGTACTTGATGTGCATCTTTTCTAGCTACTGCTTCGTAAGTGAGCTGATATTTTCATTGCAGCAGGCCATGTGCGTGACAGGATTGTAGTTGTATGCAGCTGAAGACAGGAGGAGCTTTGTATGTTGCTGTATGACCTTCTCATGCTGGGGATTTCAGACGTTCTGAAAAAGAAATGACAAATGAATTCTCCACAAATGAGAAGCCTACTCATAAGGCTTCGCATTCGTATCGTGCAGTATGTCTTTTCACGACATGTGAATTATCTTAGTGAATTGCTTTAAGCTGTTTGCTGGAGAATTTCAAACTCGTGTTCAGCAGGGCAGCAGTATCTTCATTTCTGCGATATTTAAAAACTGCCAAAATTTACAAGGTACTGAGAATAGAGATTGAGTGCTACTAAGATTATTTTAGGTTTAGTGCCTTGATTTGCATTCAGTTTGTGCAAGGCTTTTATCAGTATGTGTATCCTCTGATTACTTTGGTGCAGATCCTCAGTCTGCAGGTTAGTTGATATACACAATAATGATGATGACCTATCCAGTCATCTGAGCTCTTGGATTTTAGCTCTGGCTTCATTCCAGCTTGCATAAGCAACAGGTCTCACATTCAATTTATCAGATGTTTGATTCATGTATCACTAAGACTATTTTGGGCAACTGTTCTGTGTGTTTGAAAAATATATTAATAGCTGATGTAAAAGAAATAAACAAGGTTTTTGTAAGGAGGGATGTGGGGCTTGTTATTTTTTATCTTTATTTTTTGTGTGTGTTTTTACGTATTGATATACTTCATTGTGATGCTAGTTTCCAAAGATGGGTGGATTCATTTGCCTGCCAGAACTTTTCTTTATCTGTATCTCTTGATTTAAGAAAAGTTTATTTTATCACTGTATATTTCCAATATTTATAAAACCTTTTCTTGAAGTTCTTGAATGAGTCATATTTCATTATTTTTTTTACCTGCAATTTACATCGGACATACTTACGCCATTTTGTTGCCGCTGTTCTCCCTAGTACAAGAGAATTCTTCAGTCCCAAAGACTGCTTGTTCCTTTTCCAAGAGGCAGTATGCTGGGACAACTTAAAAACAAGTTATGTAATAGTGATAATAACTTTTCTGACATGGCGCCTGCAGGTACTTGTATTTCCTGCCCATCCTTTCCTCCTGTCAGACTGTTAGGTTATGTATTCATTTGAATTTGTTTGCATATTTAAGTTGCTTGGGTGGCTATTTTTTCTCTTTTTTTTTAGTAAGTTACTCTGTCACAGCTTAATTGGGAAAGCTTTGGTGTAGATACCTTTTAGAGTGGTAAACAAGTGAGCTTGCCAGTGGAAATTAATTTGCTCAAAGAGTTACTATAAATCATACTGGCAAAATAATGTGCTTCTGATATGAACTGTCTTTGTATTACGAAGGCTTTTCAGTATTTTTAAACCAGAGAAACTTCAAAGTTATTGTTTTGGAGGATCAGTCACTTCCTCTTCAAGTCTTCATAGACAGCAAGGCTTTTGGGAGAGTGAAGTCTTAAAGTAGAAAGAACTGAGTGGTCCTAAAACGACCAGTAACTTGCTGGGAAAATTACACAGTTTAGTGACAGAGGTGCCATGTTCACAAGTGTGAATGTGTAGAGGTGGTGTATTCGAAGAATGAACAATGGTAAATCATAGCTGATTTAATCTTTCCTGTAGAATTAATGGCACTGAAATGAATGATTATACTATGGTTGTACATCCATGTTGGGTTTTTTTGGGGCAGGGAGGGGGAGAGCATTCATTTTAATGACTGAGAGGAAGCCAGGTTCAATGAAATGCACATATAGTATCAAATTGCTTCTAGCAATAATTTTCCTGCTGAATCTCACTTTTGAAATGTGGGTAGCTGAAAGTGTTTGTGGGATATTTTTCCATTTAAATAGTCAATTAAGGGGATACCAGAATTCATGTCAGTCATTCTGGTCTTATGTTTGAGTGCTGTTTTGTCTGTTTACTTCTAACTAAAACTGTTTTGAGGCACATTTAAATTGTACACAGAAAATAGTAAACATATTTTTTACTAGATCTAACCGTAGAATGTTTGGACTCCCTCAGATTGTTAATATAAATATAGGAAATCTGTCTCTGATACAGTTTCAGAAGGTTAAAGGGTACATAACTTGTTATGGCTTCCTAAATTTTTTTATAGGGAATTATTTTTTTGAATCACTTTCTCCAACCTGCTGGATTCTAAATAAGCTAAGAAGGTGACTTTTTTAAAGTGAGTTGTGAGGCAGATGTCTAAAAATCTGTATGTTGGTTACTGATTATTTTTCTTTATTTGCCCTTTAGATTAATTTTTTTCCATAGTGAAATTCCTTTAGTTTTTAGCTGTTTTGAAGGTCATGACTCTAATTAGAGTTTCTGAAGTGTGGCTCTATACTGACCATGCTGAAGGGGAAAAAAGAAGCTGATTACTGTAGTGAGGGGAAAAAAAACCTAAGTGGTTGTCAGTATGGCTTTGTATTACCACTTCTTTGGGTTCTTAGAGACGTTGGGGGATATTTGCTGCCTTCCAGAGCTTGGACTGGAAGCTTCAGTGCGTATGTATACACGTCCTGGCATATGCAGTCATTATTACAGAGATTATTCTCTCTTTTTCCTTTTACATTTTTTCCCTGTAGATTTGTTTGTTTCATATTACTGCCACTTTTATCTGAAAAAAATGAATTAAATATCTTTTCTTCTGCCTTTGCATACAGCTTGTAACAGAACATGCCTTTGAAATTCCAGACAACATTAGGCCTGGACATCTCATAAAAGAGCTCTCAAAAGTGATTCGTTCTGTAGAGGTAAGAACAGAGACAACCCTACATAAATAAACCTGTAGAAAAAAAAAAAAATCTTTGAATAGGGAATTCCATAGTTATGCTTTTGATTGACCGCGTTAACCTTTTCATTTGTTTAACATTCATTTAATAATAGAAGATCAAAGGGAAAACTGTTGGCATGACTGAGCTATGGGTATTTCAGATAAAGGAAATGTATAGCAGGGGTGTTTTATGTATTTAAAAAAAAGTTAAGACTGATTTACTGACCTATTTGTAGGTCAGTATTTCTAAAATGTTCTCACTTATAACTACCTAGAATAATTACTGTGAATATGTTGCTAAAAAGTTTAATTTGAAATTCTGTGCGTATTCCATTCTCGTACCCTCTTGTTTGTTAGTTCTGGTCCAGTTGCCATCTGTTTTGCTCTTTTTCTTATATGTTGTTGCTATTTGTTACATAGTCAGTGGTTTCTTTTTTCTTTCCTCTTATACAAATGTTTTGCTCCTTTATTCCTTATTGAATATTGATTCTTGAAAAGTTCTCGTATTTGCATGTGGAGAGAACAGTTCCGAGAACTGAAGAGAAATGTGATCTGATTGGTACAGTACGTATCTATTCTATGCTGCCTTCATGAGTAAAACCTTAACATTTTGGTGGTAACTTTTGGTGTTAAACACTGCTATTATGGGAGAGTATAAAAGCCCCAAATGGCAAAGAGGTGCAGTAGAACTAAGCTTTGTACATAAAATCCACAGGAAATATGTACTACTACTGCAAAAGGTCTAACAATTTTGTTTATATAATTTACATTTAATTAGATGAATAAGAAGCAGCACTTACTTATGTGGATTTATTTCTTTGTGACTATTCTGAAATATGTGTTTTTAATTAAAGGAGGAAAACAGCAAACTAGTTAAAACTCAGGGAATTCTTGGTGTGTGTCCAACTTCACGGTCTTTGCATGAAACAAGTTCCCCTCACCACTCCAGACGAAGGGTGAGGAAACTGCGAGACCATGCTACCAAAACTCCTTCGAATCTGGACATCCTGGAACTCCACACCAGGGAGGTACTGAAAAGGCTGGAAATGTCACCGTGGGAGGAGGCAAGTATTAACTTATGTGCAAGAAGAACAAAACCAGAGTAGATTTTTAATCTCTGTTGAAAGGGAAAAGCTTTTAACATGCATAAGAATACAGGCTACTACTCTTTGTCATGTAAGGCACGGATAGATTTGTTTTCGGTTTCTTTCTTTTGAGTTTTCCTCATAGGAATGTCTCTCTTCCTTGGCAATTTTTTTATGGAGGTTCCTTAAACCTTTTGGTTCAGAAGGTGCCCGGAATCCACTATCTACTTCAAATATAGTTTTTGATTTAGGACTGCTGTAGCTACCAAGTGCTACTTTGAATCTGTTCTGTGAAGAAAAGGGAGCTTGCAAAGCTTTGATTTGGTGAGACTCTGAGACAGACTGGTTCTCAGTGTGGTTTTAGGTAGCTGTTTCTTATATTCAGTTACTGTAATTTGATTAGCGTGTTTTTTGGTCACGTTCCTATTTCCTGTACGACTGTGCCTCCCTACCAGTAAGCCTAAGGCTGCCTTTCTTCTCCATTGTGAGGCTGTGGACTTCGGGGTTGTATTACAAAGGTATCATGGAGTGAATGAGTGAAATGTAGTCTCTTGAAATTTTTTTTTTTCAAATTTGATGACCTTATTTGAAAAAACAGTAATAGAAATGGGAGAAAGAGTGAGAGAACGGAAATAAGTAGCTTTATGAAAGGAAATAGATAGCTTTCTGAGAGCAAGAAGTGCTGACAAGTTTAGTTGGAACAGGATGGACATAGTGGAGAAATACTAATTTGGGTCCTTATTCTGATCTTCATAAGGCATGAACAAGAGACAGACATTTAGACAGAAAGACGTTTAGCCCCTGAAGACAGGAAGCTGAACTTAAGATTTACCACAAATAGTTAACCTACGCAGTTCATTGCTACATACCAATGTTTGGAAGTATTATCATTTAATGTAGAAATGTATTGTTCACTATCAGTATTGACTTGTAAAAAAAAAAAAAAATTTACGTTTTCCTGATCTGGCACATAAGTGTATTGCAGATTGCTTCAGAGTATGTCTCGAATGTAAATTGCCTTGAGCTAAAAAAGTTCTGTTTATGGCAGGTTACTTTCCATTATTAATGTTTTTACTGTCCTGTGAATCAATTCTGGGATACTAATTCCAGGGACCAGATACCCAATCCAGGAGTTGCTTTATCAGTTCCAAGCTCAGCTTTTGGCTTGCCTGTCTCTATTGGTATGTCTTTGTTTTGGATACAGTGATAGTTCTCCAGAGGAAACATAGAAGGAGTATTATAGTGAAGTTGTCAGATGCTTCAGGAGCGTATATGTGATTGAAGAAAGGAGGAGATGTAGTGTGCTGTTTGTTTACAGCCAGATGGGTTTTGTTTGAGGTTTCTTCAGTTGGTTATCAGTAAGGTAGACATCCTGATTCTGAGTTTTAAGCTTTTGTGGAGAAAAAACAATTAAATTTATAGAAATAAATAATAAACAACATCGCTTTTACTTCTATAGGATACTGCAAGCTTGAAACTGAACGGGAGATTTAACAAGCCCTTTCAGCCATCTTCTACAGTACCTGAATGGCGAACAAAAGACAATGATCTTCGCCTTCTGCTGTCAAATGGAAGAATAATTAGGTACAGAGGGTTGATTGTGGATCAGTTCTTCCTAGCTGTTATGGTCTGGAGCATGCTAATAGTTAATAACATTTCTTTTCTGTTTGTGGAGCTTGAAGTTCCCTTTTACCAGTAAGATTTATGTTAGAAATATTGAAGGAATGTGTTGTCTGTTGTGTCTGCTGTCCTCTAGTGGAGCCACGGTTACGGAGTGAAGAGGAGGAGATGCTTTGCATGTTACTTTGTTGCAGCATTTCATTCAGTTGCTGTTGGGTTTGTACGGAAGGGACTGCTTCAAAGTGAATACGATTGTTTTGTATCCATCTGTTAGAGTGGTTCTCATCAAAAATACCGTCGTGTAAAACTTCGCAACTTCATGGAAATGACAGTTGTACAGGGAGTAAAATGGGAATACCTACAATTCTGAATGAAGAGATGAGCATAAGAGAACATTACTGTTGTATCTTGAGAGCGTATTGTAAATGATGAAAGCAAAACAATTGCTTCAGGTTTGTAAGAATAACATGTCTTTTTTTTTTTTCTTGTGAGACAGAGATGAGAGACGCCCATTTGCAGATCGAAGTCTTTACACAGCAGATAGTGAAGATGAAGACGACAGGACAAGGTCGAAAAAGACGACTGTTAAAGTAGAAGACCAGCCCTCAGGATCTGAAGAAGGGAATGCAGATGCCCAGAAACCACTGAACAGTAAGCTTGTCTCTAAGTCCTATCAGTTGAAGATTTTGATGATCTTGAAGAGGGTCTAACTGTTGTAAAGTCTGACTGAAATTTTACTAAAGTATAAACTAATAGATCAGAGAAGTAATATTAGAAGTTAGAATAAAATGTTTGTCAAATATTATCTGTCCACTGAAGAAGATAACAGGATAGAGAAAAGTAAAACTCACCTTTTTGTGTTAGTGCTACCTTGAATACTGTATACAGCATTTTTCAGAGTGGAGGTTTAATTGGTGTTCTGGTTGAATGTTTGTTCCTTTTGATCTGTTTCATAATGTAAGAATGCCGATTTTTCTTGACAAAAATACATTTCACTGTGAAAAGTTCATCACATCATTCGCTGTACAGAATAAAAGATTGTAATATGCAGCTAACTTAAAACCTACCTTATATTTCACTCTTCTGTTCCATTTCGTGATTCCGAACTTGATCATACAGTTTTGCATGTTTTGCTAATGATGAATAGGTTTATTCCATACCAAGTGATCAAACACAATTTAGCATTAATAAAATCTTAAACTTTCAACCTTTGCAGTAATTTGCAAGGCTGAGGAAGAGTTTAGGTTAACTGTAAAACACTTTAACCTCGCTTTCCAGTACTTTAAACCATCCTTCGCTGGGAGTTAATCTCTTTTGGTCTTTCTGTAACCTGAAGCCTTCTGCCAAGTGTTCAGTGGTGCTGATCACACAGTGTATTAGTAAAGTATCAGTATTGAATATCTGTTTTTAATAGCACTGTCTGTGTGCAGGGACAGATTATTTAATTATAAAAATCACATCCTTTCACAGCAGAGCTTACAAGGGTCCAAAGGATGTGTATTAGGAAACTGAGGTCAATGCTTAAAAGATAACAAGACTCCTCTAGAGACTTACAGTTCCCTTGGTTTCTGCACAACAGTCTGTAACAACATTTGAGTCCATTGTCAGCCTGGATAAAATATTTAATTATTTTCATTAACAAAGCAATTTCTAATCCCTGCTGACTGTGCTTCCAAAGGTCACAGAGGACAGTATTAAAAAATTTGCACAGGAAAGAGGTCCCTCTTGGATACTCCTGAACCAACAAGGCAAACAGCTTGTTGAGTTAAGGCTTAGGCATATGTTGTGTTTTTCTGCTTTCAAAATTAAGCTAAGTAAATTAAACTAAGTTTTACACTTGAATCAAAGATCAAATCATACAGAGAAATAGTAGATTTTCTTCAAAATTGTTGCTCTGAATTTGATAATGAATATGGCAGTGTATATCTGAATGTAAGAAATGTACTTAGGACTAGAAGTGAATGTTGAGATTGTTCTTCCAGAAATTAAGTACTCAGGACTATTGCTAATATTTTTAATTGAATAATGAGCATCTTCAAACTTCACTATTAAAGATCACCTACATTTGATTATTTTACTTCACCTGAAGTTCTACCGAGAGAGAGAGAGAAAATACTCTTCTGCAGCTAATTTCGTAAAAGAAATTAGCTGTTTCTAAAACAGCTCCCACCTTCCGTTATTCTTACTGGGATTTAGGCCAAGGGGCAATGCCCATAGAGAGATTCCTTTAAACCGATCAAGCTCCGTACAGCTTTGTGTGTCATGCCAAGATCCTGGTTGTAAATGGTGACCCCAATGTTATCAGAGAGATAAAGATTAGATGCTGTGTTTAAGAGAGCAAGATACTTTGTGTGCATGAAGGGGAGGTTTAAAGAGGTTTGGTTTTTTTTTTTAATTCACAGTAGCTTAGCCTAATCTTACAGATGACTGCTTCCATTCACCCGATTTCTAGAGTATTCCTCCCAGTCTCTGGAATCATGCAGAGTCATAACTTCATGTGAGGCTACGCCAGTTCATTTTAAAGTAACTGTAGTAATTACCAAGGTAATTCAAAAAAAAAAAAAAAAAACAACACCAAACAAAAAAGAGCAAAACCTAACTTGTACATTTAGAGTGAATTTTTTTAAAGCTCAGTTACAAATCACGTTCATGGATGAAGAGGTGAGAGGTCTTACTAATACAGGATGTGTTGCTGTGAAGGTCAGTAAATGCATCTGAAACCTGTATGTGAAGGAGAAGGGTGAGAAAACTACAGTAATCTTCTGCAGGGGAATGTAGGAAGCAGGGAGGGGGGGAAAGCAATTGGGATGTGGTTGGGTTTTTTTGTTTTGTTTTGTTTGTTTGTTTTTTTAAGAGGGGTATAAAAGAATGCAGCTTCCCTAGCTTTTTGAATGATACAAGGCAGAAGGAAAACTGGGAGGTATTATTCTCTGACTGCTTTGCACAGAGCTTGCAAACTACCGAAGTGGTAAGAAAGGCAGTGGTTTGGCTGCATATAGGAATATTGGTATAGCCAAACTGAATCAGACCTGAGGCTCATACAGTGTGTTATGTCATATACGCCAGCACCCTAGCCCCAAATGAACGAGGAATGTCTCAATAATGCTAGGTGGCTTTAGCCATTCAGTCTAGATCATACCACCAGATAGTAGGCAGATAACAGTAGACAGTAATTTGTTCTCTCAGTAGGGTATCATCAGTTAATCTCTGTGAGAAGGCAAGAGGCCTTCTGAAGTATGAGACTCTGTATTTAGCATTTCTTTCATAAATCTTAGTATTATCTGTATATGGCTAATTATGTTCATGTCCAGTTTCTTTTCTGTCTTGCTGAATCATTTGCCTGTTAGGAAGACTCACGTTTCTTCTTAATAGTTTTGTCATTTTAATAATTAGGATTTTCTAGTTCCTTGAGACAGAAAGAACAGAAGTTCCTGAGAAGCCTTCATGAAATCTGCTTATTTTAAATTGCAGTTCATTGTTTACACATTAGTTTTTGCCTAAGATCTGAAACTCCACATGTGAGCATATTTAGATGTCCTTAATTGTTCTTGTCCCTTCCTTTAAATTGTCTCTTAAGTTTGGAGCGGTTTTTTTTGTTTGAAAAAGGCAGTAATCCAAAGGAAAACTCATTTGAGCTATATAACGGTATTATTTTCTGTATCATGCATGCTGTTGCTTATCCTAGAATCATGTTTGCCGTGTTGAAATGAGCCGAAGACTTGAGTTATCAGAAATCCCGTGGGTTTTTTTGACCTACAGTAATTTAGAATATTAATTTTATAGTCATATGTTGAACATTACTTTATTTAGCTTAACTTCTTCATATACATTGCTCATTTACTGGGTTTGGATATTCCTCACAGTTCTTTCTAGTAGTATCTTAAGTTTATTTAGCCTTCTCTAGATTTTTGGTCCCAGCTATTAATTTTGTTCGCTTTCTTGTAACCTATGTCATTCTTAGCTTTCTTCTGACTCTAAAAATAATTTCCACCTATGCAATATTTAGAAATTAATAATATCCCTTGAAATATGTTTATGCCTATTTGTGAGCTTTGCTGCAGTCTACAATAGCAACAAAATTCTACTAGAATTGCAGTGTATATAGGGTTGCAGGTACATCTTTTATGGTTGCAAAATTAATGAGTTGTGAAGAACTGTACTCTGTTTATGTAGTTTGATATAAAACTACGCTGAAGGCAAACCAACACAGATCAGAAATTAGCTGTGGGATGAAGACAAAGTTAAAATGTTGATTTGCTTTTAGCATAGTTTTATATGAAACTGTAAGTACTTGAAAACTTGAAAAAGTTATGTTGCTTTCTTTATTCACTACCTTACTGACACACATTCATAATTTTTTTTATTCTGTTTGGCTTTTCTCCAAAAAACTTTTGCTAGTTAAACTGCATATTGTAGTCTTTCACAAATCTGTACTTAATCAAGATTTCTGCCAGCAGCCTTGACACAGATATACATAACAGCACACCAACCTTGAGCCTTGGGTTCCGAACACCTACAAACGTGTTTCCTCTTGTGGTTTTTGGGAAAGATGCTGTCTTTTCAGAGTACGTGCTTCTGAGAGCTGCCTAGCTACCTCATGTTTGAGTTCTTTCAGCATTTAAAAAAGTAAACCATGTGGACTAGGTGGCTGATTCAATTGATTGCTTTGTCACGTGCCAGTGTTTTTGATGTCTATTTTGATACCTCATTCTCTGATTAGTACTTCATCTTACTACTAGCGAAAAGCATGTCTAAGGTTGGTATTTCCTCTGCTCCTCTTCCTTTTCAGGTCTTTCTGTGATGAAAACCAATGCAAGTATATTGTGTATCATCACAGTAACAATTTTAATATTCTTTAACAAATCTGCATTTTAACCATGATTGACAGCTCTATAGTACAAAACGGGCAGAATATGCCAGTAAATTGTGAGGTAAAAGTAAAATTGCAAGCCACGCAATGATTTTTTTACCTCTAAATCATTTAATATCCCCTGACTTTCATGTTTAGTGTTTCTGTATAGCTGCTTTTATTTTTAAACAGAGAAATTCCAGATTCAAAAAGTTTAAGAGAAAGCGATCTTGAAGATTACTTCTAATTAAATTTTTCTGAGAGCCACTTCTCTGACTCCAGCCTATATACAAAAGCAAAAATTGCCCGAGGTGCCAGCTGTGGAGTATGTGCTCTATGAGAGAGAAAAAAATATATGCTCCTGTTGCACCAGATTTCTCTTCCTCTGGCTTCATCCAGTGAGCCACTTGAGGAGTCTACTGGTCAACAGTAGGCAATTCACTAGAGTTGTAAGCAAACTTGACTTGTGAACCTGATCAGTGTGTGCTTTTGTTTACAGACTGTTAAAAACAAAAGTATGTGTTTCTTGTTCTTTATTTCCAAAATAATTGTTAAATATTTTTAACAACTGTTGGGTCTTACATACTGATTTTTCTCTCCACAGTGTTCTTTGAAAGCGTGAAATCAGAACTCAGGAATGGATCCTCAGAGTACTCTGATATTTCTGATTCAGAAGAATCTGAGCCTGATTGCACTACACAGGTATAGCTAGAAAAAGTCACAAAAGTTAACGAAGCAATTAAATATAGTTTTGCTCACTCCCAATTTATCTGGTCAAAATTTGTGTTAAAAGAGCAATATCAAAGTATTTAATTCTTGTTCAAGTTAATGTCTCAAACTTATGGTTCTGCCTCATTCTTCATGTCTTCTACTGTTGAGAAAAATGACAAGATATGGTATCTTGGGCCAAATTTTGTGATCCTCTTTGTCATTAAAGCGGGGCTGGCAGAGGATGCGCCCTGCGCTGGAACATGTAAAACCTGAGAAAAGTTAAATCCTAGATGCTTTGTTGATTTCTTCTTTAACAAGTCTGAATTTCATCATTAGAGTTATGAGTATCTGCCACAAAGTTTCTGTTTAGAGCATAATTAAATGGAAACAGTCTTACAGACCTTCAGTGTTTTTAAATAAGCTGAAGTGACTAAATCCTTTTGAGGTGTTTCAGATTATTTAAAGTAAATGAGGTCCTCTGTTTGAGGGTCTAGATTGTAGTGATTTCTTTACAACTAAAAGAAATATAAATACCCACATATACACATATACCTATATATATCTACAAGCATGTATTTTAATACAACTTTTAGTATTTAGAAATATGCATATGTATATACAAATGTTTTTATGATTTTTTTTTTCCTTTGCGAAATTGTGCTCTGCCTTACTAACTTCAGTTTTAATTGGATAGCAGTAAAATGCTAGTAGGGTGGAGTGATTAACTCATGTTTTTGGTTTGTGCTTCTGGAAAGCTAATGTTTTGGTCTTTCTTTCAATTGTCAGCCTACTATAAGACTTTAAAAGAAATCTTCAAATTCCTACTTTTTGCATGGTGCCCAAGATTTACTTTTAATATTTTTGTATTCCGTCATGACCATATCTAGATGTTGGAATAAATGATGGGAACCTTTGTGATGTGGCTTCTTATGGTTTCCTAAACTGCATTGTCAGCAACTTTGGCTCAGCAGGTTTCCTTTTTTAAGACACAGAATCAATAGTTATTCAGAAGTTTGATTTTTTTTCTTCACAGGAGAATGTAGCCAGTTTTGGATGACTTTGTCGTTGAGTGAAACATTTTATATTAGTGCCATTTACTCTTTTAGTTCCTTCTATATTCTTCTGCTTCTTAATTTCTAGTAGTATCTAATGGCATTATTTTTCTGCATGTTTAAATTTGTCTTTTGTAATGATATATCCCAAATGAACTGGCTCAGTAGCTCCTGTAAATCCTTTTTATGTTTTTATATTGCACTGAAGAAGATCTTAACAAAACAAGATAACAGCTTTATTACTAACATTGAGTCATAGTTATAATTTAATTGCCCATTTATGTCACTTTCCAAGTGCCGAAGATTAACAAGCTGCTCTTGTGAATGAAGCTATTGTATAAAAACATCCCTTGGTGTTACAATGCACTTGATTCATTACACTTCCATTTTTGATGATAGGGATAGTGGAGTTGGTCTTGAAGGATTATCATTCCTCCACGTTCTGATCTTCCACTTCCAACACTTTTATTGAATGTTGTCTATATTCCTTGGCTTGAAAAAGATTTCTAGCGATCTCTGTACTTGTTGAAAATGGATTAGTCTGAATTACCGGGGTGGAACATACCTATTGTAGCCCTTGCTTCACGTAGAGGCATATTGAGTCACATATGGTTGCTCCACCTTTGAGAAGCTCATGCTTGTACAAGCTGTAATCTCAGCAGGAGCTGAAAAATCCTTTCATTCATGAAATGAGGCTGTGCCACTGTAAGAGAGGCAACAGCTGTTTGGTCTCTGTTTCTGCTGTGTTCTGGATTTACCCGAGAGCTACTGTCACTTGTCAGAGAGTTGCTGCTGCTGCAAGTTATCTTTTGTGAGAGCAGGAGCCAGAAACAGTTATTTGGGGTAGGATGTGTCCTGTTATATGTAATAGGCATCAAATCTGGCTGCTGCTTGGAACTGTACTTCCATATTTTTTCCTCTACTTTGAATGTAGACGATAAGAATAATCAAGGCTCTCTTTAAATTGAATACAGTGTTTAATTGTATTAAACAATGGTTTAACGTGTGTAGTGTTTTCTGTAAGAAAATGGATTTCAGAGATGCTTTCTGTATTGCTGGAGCACGTACTCATGAGTGTTAGAAAATCTGTATGTATAGCATCTCAATCTCTACATTCAAATTAACTGCAGTCTAAATACTATATATATAAAAAAGCTAGAACTGGAAGCATTTGAATTTTTTCCTTAGCATAAATTAAGGTAACATCTCTGTGTAGGAGTCACGGTGACCATTCTGTGTACTGCTTCCTCTTGTTTCAGCAGAAGGATTCCTCCACAGAGGAGTCGGAAAGCTCAGGTGATGAAGAGAAACAGGAAGTAACATCAAATTTCAAAGAGGAATCTAAGGTCACGAGAGACATTTGTCAAAATACCCAGAAGCCATCCAGAAATGAAACTCCCAGTAAAAAGTAAGCACACCTTAGGCATCTGTTTATAAACTTTTGACGCATGTTTATGGTTCTGCTTGATACCAATGTAAAAATCATTCCTTGAGAGAAATTTAGTGTTCTCTTTTTGAACTGCTTAATACTCCTTTATTTTTCTAGGGAATGTCCTACCTCGACAAGTACAGAAGAAGAAGCTATTCAGGGCATGCTTTCTATGGCAGGATTGCACTATACTACATGTTTACCAGGTCATACTCAAAGCACAGACTGCACAGATAAAAGAGCCTCTCTTCAGGAACACAGAAGCTACCCCAGGAGTCGCCATAAAGACAGACAGCCATCTCAGAGCCACAAAACAATAGAATGTGGTAGGTATCTGAACTAATGATACTGCTGCTCTCTTCTTTTGGTCAAACTGCTCAGAAGAAGCACTTAAAGTTACACTTTTAGATTTGTAGTCAAGTTTTTAAGTAAATCGGACTGACTTTTAAAAAGGTGTGTTCTTTGATTTTGTTTTGATATTTTTTCTTATAAAAAGTAAACGCTACTTCTGAAAACTGGGACAAACTTAGCTTGAGAGATCGTCTGGATATGTCTTCTAAATATTGCCATCCGAAAGTTTTGTGGCATCCTTACAAGAGTGACAAAGTTATGGCTATATTGCAAGTGTAATCTCCTTCAGAAAAGGTTGATGGAACTGTCATGGTTGCAGCTTTCATGCATGTGTGTTGCTTAGGTATCAGTAGGAATCTACTTGGTGATTTTTCAGGTGTCTTTGGAAGACATATTTGGCTTTATTCCTGAATTCTGCTATAAATGCAGTGCATTAAAGGAGATTCTAATCTTGAAAAGGAGAATTCAGAGGTAATTTTTTTGTCAGTGGCATTTTGATGTCTGTGCAAAACCACATCTGTTAAATGCATTTTAGGAATGACAGACAGCAGAACATTAACACTAATCCCCTCAAAGGAATCAAAATCACTTCCTGGAACAAAGAGAGCCATTATGTTTGAGAATTCTTTGCTTGAGAAGGAAAAGGAAGAGGACTATAACCTTACTGATGTGAAACAAATAGAGCCGCACCAACAAATAGCGTGCTAATTCAAAGAACTAATAGTATGTTGATTTTTGTTTACATGGATAACAGGAAAGCCTAATGTGATGTCATGGATTGTGTTCTGGTAATTGAAGTTATACGTCCTTAAAACCCACCAACCAGATAAATAAATAAACCCAACAACAAGAACCAAAAACCCTAACCAGCAAACCACACGGATACATACTGTGCCTTTCCATCTTTGTAACTTTATGAAGAACATAATATCCAGGTTTCTGAATTGTGGTGGGTTGGTTGACTCAGGCTAGCAGCTAAGCACCCACAGAGCCGCTTGTTCTCTCCCCTTGCTCTTTGGGGTGGGGGGGAGAATAGAAAGAGCAAAAGTGAGAAGACTTGTGGGGTGACATAAAGACAGTTAGTAAGTGAAGGGAGAGGAAGAGACACAAATGGCACAAAGACAATCACTCACCACCTTCAGTGAGCAGACTGATGCCCAGCCAGTCTGAGCAATGACTGCCTTGGAAGACCGCCTTTCAGTAGTTCCCCCTTCTTTGTATCCTCTGTCACCAGGGCACCTGCCTTGTTCTCTTGCGATGCAGGTCGCGAGTCGAGACAGACTAAAAAAACGCCATTGCTGCATGCATAGGTTCAGGCAAAAAAGGTTTTNTTGGAAGACCGCCTTTCAGTAGTTCCCCCTTCTTTGTATCCTCTGTCACCAGGGCACCTGCCTTGTTCTCTTGCGATGCAGGTCGCGAGTCGAGACAGACTAAAAAAACGCCATTGCTGCATGCATAGGTTCAGGCAAAAAAGTTTTTTTTTTTTTATTGCTTTGTCACACTGCTTGTATAACTCTTAGACAGTATACATGTGTCAGACGCTGATAGGCTTTCTGTCTTCTTCCTCTTGCTTGCTATTTGCTGTTGTTATCTGTGCAAAGCTTAGCTAATATCTGCATTCTGTGGTCCTAAGTTCTGGACTCTCACCTCCCGTTTACTGCCCTACATTCCGCGGCTATTTCAAGGGTACACAACTACTAATTCGTCCTCTGAGCCGCTGCGGACCCCAGCATTGTTCAGCAGTGGGCCCACATGCAGGATCCTGAACTCCACCTCATGGTCGCTGCAGCCAAGGCTGACCCCAACTTCCACATCCCCAACCAGTCCTTATTTGTTTGTTAGTATCAGGTCCAGCATCACTCCCTTCCTCATTGGCTCCTCCACCACCTGTGTTAAAAAGTTATCATCAGTGCTCTGCAGGAACCTGCTGGACTGTGCATGCCTAGTCGTGTTGTCATTTCCCCCTAGCCTCTTCCTCTACCCCACTTCTTATTGCCAAGCATGACGTTATATGGTATGGAATATCCTTTTGGCCAGTTCAGGTCAGCTGTCCTGGCTATGCCCTGTCCCAATCTCTTGCCTACCCCTAGCCTACTTAGTGCAGGGAGCAGAGTGGGGAAAGAGAAAGCTGTGGCACTGTGCATCACTGTTCAGCAACAGCCAAAACTTTGGTGTGTTATCAGTACTGGTTCAGCCACAAATCTAAAACAGCACCATATGGCCTGTTAGGAGAAAATTCCGTTCCAGCCAGACCCAGTACATGTGTCAAACTCCACAAGTGAAGAAGATGAAAGTATGCTTCTCAGCTAGAAAGTTCTGCAAAACCTTTCGGTCTCTCTGAATTCAGATTGAATTGGTATCTCAGGATATCCTTAATTTTACTAGTTAACTGTATTGTACATGTGTTTTCAATGTGGACACTTCTGTAGGCGTATCAGCACAGATCTTCCATATGTTGTACCTGAATAGCACATCAGTGGTTAGAAATGATACAGTCAATAATACCTAAAAATTAGATGTCCATCTTTGTATGAACTCCTCATGATACAAAGCCATGGTAGAAAACTGTAGCATAACAAACTAAGTAAGCTGTCTTCAACATCAGTACTTTCGAATTTGAACAATTATGTTTGTCTGACCTTCTTACTGTGGTATATGGATCTTTAATTAGGTGTATTTCTACTGTGAGATTGTAGGACCAAGCAGCTCTGACAACGTTTGTTTTGTGTCTAGGAAACATTTTCCATTGTGTTTTCCTTACTTTTTTAATTTCTTACGTTTTAATTTTAAATTCATTGAAATATATAATTAACTTTGTATTCCTAGCATTGATTTTAAAATTTAAGCTTGTTGAAATTCTCTTTAGGTAGGTCTGTGAAGGAAGAGGAAGGGGACTTGGGGACTTCAGCATGGGCTAGACACCTGAATGAAGCTTCGAGGATTACCCCTCAGGTAAAGCAATACTTCAAACATTTTGAACACATTTTTATAGGAAAAAGGGATCCTAAATTTGTAAGTACAGAAAGCATGGTACACAGGTCTTTCCACACTGCATATCTGACAATAGATACTTCTGGTTCTGGTAACAGAGTATTATATTTTTGTCATGCTTTTTTTCGTTGTTCTTGTTTTGGGTGTTTTTTCCTGTCAAACTCATTTTTTTCATAGTAGCTAGTATTAGGGTGCTCAGGGCAGTATCTTGACAGATAAAAAGTACTTTATAAAAGAAGCGTGTGAATTTGCATTCAGTCTAACTGGGGAAGCACTGTATTGTTTATTTGTTGTTATTCCTAACCAGAGCATCAGAACAAGTGGAACCTGTTGATAGTATTTATAGTAAAGATACTTGCTTAGGAAATTGATACTGCCAAACTGATACAACCTTTCAACAGGTAGGAATATTTTTGCTTTCTCATGTCCAGGTGGAATCCAGCAAGGAATACATAAATGAAAGGTTGTGTGTCGTACACTCTGAACGATTTTAGTATTTCTAAACTTGTCTATAGTAAAACAATTAGAACAGTTGAAGTTGCAAAATAACAGTGCTATTTAATAGCTGTATTTTAACTGCATGCTTTGTAGGTTTTTTGTAAGAATATTGAACTAGATGGTATTCCTTACAGTTTGTGGTTTCCAATTCAGTGTTTGTTCTCTCATCAGCTGAATATTGAAAACAAATTGCCTGTTTTAGTCAGTGATTATGGTATGGCTTGGTATAGTGGCCTGTTTAATCAAGAGCAATTGCATCTGTTTTGATCACTGCAAACTAAACCCAAAAAGTAGAGAAATTGAGTATACTAGTACGTGTAATTAATCTATAGCATTGCCCTAAGTGCATATGGAAAAGCTTGCACAGTGCGATACTATATCGTATCATAGTTTTAAGAGGTACCTGTACTAAAAGAAGTGATGGAGTCGTAAAGTGGTCAGACACTGGTGGAACTGAAATGTCTTTTTCAAAGATACAGTAGTATAATTAGAAAAACCGGAGTGAACTTGCAGCCAGAAGGTATTAACTTCCACTTTTTTTCTTCTCCTCATTCCCATACTAGGATACAAGTAAAATTCAAAAATATATCAAGAAAGAGGGTGCATCAGATGCCAATCATAAGGTTCAGGAAAACAGAAGTATAGTCCACAACAACAGCTTGAGTTTTCAGCACGGCAAATACACACGAGACTCCAATCTAATTCAAGGAGAATGTCGGCTGAGTGATGGCAGCCTTAGCCCTGACAGGCCGTATGGTGAAACGTCCTTGTCTGTACCGCTTCATCCAACAAAGAGGCCAGCATCAAATCCACCCCCTATCAGCAACCAGGCGACAAAAGGTGATGCTTATCTCTGTCCTCTTGCTAGAGTGGGAGGGGGGGAAGACTAGGAAAAGGAGCTTGTAAACATCAAAAAGAGGTGTTAGATGCAAAAACTGAAAAAAAAGGACAGGCTTAGACCTTGAGGAAAAATACAAAATGGGCATCCTGTGGGTGCCTGAACTTTGGCACAGAATGTGCGGAGGCAGAATTAAGAGATATCTAACTGAGTGCATGGCTACATGAAACTTTCATAGTTAGCGTTGCCCCTCTGCAGGTGTGTCTCTTACACATTTATTATAGGGAACAGAACCAGAACTATACTCCGAAACACTGACCTGAATCAGATTTGTTTGTTGAAGTGAAGGTTTAAAAGCTGTGACGCTTCAAAAAATAGGCTGATCATCATAATATTTAGTTTTTAGTTTCTAGTTTATTTTCTGTAATTTACTCAAGGGAACTTACTTGAGCCAGGAAGCTCAGTTTAGGTTCTGCCCTACCACACCCACTGCCCTTTCCTAGATTGGAAACATTTGTAAACAATATAATCACTTTATTTATGATAATGCTAGCCAGAGTTTAGGGAAAACAGACAAATGAAGAGCTTTGGTTTTGTTTTTTTTTTTTTAAATTGATTCAGGTTGACAATTTTACCTGCTTCAGCTTGAAAGCTTGGTTTCGTCTTTGTTCTACGATGATAAAAATTTGTTCTGAAATTCCTGATTGAAGTACTTGATTTCATTTTTCAGGCAAACGTCCAAAGAAAGGAATGGCAACTGCTAAACAGCGCCTTGGGAAGATCTTGAAGCTGAACCGGAATGGCCATGCACGCTTCTTTGTTTAATGTAGCTGCTACTTCTATTACTGCTGTCTTTCCTGCATAGACCAGTATTGAGGTCAACAGAGCCTGGAGCTGCTGTTATTCCTCCGCTTGAAGCAGACTTGCATGTACCATATAAAACACTGCCTGATGAACAAAAATGAGAAAGAAAAAAAAAACCAACAAAAAAAATCAACCCAATGCTGCATTTTCACTGTGCCACACCTGCTCAGCAATAACCATATGGGAACGGGGAAATCTTCTGAGAGACATGGACTGTGAGAAATAGTCTCTCATCAGGGCTTGAATATCATTTGTTGCTGGTAGTTTCTGACCTAATTAATGAGGAGAAGATGATGAAGGTGGTTTATCAATAATTTATTTCTGATAGATTTCAACAACGTTTAAATTCATTTTAAAAAAACTATTTATTTGGAAGACTTTTTTGTGGGGGTTATTAATTTAGATTTAAGAATGTGAAAGTTTTTAATTGTTTTGATAATGTATGTTTGGTGCAGTGGAGAGCCACATTAATTGTGATTCGTCTGGACTCCTAAATTTGATATTCAGGTTATAGTCTTAAATAGGAGTGAGATACATTATTAATTATTTTTTAAATTAAGGCATATGGAATCTTATTTTTTTTTTCCTGCTCTTTGTAAGCTATTGGCTGGGCTTCTGTTGACTTGCAAGTTGCATATTCTCTACCAGCTTGATTATTTTTTAACCTGTCCTCTTTTATACAGATTAATTTATTTGATGGACTAAAAGAGACTCCTAAAGATAGAAGAATCTTCTTATGTCAGTCCAGTAGCTAACTTGTTTTAAATTGCACCCTTTTCCTCCAAATGGGAGTGCATACTTTTCCTCCTCATGATCTATCTGTGATGATTTTCTTCTGTAAAAAGGCTTCCTGAAATTGTATTTGTACAGGTTATTTAAGAGTTGGTACAAAGGAGGCAAACTTAATATATCTTTTTGGAGGACTGGGGACATCAGTTAAGATCAGTGTTTCTTCAGAACAGTTACTCTGAAATAACTCACAAGATACACATCGCAGTCTTAAGATTTGGCATACTTAATGTAGCATGGAAGAAGCATTAAAATATTATTGTACTTCAAACACATTTTACTGAAGAGTCAGGAAGGCAGGAGAATGTGTGTTGCTTTCAAAGCTGGGTGAGACAACCAATTAAAAGTCTTAACTGGTGCGTATATAAGCATTAAGTAGCTTACTGGTATCAGAATGATCATTTGTGTCAGGCTTCATACAGAGCTGATAGCAAATGCCAATTCTGAATTATTGTAAATAATTTTGATTTAAAATTTGTATTTTTCTGTAATATAAAATTAACTATTTAACTTTTGGGGGATGAGGATGAAGGTGGAAAGGAGAATACTTTTACTTGATTCTGGAAAAAGGGCATTTTGCAGGGTCCAGCCAAAATGAAAACATTAATATGCTAGTGACAACAATATTGTTGATTGGTTGGGGGTTTTTTTGGTTGCTAAGAGTAAAAATCCTCAGGTAGAGCTATATAAGTCATTGAATTGATGTAACTTGCCATACCATTTTTCCTTCCTCCATATTCTATACTGGAATTGTTTTCTCTTCTGGTTTTAAAGACAAATTCAGTTGGGCTTTCCAGAATATTTGTGCAGAGTTATTTTTAGCTAAGCTAGATTCTGAATTCTTTTACAAATTTATGGAAATAGTTCTGATGTCAGGTGTTTTTGATTGTTGCAGGGTCAAACCAATTTAGCACTACATTATCCTGTTTCTAAAGTGAGAAACATCAAAACATAATGTAATTGCAAATAAGTCAGATAGCTTTTGTGGCTTTACTTCCTCTGGGGCTTGAAAATTACAACTTAGGAGGTTTTTTTGCAGCCCTGGTTTTGCGTTGTCTGGACTTGACTTTATAGTTTTGTGTGTGTGTATGGGTGAATTTTTTTAAATTTTTTTTTTGTTTGCTAATTATGGTTTCATGAAAGCATATTTTTGGTCTGTTTTTTAATGTAATTTAATTTTTTTAATTTAATGCAAGCTATCAACCTTGTTTAGACTGTTGGGAGTGGAGGTAACAAAGGATTTCTAAAAAGCAGAAGATAAGCTAAGAGGTACTCCACAGGTGCTGAAAGTGACTATAAGTACTTGCTGTTCTCAGGTGCTGTGTTTTCTGCATGGAAATA
Source organism: Steatornis caripensis (assembly GCA_013398225.1). Classification (NCBI taxonomy): domain Eukaryota; kingdom Metazoa; phylum Chordata; class Aves; order Caprimulgiformes; family Steatornithidae; genus Steatornis; species Steatornis caripensis. The sequence goes on along the minus strand of VZSC01008686.1, from coordinate 64,212 downwards.
GTTAAAAGAGAATATTTTAACTATCTTTTAATATGTTCTCACCAAAGTCAAAGAAATAAATTATGTTGTCAATATTAGTTAATATTCTATACTCATATCAATATTCTTTGTGCTTAAGCTTGAGCAAATGGATTAATGCCTGCCAGGCTTTGGAAACTGTTTTAGCTTTAGCATATTGAACCAAACTCTTTCTTGTTTTCTGTATAGTTTTTAAGAATAGAAAATAACAGTTTAGAGCAGCAGTCGGATTCAGAGCAGAATGAAGAATGAGTTTTCTCTCCTTAAAGACAGATTTTTGAGAACACTTAACCTGAATTATAAGTATGCCAGAATAGAATCTGGAGTAAGGAATTTTAAAATATGGATTATGCTTTCTTGTACATGTGACAGACTTATACAAAGTCTCTCTTCTGACCATCCACATTATTTATCTGTATCTTACTATTGGAACACAGATGTGGCTGGACCCATATATATTATTTCTTCTTGATTTTATTCTTTCTTTACTCTACTTTCTACCCTTTTTTTCAAAGTGGCTCTCCACTGTCATGAATTTATGTAATAGTCTCTTTGCAGACTGTCAACAGGCAGAGGTTCATTCCCATTTTCTTCAGATACCCATGCTTCCAGCAGAAGTTAATTCTGATATTCCACCTCAGAAGAAGTAATTTAAAACAAATTGTCATGATGAGCAGTATTTAAAAAAAAAAGAAAAAAAAAAGAAAAGAAAAAAAGGAAAAAAAAAAGTCTCCTGGTAGCTCATGAAGAGGATGTGGTGACCTCACTTGTTTCGTGTACTTGTATGTAGGGATATTTTTACTGTATTCTAGATGAAAACACTACTGCACCAATCTTTCTGTAGATGGACTGAACCTTGTGGTGTTGTAGTGGAGAGAAAAAGCCCTATTTTTTTCCTTGCTGTCTCACTTGGGGTGGAAAAGGGAGGAAGTAGGGAACACTGACTGGATAACAAAGAGAATTTAGCCTGCTATGATAACTTGTTTTCAAGGATAATCTTTTTTGAAAAGTCAGAGAACTTTGATTTGGCATAAAACTTTTTTGTTTTTGTAGACAGAACAATAGGAATATTGTAGGAGTTTTCCCATTCTCTTAAGTTCTCACGTTCTTGCAATTGAAAAAAAAAAAGCAACAACAAAAAACCATGAAAATGGAAAGACCACCTAGAAACTATATCAAAGACACTTCCAGCAACTTTCCCTTTTCTTCTCCTACTGTACTTGCTAATAAACCCTGGCTACAAGGTAGCCTTTGTTGACCTCTGAGGTAGATTACCTATGCAACCTATAATACTCTACATGAGTCTGTTCTTAAAGACAATTTTGAAAGGGTTAGATGTTGAGAGTTAAAATTGTTGCTTTCTAATCACATGGGGGACTTGGGGGTTTAGTTGTTTTGGTGGTTGGAGCGCTTGTGTTACCTTTAGTAGAGATGTAAGAGAGCACAGTGTCATGGATCACATTTTAAAAGATTCAGCTTTCCCTAGGCTTTGCTATATGGCATAAGCTACCTTCATTCACAAGCCCATGAAATTGTAAATGTTGACAATTTTTGCAGGGTTTCAGAGTCAGAGCTGATGTGAATCTTGCAACCCCCTTTTTGGTAACTGTGGAGACTAAGCAGAACTGAAACTAGAACGACCTGGTACTATAAGCCTATAATTACTGCCCTGTTTAGGCTCTACAGGCCCACAACTGTCCCTTCACACCCCCACCATGACCCCCAAGTCTAGTGTCTTTCCAGAGTTTCGTTCACATAATACTTCCAGATCATTAAAAGCTGTTTGTAGCTCTGAGGTTGAGTGAGCCCAGAGCTACTCTTTCACAGAAGAGATACAAATGGAACCAAGGGCCTTACTGTTTGTGGTTAAACAAAATTAAAAGCTGCAACATCCATTTTTCCAAAAAAAAAAAAAAATCCCAACAAAACCCACCCTAGTAACCCTCTTTGTGGGAGCGTATGAGTGATAAATCATGCAGTGGATGGGAAATATAAGTAGCACTGATAAGGAAATGCATGTTCTTCAAAGGCTGCATTTCTGTTTGGAAAAAAAGACTTTTTCTACTTTTAATATAAATTAAGCCATAAGAGTTTCATGCTGTGGGAAGGGAATGAAAGGGATCACTTTAAGAGATTATATAGATATGTATTGTCACTTCTGCTGGGAAATGTCTATTGCTGCCAATGCTTTGGTGAATCTTTTTTTAAAAAAACCCATGGAATTTGAAAAGAAAAAAAAAAGGGGCTAGTTCTTGGCTATATTTACTAGTTTTGTAGTAACGTTTTGCTGGCCCGTTTCTCTTTTCCTCTCCTTTTTCTACTTACAGTCTAATTTCTGTCTTTCCGTCTAATGTCTCTGAAAATACTAGCTTGTCTGCTCAGTAGGGGTCGGTGTATGTGTGTCTTCCTTTTTACAGAAACGCACTACTGTGTTAAGTATTTGGCTGGGAAATGGGATGCTGCAGCTTTAAGAGCATTTTTTCCAATTCATAACAGTATTTCCCATCCTCTTTTGCCTGCAGGCAGGGAAAGTGTATGTACAGTATTTATTTTGTTTCGATTTTACTTTAAATTTGTAAGTTTCTATAAGTAGTTCACATTGATTATTCTAGGGGAGGACAAGTGGCTTTGTTTAAATTTGTATTTGATATTCATAGTTTCCACTTTCTGTACTTCAAAATACTGAAATTAAAAAATTGTATTGCTTATGTTTTGATTTTAGCACTCTAAAGCGTTTAATTTCTTCAGACTTCTGCTCATTTGCTTCAGTGTCAATACAGAAAACTCTGCAGGATATCGTCAGGAGAAAAATGCTTTTCTAGGTCCAATCTCTGTGCTCTTTACTTGTCACATTTTAAAGAAAAACTTTCCGGAGAAATGAGAGGGAATATTCTCATACTGATTTTTTTTTTATTTTTTCAAAGTGCAAATCTCGTTTCAATCCAAGTGTATTATATGGCAACTAAATGTATTGTGTGAACACGTGTATATTCTTTTTGAATCCTAATATGAAAGGGAGGTGGAAGTGTTTGTGATCAGTTATATGAACAGATCTAGAACTGTAAGAAGGATGTCAAATGGTATTTTCATGTTCTTCCTCCTGGTTTTTGTTCAGGTTTGTCTTGTGCTACTGCTGACTGACTCATCTCTTGATTTTTTTTTGTTTGTTTTTTTTCTGTTTCCTTTAAGTGTGTGCAGTTTCTGGAAGAAGAGATCTCTCTTTCACACTTCCATGTACTTTGTCGTACTGGCTTCTATCCTGGATGACTTCTCTGCTGATTTCTCCCACCACATGTCATCTTCTGGTTTACAGATGTCAGTGCTTTCTATTTTTAATCCATATGGCAGTATAGTGTTTGCATGTGGGTTCTCTACTTGGGGGTAACGGAAGCATTGCTGTGTTGCATTCCAACTTCGTCTAATGCGTTCCTTCTGCAAATAGTGCTCCATGCTACTGAACTGCTTCGGTGCTGTGGTGGGCAGATGCTTCGATTCCAGCCATGGTCATTTAATGAGAGCCTTAAATAAATGATGCAGTAATGACATGGGAACAGCCAGTGGCAAAAGGTGTTTGATTTGAGCATCCTCTACAGCTGCTCAAGTTTGCTTCTTACCCTGGCTTTTCATTTACAGAGAATTTATGGTTGACTATAATGACTAGGAGAGCTGTTCATGGATCAGGACTTCGCTGTGCCAGGTGCTTTACAGACAAAGAACAGGAATGCTGACCTCATCAAACCGTGTACTGCTTAAGATTGAAATAGTTTAAAAAAAACTCAACAAACTAGTAAGTTCTGTGGCCTAAAGTTTAAAACGTGGTGTTGCTGGTTTTGGTGGCAGAAGCTTTCTGTGCTGTTTCAAAAACAAATTTTGTTTGAGTAAGAAATTGTGAGGAAAAATCATGGTTTAAGTGCAGAGGATGGAAATTAAATATTTATTTGTCCAGAAATCAGTTCCTACTGTATTTTGACATGCCTTTACATCTTTTCAATTAAAGTGTTAAAACTGATTTTGAATTTGGTTAGCCAAAGATTTGCCAAAGATCTGAAAGAGCTGTTCGTCTGTCGGAGCAACCATGTGTTTTGAAAGAGTTTTGATCACTGTGATTGAAGAACAACGCTACAACCTACGCGTTTCCATCAGACTGACTCATCTGGATTTGTCACACTGAACTCACTCCTCATACTAACACTTTGGTCTTAAAATGAAGTGATAGACTTAAGAGTGCGCCTCAGTGGGCCACAAATACAAGTTTCATACCCGTATAAAAACCTATATAAGCACCTTTACTATTTGTCCTTTTGTTTTTACCAGCTGCGCTCCAGAGCTTTTCTCTGTGACTGCTGTTTGGTGGATAATAGGTAGGATAATACACTGGAAAATATGTGAAATATCGTAGAGTGCTGCTTTAAATGCTACTGGATAGCCTTCAGCACCTGGAACTGTATTTCCATTAAAAGTCAGAGTTTCTGGTTTTCTGCTTTTCTATTTGGGGAGAATGGGGAAATGCTTACATGGATTGTTCTTTCCTAATGGACAGATGGATTTTAAAGATTTCAAGGCTACCAAATACAGCAAAAGAATTTGATTTCTAAAGTTGGGGAATGGGCAAGATACCCTTCTTGGTATCTGAAGACCAGAAGTTGTTGGTTTTGGGTTTTTTTAATCAACAATATTCTACTGCTTTTGAGGTAGAGTACCCCCTTGTAAAGTGCCTACAAACTTGGTTTTGTGTGCATTTAGTGAAGTTCAACTCTTTCTCTAGAGGGTTTGTCATGATCTGCTGGAGTTGTGAAGCTATTGTGGTGGTGACTCATTAGTTAATACATTCAACCAAAAGTTTTCTTGTTTATTTTGTTTAGATATGTTTGGATTGATGATGGAAACCTCAGTAGCAGAATGAATATGGTCAGGTCAGTCATGCTGAGTGTTGGTTTCTATATAAATTTTTTTTTCTTTGTATAGAAGCATTTCTCCTGGGAGCCCTTGAAATCACGCTTTTACTGCTGGTAAGTAATGTCATCTGTCTCAAGCCAGAAGTTAATGAGGACTGAAACTGTAAAACCAGACTGTTATTGTTACTCATTCTGATACAACCAGGAATTTTAAATGCCTTTGTTTCTACAGTGGTCATTTACTGATGTCTTTACCTGCAGAAGAAATAGCTGGTGATCAAGACCGTGAATAAAGTCTGTCATTGCCAAAGCTCATACTATTCCACCTAACAGACAGTTAATAGGACAGTTTACTTTGTCTAGACTAAGGTCTGGTTTCTCTGAAGCAAATTATATTTAGTCTTCAGAATAAGAACTGCAAATTTTTGACGAATTGTGTTTAACTTAATAGATCTATTTATCTGTACTGCTCCTGCTGTATTTGCTTTGGTCTTGGAAAAAATATTCTACTTTGAAACATGTAAGTCAACTAAAAAGAACAGTATACAAAGAGTCTGCTTGTTTGTGATGCTTTGCCCCAAAGCTTATTTCTCGTAAGAAATGTTTTATTTGCTGCAATGAGTGTAAGTGAAGTTCCCACCCATACTTGGAGAGTGTGATACTTATCTGGAAGAAACACTTGCCCTTGAAGCGTACACCTTGGTGGTAAGTCATAAAGATGCAAGTCAGCTTTTTGTTCCGATAAAACTAAAAGCCAGTAAGACTGTAGAAACAGCTACTCTGGTCTCCCAAAATAGGGTGTGGGCTGTGGAAAGGTGGTTTAACTAGGCACTTTTTCAGGCTAGTATTAATTTGAAAAAGATACAAAATTGTGTGGTCATTCTTAAGTTTTTCGTTTCTAGTTAGAGAGGTTTTGCTTTTTACAAAAGGTTTTTTAATAGATTCGTTACAGGTCTGGCCCAGTAAGGATTTTCCTGTGCTTGACCAGCACTCATAGAAATTGTTTTGAATTCCATCATGGCACGGTTACTGAACAGAGCTCTTCCTGTATGGTTAAAGTGCTTCTCCTCGAGAGGCAGCTAACCTCCGTGTTCCCACCGAGTTACGTACCTGTTGAGAAGGAGAGCATTAAGAGAGTGTTACTTACCATGCCAGCTATCCTAAAAGTGGTGTCAGAACTGGGTGGCTCAGATAGGGTCAGCATTGAGAGGAACCCTTTTGCTTCTCAGTCTGCGCATATTCAGCCCAGGTCCACTGGGAGAGTGGTTGAAGACAAATCTCTGAGCCTGTGCATTGTGCTGCTGCAAAATGAGTTGATCATATTCCAAAGGCTGCCGGACAGCTGTGCCTGTCATAAAACTAAGCACCACAAGTGATGCTGAATTGCCGTAGTCTTCGGAGGGGAGACCAAGCATTAGGTGGGACATGGCATCTGAAGGGGCTCTTTCTCCCCAGGCTTTTGCAGCAGCTCAGAGAAGAGGCGTTAGTGAGCCACTTTGGGAAAACACAAAAACATCGTATGGCATACCTCTTCTGTGGCTACGTGAAATTCTTTTGGGCACTGGTTCTGTTGATCCACTTTGTTCAATATTGAGAGGATTTAACTTCAGGAGTTGAGTTTGTACAGAAAGCAGCAAGAGATTTGGTGTTATACATCCCGCAGTTACCCTAGGAGTGAGGTTCGTAAGGGGAAGTGGAATGTATTAGACTGACATATTTGGGGAGTGGGAAATAAATGTCTCATGGTTCAGATGCAAGACATTTCCTCTCCACTCAAACCTTGCCTTGCTGATGTGCTCACAATACAGGGCCCCTGCTAGGAACTGGTAGCTTCATTCACTTACACTACTGGCACAATATGAATTTTGCAATTTCGGAAAAGCCTTTTGTAAACCATTGTAATTTTGCTGTGTTTCATTCCTCAGCTTTTACTTTGAATGAAATTGAGTGGAATGTAGCTTTGTCCAGTGTTCCAGTTGCCTAATAATGTAGCAGCTTAGCAACTTAGCCTGGAAAGCCACGTTATCACTGCAGCACGGAATCGTCAGTGTTTCAGTGGCTGTAGTAACAGGATGGAAGGAAGTTGAACAGACACATTTCCTTTTCTATAAAAACATCTAAACCAAATGTCTAAACTGTGTGACCTCTTTGAGAATTATTTAAGATCTCTGGATCTCTCTGCTGGAATTTCTTTTATCAGCTGCCAGGAAGATTGGGCTATAACAGATCTGGATGCTGGCTGGTTTTGCAAAGGATCTGAACTGGAGGATATTTAGTGACTTTGTAATTTAAATTTTTTTTTTTTTGTCCATTTCACCACTCTCTTATGTTTAGGCTTGTATTCTGTTGCAATCAAGCTTGATGCAAGTTAAAAATCACAAGTCTGAAAAATCTTAAATGGATTATTTCTATAGCTTTTTAGTTTTTGTAGCTGAAGGTTACAAAATCTTACTGAGCCTTTTAGGGAGCTGTAGTGATGTTTATTTTTCTCTCTGCTTAATTTTTTTGCTAGGCTTTGCAGCATTTCTGCATTGAAGTACTTAGTCCTTTTCACTGGTGTAATTCTCACACATAAGCTAAGACATCTCTGGCCTTCCATTTCTACATTTTTCAAATTGTCCAAATCTTTGAGGGCGTTTCTGGGTGCAACTGTTGCTAGCTGATTTTCTTGTCTCCTCAAATGATACTGATACCTTACGGTGCTAATTAATGATGCAGTGGGGGCCCAAGGTACCTGTGAACAGCCAATAAAATTCAACAGGTCAAAGGGCTTTCAAATGGACGCCGTCAAGATCATCAATAACATCAATAGCTGGGAAATTAAAAAGGCTTAACAGTAAAATGTAAAAAAAGGAGCTTTTCTGTCTTAGAGGCATTACAGCAAGGGACTTGCAGATCACTTTCAACATAGGACATGCATCAGTATTGGTTTGTAAGGTATCCTAGAGGTACGCAGAAGAAAAGGTAACGTATTTGTGCGTATGTGTACGCAGCTCATTTAATCCACGCTTTTCCCAGAAGCGGGGATTGACTGCTGAGGCAAACACTATCAACGCAAGAACGTAGTCTGGCACAGGGCCAGGCCGTGCCTCTGATCTCTGGTGTAATCCACTTGTCTCTTCGTGTGAGAGTACCCAAACTAGGTTTTGGAAGCCCACGGTCTGCACTTCTCATGCTGAACAAGAGAAAGTGATCATGTAGAAGCAGCAAAGGAGAAAAAAAAAGGAAGGGATACTGAAGATCGTGGGGAAAAATGGGTCGTCTGTTGTTAATGGAGATGAGCTATTCTACGATTCCATGCCAAGTCATCAGAAGGATGTCCTGGACAAGGCATTTCTAAAGTGAGCCTTTCTAATGCAAGATGCTGGGTTCAATAGTTCTGACATGAGGCATTTTGGCTATGTACTGAAAATGTCAAGATTAACAAAAGACTTCTACTTAGCCGACCCTGAAGAAAGTGTCTGATGCCATGTTCTGAACATTTCCAAGTACATCAAGTCAGTTTTTGACAGCAAGGCTCTGAGCAGAGACAGATCTGACACCAAGGTTTTGTTTCTGCTACCTGGCTAGCAGAGTGTGTTTAAAGAATTCATATAAATTCATGTATCGATTTATTTACATATTCCTGTATTTATATAACTTCATGTTATAAAGAGATCAGAAGATACTCTGCAATGCCATAATACCATATATTAACGGCCAACTGGAAGGGTAGTGGAGACCATTGCTAGCGACAGTCTTTGCAAAAACTCTTGTGTTGTTTTTGTTCCCACCTTTTGTTTCCCTTTGGTGTTACTGCTTGTTCTTTGCAATGTGACCTTTCTGGGACAGCAGCTGTCGGCTGCTAGATGCTTGTGCAGTGCCTAACTGGCTAACGCCTTGAGCCAGAATTACTCATAATTTAGCTTTCTGTAATGTTTTTACTCATGCTATTTGAGTAAATAGAATTTCCCATTTTATCCATTCCATCCCAGGCTCAGAAAATGGTACGGATAACTCTCCTTTCTCTTCCTGCCCTGCAGACTCAGCATGGAGAAGGCTGTCTTAAACAGACATAAAGAGTTAGGGAGGATGTATTTCTTTGGTTGTGGGTCATACGAAAGAGTGGAGTCTGCAGCAAACAAAATTATTTCTTCTGCTAGGAAGAAATGTGAAACTCTTTAATTTTTACTGAAAAAAGTCAATGCGAGGGGTAAGGATGTGTTCATTCCCTTTAGCCACATCTGCAAGCGGTGAGGAATGAAAGCCTTTACATCACTCTCGGAATACATGGCTTATCTTCTGTTTCCATTTTAAAATGTGTTTCTTGAATATAGAGAAAAATGTCCGAAAGCTGTGGTTTTTATTTTTGAGCTCCAGCATAGGGGAAGTTAACACGACATTAAAGACCACCAGGAGGAGCTCACGATTCGGCCTGCAGCGTTTGCTGCCTGCCTCAGCTTCTGCGAATTTCACCAAAGAAGGAACTTCGAGTCAAAGCACGGTGTGGGCAGCCATCCCCCGAAAGCCTTCAGCGCTGGCTTTTGACATGGGAATGCACGGAATAAAACTGCATCTGGAAAAGACAAAGCGACCCACAACAGAGGGCAGGTGGGACGCCTCGCCGTGGTCAGAGAATTGCCGGGAGGTCAGAGAACAGGATGAGCCGGCGTGCTGCGAATGGCCTCGTTTCTTACAGGGAATCCCAGCTTCAAACTTTACTTCTTAAATCTCTGGTTTTCCCTTGGTGGAAGAAGTAAGCTGAGGTGGCATAAAGATCGGCTGGCAACCAAAAGGGGGGAGTGTTCATGTGTAAAGCTCCTTATAGCTGGGTCAGTAACTCCACTCCACTGGCTAATGTGAGTGTTCCCAGCTATCTGAGGGCAGCGGAACAAATTTGTAAGTAAAAGGCTGGTAGTTTTTATTGTGGAAGAGATGCTTGATTTCAGAAAGCACAGACCTTCGTCTTGCAGCTGCTAAATTCCTCTGTCCAGGACAAAGCAAGGACAGAGCCACTGGCATTGAAATTGCTGAGGAAATGATTTTAACAACTTTCTGCAAAACTCTGGGATGAATGAGAAGAACCCACTGTCTGTCGCATCTGTTCTGCTCTCTGTCTATTTTTGTACTCTTTTTAAAATCCAGTATTTAGCATTGCCTCAAGACTAGCCAGTTCGCATTTCACTGAGGCGAGAGACCAACGTTTGTAACGTGGTGACTGTGGGCACCTTTCTTCTTGCTAAAATAAATTAATACTGAACAGAGTCTTTTTATCACAGTCATGTTCTTATCGGATCATCTCCCTTTATATTCCTTCCTTCCCAAGCCATTGTGGAAACAGACATCCTGCCCAAGGCGTCGAAATCCACAATCTGCTGCTTCTTCTGTGGAGCCTCTGGATTTTTGCCAATGGCCCCTTGAGATGGTCCCAGATGTGATTGCTTTTTCTGTGCTACCCTGAAAATATCCGGTAGAAACAAAGGGCCCCACTCACCACAGTTACCGCTTTGGAGGCCAGCACTTCCTCTGCTGTCAGGGATGTACAGTAGGAGATGTTAGTCATGACGTACCCCAGAGTAACCATGACTAAAATGGCAGGGTCACAGTCAAAGGGATATTCCTACAATAGAATAAAGCGGATCTTTTTATTGCATCTCTCGGCTGTTCCTCGAGATTACCTCCAGTTCCCATGAATCCAGGAGAAGCATATGGGATGTCTTTTCCCACAGCATTCTTCTGTGGGGAAAATGCAGATTCCTTGCACCTATGTTCTGCATGAAAGGAGGTTTTGCTCATTTGCTTCATCAGAAAAAAAAGCGAACAATACCATTTTTATTTCAAAGTAACTTGGACTTCAATAGTAAAACAAGCCAATGCCTTAAAATAAAACCAAAATGTTTTTTTGACTGACTCAGTAACTTTCTTGGGAGAAGGTTGGAGGAGAGAGAAGAGGAAATACCAACTTGTGAAAGTTTTTGTGGCTGGAGTTTGTGGGAGTTTTGTGCCGCTTTGGTAGGCGTGGAAATTTTTGGTAGTCCTGTCTATCAGAACCATGACGTCATCATCCTGGCTGTTACTGTAAGTGGTTGAAGATACTCATGAGGAATCCTGGGGATGAAGCTATAGCAAATGCACCTTGCTGCTGGGTTTCCTTGTGTAATGTCTTGTAACCTTTTTCTTTTTTTGTGTTGCTTAGATCTTCCCTGCAGCTTCCCTGCTTTGATGTAAGTTGCCTAATTGCCAGAGTTCCCGTAGCCTAAGAGTGCACTTAACTTCATAAGTGTTTGTGCATGCAATAAAACATTCAGAAGGATTTTAGCCCTTCCGTCAATTTTTAGGCAATCACTCATTGAGAAAGGACAGGTGAGAATCCAGCGTGATCTCTTGTGCGAGTCTGTGCTTGTTGGTTAAAGGCTTTACTTCAGTGTCACAGCACAGAAAACTTCAAATGTCTCTATTGGGATCTGTCTTACAATCTGTCTGCCACTAAAATGAAGAGATTGGAGGAAAGTGAAAGAAGAGAAGAGATGGATCTCCATGAAATCCACACAGATCATGCCTCAACTGCTCTAGAAAGCCGCATGTTCAGTTGGGCTGAGCAATTACCATTGAAGACACTTCATTGCTACTTTAAATTAGGAAAAACCTCTGTCGTGCAACTTATTTTCCTAACAGAAAGTAATTTGAGAAAGTTGATGTTTCGCTTGTCCTTTGGAGTTTCCAGTGTCCTGTGGAAGAACATTTGTGTAGAACCTGAAATGAATACAGCTTATTCTCCACTATGTCTTCTCACCAGTCTGCAGATAAATTCAGCCAGCTTTCTGAGATCCAGCCCATGGCATTCTTCAGGGCCACGCAGTGAGTTTGTGTCATGTCGGGGATGTGTGGGCATGTTCAACATGGCCTTCATGTTTATTTCCAGAAACAGAAGTGTGTCTCTGTGACATGTGTTCTGTTAAATATTGACTTTCTATCAGCAATCTTAGAGGTAAGGAACCTCCCTGGAAAAATGAGCTCATGGGGATTTGCACGGCATTTCTATGGCCAGAGCACAATTTTTTTTTTAGTTTATTTTTTCTTTTAAGTAAATTGGGACAGAGATGCCTGTTGAAGCGTCTCTTCGTACAAGGCAGGAACATTGCTTTGGTAAAGCATGAGGGCTGACACTCAATCCTTTGTAGGCAAGACTGATAAAGCAGAGTACCTTAGTGACTGATCATCTGAGATCTTTTTTAAATGGTGTCTGCCTTTTTGTTGTTACTCTTCAGAAATATCCTGACCTTCAGGCTTACAGGCAGGCCTTTCTTAACAATATTTGCAGTGTCAGCACCAGCCAGAAACATATCACCCTCTGTAAGCAAATGCCTTGAAATAAAAGGCCAGAGGTCGCTTGTGAAGAGTCAGTGAGCTTGAGTCCAAAGCATGATGAAAACTTTTCATAGGAGAGGAAAATAGAAGAACTAAATATGATGATCCCTGAAAAACTGGTGATAATGCCTAAATGGATATGCAGCCAAGAAGGATGTAAGTATATTCATGCCTTTTGCAAGCACAGTGGTAACACAAAACCAGTCTACAATGGTTCCACGTGGCAGGGGCTTGACTTTTTTTTGTGTCTGAAGGAAGACTGGCTAGACCGGTATTTCAAGTAACACACTGTAAAATGCCATTAGGTAAGCCCTGGAACCATCCCCTACCTATCTTGTGAGCCTACAGCATATCTCCCGAGGAGGCATCTTGATTTGAAGTCATTTACTGCTGAGTATTTCCCATATCTATTGGTTAGCTTTCTGACAGCTAACCACTCTTGCTGATTCAGCACTGGTGTGAAGTGTTGGGGTTTGATCTACAGGCCCTAGGTCTGTGTAGCTGTAACTGAGCATAGGTGCTTACTGGTGTAAACACTTCAGACAGGGGAAGGCAACTGGAGCTAGTTACGGAGATTTTCTGTGTAAAGTAGGAAAAGTGACACTGATAATTTTGGCAAGTTTGAGTAATTGGACTGTAAGAGGGACAAAAATAGGGATATTTGTTGAAATGCTTTACAGAAACTTTGTCGTTCTAGTAGCAGGGAGAACACGTCAAGGAATGGATGTGTATGTAAAAAGCAGTATATTGTAGTGTCCTGTCAGACAACATATATTTTATAAAACAGGAGTTGGAGTACTTTGTCGTTAGACTTCTGCCTGCAGGCGGCTGCTGCCCTGCTGATGGTGATCTGGTCCGTGTGCTAGTGCTGTGCTCTTTGCTGTGTTGCCAGAGTAAAAGTAAGCTCCAGTGACGTTTCTGGCTGTGAGCTAAGTTAGTGGACAGATAGAGGAGAGCCGATGTCAGCCGATGGGAAGGGCGGGTCTCGGAAGGGCCGAGCCATCACTTGATGAATTCCTCCTTAGCCAGGCTCCTCTCATTAGCTTGTCTTCTTTGTGGAGGTCCCAGGTCTGGTATTGCTGCCGACTGCATGAGGGGTAGCAGCACACGTGTTGGTGCGAAGCAGAGGGATGGCTGAGCGGCCTGGCAGTCCCCAGCTCCTGGGGTGCAAGTGCGTATGTGACTTGGTCCAAGCAAACCAAGCCTTTGCACCTTGTTGTAACCAAATATTGCAAGCGACACTTGGCGTCTCTGTGCTCTTCCTCCCTGCAAATGGTAGGAGAGAGGACACCTCCCAGTAAACGTTAGCGATGATTTGTATCTTCATAGAGCTTAACTCTGTGTGGGCCGTCAGGTGCACTGTGCCCTCAGAGCTATTGATTATGCTGAATTTCTCTTTGTTCTTTTATTTTGGAGACTTTAATACTAAAGGCAAGTATTGGTTTGATAACTCTGAGAACTGTCATCTCTTTGTCCCATAGGAAAGAAAACAAATGGTCCCCCTCTGCCCATTTATTTCTGAATACTGCTGCTGAGTCTTCAGTGAGGAAACCAAGCATGTGTGGGGGAGCTCTTGCCATGTCTTTCATACACTTATGGTCCCCAAACCACAGCAAAGGAGAGACGTGCTATTGTGTAGTGTCACAGAAGTAATGCTGTGCTAAAGACACCAAAAGCAGCTGTCTGCAGAGCAGGGACCTCTGCCTGCATCCCGGGGTTCCCAGCTTGGCACCTTGATAGTTGGCTGTAGTTATTTCATTTCTAGGAAAGAGGCTGATGCTATTGACCCTGAGGTATTATTTGCCTAATGAAATACAGAGAACTGAGGGATGGGAGCTAAGATGTGAGGATCTGTGGCTTGCTGTCTTTCCTCCCTCTTCTTCCCTGGAAGAGTTTTGCAAGAATGCCTCAGCACTGCCAGAATGCTAGTGCCGAGGGCTTGTAGCAACGTCCCCGCTTCAAGGGTATCATATCCTGAAATGCTCTGTGTTGCTGTCTGCAGCCCTTACAGATTGAAACCACACAGCTGGAGCCTTCCTGCCTGACAGGGGAGCTATGGTCTTCGTACTCCAAGGACCTGTGCAGCAAGACAGCGTTTTGCTAAATGCCCTCAGCCATTCATTAATGGTCCTAGACAGCCCCTCGCGTCTGGGAAACCGCCTGTGATGCTGAGCGTGGCTGTCACCTCGGCTTTGTTGCCCGAGCAGAGCATCCTGCCCATTTTGACAGGCCTGTGCAGCTCAGAGCGCTGCACTTCAGGAGGCTCCAGGAAGGTATGGCCCTGCCCGTGCCCTGCCAAGGGGTCGGCCACAAGAGCGGGCTGACCTCAGCCTGCGCTGCCGGGCCAGGTGGGCTCTGCCAGCCCTGCGTGCTCTGGCAGCTATTGCTGCTGAAGGCAGAGGGAGGTAAGCCATGTATCAAACAGATTTCTGGATAGCATGGGGTCTTTTTCTGTCAGAAAACCCAACTGAATTTGCAGATCACAAAGAAAATGCTGTCTGCCTCATTAGTGAGCTGCAATCTGTTCCTTCCCTACCCCCCAGTTAAATTCCTCACCAGGGATTTATTGTTCTTTTTCAATCTGATGCTTTAATCTCCTGTTCCCCCGTCTTTGCGCCTCTCGTTTCCCTTTCCAGAGCTGCTGCTGTTACTTTTGTCTCTCCCGCCCTTGCCAGCTGGAGTGAGACACTTGCATGATGTCGCGCTCAGAAGTGCCTTTAGCTGCCCGCCACTGCTAGCTGCCAAAAGAGAGGAGATGCCCTGCAAACACAGCGAATGAAAATACTGCCACAAGGTTGCACAGGTCCTGCCCTTTCTGCAGCGCTCCTGTGGCCAGGCATTAAAAACACGAGCTGGCAGGCGCAGGCTCTGGGGCTTTCAGGAGACATCATAAACCCAGGCGGCCGTTGTATCTGTGCTTGTCCCGAAACCTGTGTGAGACAAGTCGCATCAAAGCGAACCAAGGAGCGGAATGTGCGTATTTGCATTTCTGTTGCACGCACAGAGCTTGACTGAGGTCTGCGCTGTCTTCATGCTCAGTAAATTCATGCTCTGAAGAACCTACAGCAAAGCAGGAAGAAAAATAGGCCTGGCTGCTTGCTTTGCCGAAAGAAATAGTTGGTGGCAGCTGAAAAGAAAGCCTTTAGTGACAAGGCCGTTATTCCCCGCAGGTAGAAGCAGTCTGGGAGAAAGGACTGAGACATACTGCATTTGAAGAGCTCCCAGAAAAGCCTGACAATCACATATTTTGGGACACGTACCCTTATACTAATAACCTAAATAGTTATGCCTAAGGCGGCCAGTGACGTGGTACAGCAGGGACATACTGTTTGCACTCGAGTGCCAAATCTACACTCCTCCTCTGTGCTCCTATGTCTTCGGCGTGTGCTGTACAACAAGTCCTTTCTGTCCTAGATAGGGGTGAGTTTCCTGTGGTTTGTCCTCCGGTGCCTATTTTTCAGCTTTTCCTGCAGAGGGGACACAAGCCTCCAGTGATGCCATCAGCTGGAAGTGAGCGAGCGGCCGCAGCAAGCCCATGTCACCCCAAGCTGGTCCGTGTTGGCTCCGCAGCCCCGGTGGCGTGTGCCAGGCGTTGTGCAGCTGCAGGGCTCGGTGCCAGCGGCGAGGTCTCTGCCTGCGCTGCAGAATGCCTGATTCAGCAGCAAAATCCCCAAGCTGCCTCCAAGCCCTCCTGGAAAAACCATCTGCAGGCATCCTGCTTGGGTGGGAACATCCAGCGCTGGATGTGCCTGCCAGCTCGCCCCGTCTGTCGTGCGGCTCCCTGGGGATGGCACGGTCTCCAAAAGCTTCACCTTGAGCATCCCAGGCTCCTTGCTGCTTGAGGGCATGGATGAAGCATGAGGGTTTGTGTCGCTCTTTCCTTCCGTTCTTGCCCTGAAGGTCTAACCCAAAGTCCACTGAAACCTGTGGAAAGACCCGTGTTGGCTTTCTTGTATCTCGGGACTGAAATTGCTGCTTGCTTCTCTGTGAGCTGCGCATCTGTAGTGTTCTGCTACTGCCTTTTTAAATTAGATTTCCTAGGATAAAACACTAAGAATATAGGGAAGCAGAGGGAAAAAGAACACAATAACCCTTTTCCTTCATCTAAAACAGCACTAGGTGGCTGGGGAAGTATGACATAGTTCCAGGGGTTGCCTGAATGCAGTGGCCTGCTATCTTCTGTACCTGGCGCTGAGTGGCCACAAAAGCATCTTAAGTAGAACCAGTTAAATGCATCTGAGATAATCTCTCAGTACTGTTTGTACTGTCCTCTCTGTTGATATGCAGGATATGTTGCATCATGTCTCTGGAAGTGCTTTGTGTACTGACAGCAAGAGGCTAGATGTGTTTTGCGTGTCCACGTGGTTGCACAGTGTGTGGCACATTGGTCTGGGGCTGAATGAAATGCACCATTTGATCTGGAATGGAAACTTTTTCCAGCTTTTTGGACCAAACTTGTGTTAGGGTGCCTGGCAGTTGGCGGCCAAAGCGACACCAGGAAAGGAGAGGGCGGCTGTTTGACAACCTTGGCCACAATAGATCAGTCCAACGAGCAACACTTACCATCACCTTCCTCTTCATTTGTCCTCATGCCTCTCCAGGGCTCAGCATCAATGGGCCAGGTCAGCTGTAAGCAGAGTCTGCTTCTGGGTGGAAAGGAGCTGGCAGCTCGTGCTGGTTGTGGTGAGGTCTAGGGATGCTCAGCTGCTGGTTGACAGCAAGCACTCTTGGTGGCCCAGAGGTCTAATTCAGAACAGAGTTGAGGAGGAGTACTGACACTTAGTTCACTCGTCATGGCTGATCATGCTTCGGCCTCAAGCTCTGACAAGCACAGAAGCCCAAACTGTGGCCGGAGGCCTTGTGTCCCTGGAAATCTATCGTTGCGTGGCAGGAGAGGCCTACAGGGTTGACTGGCACTGTGACAGGGAATGAGGGCTTGGCCCTGGCTGCATAGTCACTCCCCTTGGAAGTGTTTTTCCGTCTCTGGAAGCAGTGCCTCAGCTGGTGCAGATCGTGCTGGTCCCAGTGACGCGTGGAGGCTGTTACATGCTTACATCAATCACAGCATGCCAATTTATTTTCTTTCTACTTAGCTGTTTTGCAATACCTTCCCAGTTCAATTGCTAATATTTTTTGTAATTACATTTGAGCAGCTGCATTGGTCTGCAATTTGTACAGATGTCTGGAATTTTGCAATGTTCTCACTTGCGTAGGACACCTCTCACAAACCACTCAATCTATGGGGAAGATCCTGCAATCCAGCCAGCGTTGCTGATAGTGCCACAGCCGCTGCCCAGAGCAGTGGGCTTCCTCGTGTAAACAGCCTCCTCATCCCACCTCTGCCGGGTGAGTGGTATTTGCCCTGCACAGTCCCCCTGTTCTCCTTATCTTACGTGGCAAGTCTGCTGGGGACAGAGACGAGCAGAGGTGCAAATTGCCTGTGCTTGCACAGCAAGCACCCCCAAGGCAGAGCTGTTTGGAGAGGACAGGGGCCAGGGACATTCTGGCCAGTATTGCTGGGAGAAGAGATTAATTCAGGTCTTCCACGTTCAGGATGGCAGCTCCTTGGTGCTGGCCATAGTGACCCCAAATCCCAGTGTCTCACGTGGCTATGGCCCTATCCTGCAACAGAAGGCAGGCCCTTGCTCCCCATGTGTACGCTGTGTCCCTGCTGAGTCACAGTGACAAGGAAAAAAAAAACACATGGTGGTTCTTCCTTTGAGCTGCTGGCAGTGGAACCTTGCTGGGCTGCTCTGGTCCGGTGCTCAGCACTGCGCACAAAGGAAACCTCCTTCTGAGGCGTCCTGCAGCACTTGGATTTGCCTCAGAAGCAGGAGATGCAGTGACCTCTATTTCAACATGAATAATCGCAATTGTAGTTCTCGCCCCTCAAGCGATGCAGGTCGTTATTAGACCTGACTGGGGTCTGTAACCTCTGCTGGCTGCAGGTTCTCCCAGCTGCCGGCATGCTGTGTGAAGTGCTGTTTGTATTTCCTTCTATTTGTGTTAACCTTACCTGCCATGAATGATGCAATCATGCGGACAAGAAGAGATCGTAGGGAGGTTCAAAGTTCAGGATGGAAAAAGGAGAAAGAGAAAGGGGAAAAAAAAAAAAAAGCCAAAACCAGAGTTTCCAAGGCTGCAAGCGTGGGACTCAGGTGACATCAGAGACATGCTGGAGCCTTCAGGTTGAAGGGGAATATCTACTTGGTGCCTTTCACTTGCCTGTAGCTATCTGCACTTAAGCCAACACAGCGCACAGCTCTGTTGAGTCCACTGACTTCAGGGAAACCTGAAGTGAAGTGAATCTCTGGGGGCTGGTGGAGCCCTGGTTGCTGGAGAGGGAGGGGTGGCAAGGACGTGACCAAAGGGAAGTACAAGCTTATCCGTGCAGGGAGACGTGAGGTTGAGCTCTTGCAGGTCTCAGGAGTGGTAGACGATACGGCTGTGGATGACAGCCATAAATGGTGGCTTGGGATTCTTGGGGTGGACATAGGGAGCAGCTTCTCCCCAGGGGGGTGGTGCAGCACTGGAACTGGTTACCCAAAGAGATCAGGGACTCCGTGACCTTGAGGGGTTTTAAGACTCAGCTAGACAAATTCATGGCTGGTCTGAGCTAGTCTTGGCAATGGTCCTGCTTCTTATGGGGGGCAGGACCAGAAGCACCCAGAACTCCTTCTCAGCAGATACTTCTATGACTGTACTTACATTAAAATTGAATAAACATGCCCTTGTGTTGACTTAACCTTCCCAGGGACTGTGTTGATCTGGTTTTGTTGACGCATTTGTTCCTAGAATCTGATTCTCACTAAATACGAGTGAAAATGGGAGGTGGCCTGTATGTTACCTGAAAAAACATGCGAGTTGGGGTTTTAGTTAGTTTCTGGTGCCATCCTTTAGGCTCTGGGAAAGCTGGCAGGGTTTGCACACTCATGGTGCTAAATGTCACCCCATAGCAAGCTCTATAATGCAGTTATTGGGATAAGACTCCTCTTTGTCATGAGCCTAATGGCCCTTCAGCGTGTATTTCTGCTATGTCTTTGCACTTCAGCTTCTGCTGCAGGTAAAACAGGCTGCAGCTAGTGAGGGCTTGGGGAGTCCAGTGCTAGATATTCGTTCCCTCACCTCTTCTAAACCAGGAAAAGTAATAGTATGTTCCTGCTTCACTGCAGGCACAAAACAGGACCTTTGAAGAAATTGCGTGCACAACTAGAGATACTCCTTTCAGCCCAAGCAGCTCCCACTATGGAGCACGCTCCCCTCTGATAACTGCCACACTTAACCAAACCTTCTCCGACTGCCATGCCCCACCACGATGCTTGTCTGCCAGCTGCCAGCACAGCCCATGCCAATGGCTGGGATAGAGAGGCCCTGTAAGTGCTGGCACGGATGAGCCTAAGTCTTGTTTTCCGTCTGGCCAGAGGCTTTACTCTCTTTTTACAAGGCACTGCTCCCTGTTACCTGGGATGGGCCACCAGAAAATCTGGACATTCATTCTGGTGTTGTCTCATGGGGGATAAGGTAGTGGTTCTGGTCAGAAAAAACCCTCCTTGTTCCCCCTTACCTCCATCAGAGATGTGGGCAATGGTGAGCAATTAATCTGAAATTCTGTGTGGTAAAATATAAATCCCTATAGCCTGAGAAATTCTGGACAAGAGCCAGAAAGGGTTAACAAGGAGACATGTTCCCTCCAGCATAATTGTGTATTTGGCTTATATTTTAATAAATGAGTAACGGCTGAGCAGAGAGGCCAGGAGGAGGGAGTCCCCCCACCCTGAAGTACGTTCAAGGCAGTTTGGGCTGTGTGCGAGTCCGGTACTGGAGTGGGCATTGAGCACAAAACACTGAGGATTAGCTATGAATTAGACAGCTATGTAGATAGTGAGTAGCAATCAGAGTGAGTGGCTAATGCAGGTGCGAAGGGTTGGGGTTTTTTCTAATGTTTAAATTTTCTTTTGAATTCCCTGAAGGCAGACAGAGAAGGAACAAAGCCAGGCACTGTGGTTGAGCCTTAGGGGAGCTGGAGGCCTGGGGTGATAAATCAGCAGTGCTGCAGTGAGATTACGGGGGAAACTGGTGTGATATATGAGGCAATATGGAAAGAGGAGTTTTATTACTACAGTCAGCTCTGAAAGGATTCCGTTCCAGATGGTTAAAGCAGGGGTAGATGAGGAACCCCCATCAGATGGGGCCCACCATCTAACAACATCTGACAACAGAAGAAGCAAAGGAGGGTTTCCTCTACATCAAGAAAGGGCTTCATCTGGAGACAGCTGTCTCCATAGCAGGATAAAATAGCTTGCATTGGTGGAGAATTTCTTCTTTGTGAGGAAAGCCGGTGATAAGCACGGCCATTTTGGCATTTCCCTCCATTCAGGAAACATGCCTTGTTCATGCACAACATTTCTGAGAAGGCTTTGGGATCGTATCCCAAATGCACTGGGTGGTTCTGGATGATGGCGCCATTGGCCTCGATAAAGCCCTCCACCACAGCTGCTCGCAGACCAACAGCTCCAGGGATGGGCGGCAGTTTAGCACCTGCTACACCGTGATGTTCCCCAGGGAGCCCCTTGAAGCTGTTAAACTTATTTCTGATACACCTCCAAGCAGTGGCTAAGAAGCAGTATCTTTTATAGCGCTCAGCTAGGGCAAGATGTAAAACAAAGTCCTGGTTCTTGGTGGAATTTGTCCTGCAAGATCGAGGGCTGTTGGGCGTTAGCGCTGCACATCGTGACATCAAAGGAAGGAAGATGGGGGGATGTTGCTCTATTATAGGATTAACTTTTTTTTTTTAATTTGAAATGGTTAAGAAGAATTCTTATTTGGGGAAATTTTGGCTGTACTTTGCTACAGCATTAGACTTCTCTGTTGGGTTTCTTCTGCTAGAAATGTTTAGATTTATTTTTGTTTGTGTTCTGTCTTATGCAGCTAAGAAAACAATTTCAAATAGGACAAATTGTCTTGTTCCAGGGAGGAGGTCTGGTCTGGAGAGTGAAAACAGCTTGTTACTTGGAGAGCTGTCCACAAAAGAACAAAGCTCTAAGGACAGTTCCCTACACTGTGCCCCATGAGAGACGTTATAGAGCCAAGATGCTGGCCTTGGGAAGCCCTACAGTGTGAGACAGTCTCCTTGTTATGTGGCTTTTTTTCCTAGGATTTTTGTGCTTCAGTGTCTGGTCCTCTGGGTGCTGGTCCTTTGGCTACGATGGGCAGAGAGGCAAGTGCCTGGGCTGTTCCCTTCTGCTCCTTGTTAAGAAAGGGGAATCGTGTTAGTTCATTTCAAAGGGATGCTGGTGCACGTTTCTGGTAGTCTTTAATAGCTGGTGCTGTAGAAGAAGAGTTGAGTCTATTTTAATCAGGTGTGTGTTTCTCCCGTATTTGTGTTTTGCGTGTCACTGGCAACATGGAAGGAAGAAATGTTTATGAAAGAGCCAACATTCCTGCACAACATCCATGGAAAATCAGTTCTGGATGCACACAAGTGTGAGTTTCTTGTGGCAGTTGGATGGAGAGTTACACTCTGCTGCTTAGAAAAGTGAGATGACATCATATGATCTGTACGTCTTGTGAAAATGAATCAGTGCTGCTATTACTAAAATATCTCCACTTGTAATGGCTGCTTTGGCAGACATAATGAAGAACTTTAAACTTGGTGTAGAATATAAATCCTAGTAGGAAGGAAGTCTAAAAGCAACAGGGATTTTGCTGCTTGAAAACCAGACTCAGTTTAGTCCAATTTCTAGCCAAAGTGTGGATTCAACACTTTTAGGTTCTCAATTAAAAGGTCATCATCACATCATCAAGAGGTCCGGGCTCACCACATCACCAGTCTGTTTCCAGAAAAAGTCACTCTTGTCCAAAGGACAACTGGAAATGCCTAAATGAGATGACAAAAGTGGTACGTGTGAACTGAGCCAAGAATCATTTTGCTGTCAAGGCTTAAAAAAATTATTTTCATTAAGAAACAAATGTTAGGAAATGACAGTCTTTTGACAGACAACTCATGAGACTAAATTTGTGAAACTCTGTAGAAAGAAGAGCCGGTAAAAATTATTCTTGTATTTACATCTAAGGCAATCATCCTGGATTTATTACTACATCTTGGGCTGCGAGCCTGAGTCTGATTCATTAATTACGGTCCATTTTGGTCTCTTATCCAGGGTGGTAAACCAGCTGTAGAAAGCCAAAAAGAAGTTGAGCTGCATGTCTTGTCGTCTTAGCCTGTTTCTTCTGTTCGTTTTGGTCTATAAACAAACATCTCTCAGGTCTCCTAAATAGATTTTTCTGATCGAGTTCCCAGAACAGACCACCACCAGCCTCATTAAAGCTTATTTATGCTACTTTCATGCATGAATAAAAAAGCTCCCATTCACTGCTGATTTTATTCAGTTAGATCCTGTGCCTTGTGGTGGATATTGACTTGGAGTGACGTTTTTGGCACTAAAAAAAAAAAAAATAGCGGGACTGCGGAGAACAGTTTGATGCCTGCATCTTTTGCAGTGTGAAAAGGAAGGGGTTAACCTGTTCTTGGCTGTTTGCTATTGATTGAGGCCCACTCAAAGAAAATACAGCTGTAAATAGTTAGGAGTATTCCCTAGTAGCTGGGTTTTTTGGGGAGGGTAAGCCATTGAACTGGGACTGTGGAGGTATGATGTGTTTCCCAGGGATGCCACACGCTTCCAGCGTGATACAGGGAGGAAGGTCACTGGTTGCTCTAGGTCTCAGCTTCCCAGCTGAGAATGATACTTTCTCCCTCCTCGGCTTTTTCCAAGTCGCTTGTTTATATCGCTAGCTTTTCAGCAGAGTAACATCTACTCTGCCTGTGTGCCGATCACGATGGGTCCTGCTCTCAGCTGTGGCCTCTAGACATCACTACAAGTAACAAATATGATTTTCCCTTTGCGCATGTCTCCTCCATCTCCATCCATGCTGCAGTGCCTGTGAGGTAAGATTAACAGCTAAAAATTAAAAAAAAGAAAGAAATTAAGAACAAGGGAGTAAAGATCTATCAGGTGTGAAAAGTTGTGGAATGGGTTTGGTTTTTTCTGGTGCTGCTGGCTGATGATCTTGTGCAAAGGCAACGCATTTTGGAACGAGAAGGATTTGGGCATGTCCTTTAAGTCAAAAGGGTGAACAAAAAGCAGCTTTGTGTGTTTCCTTTGTGCTAAGCACAGTGTGAATATTCTTAAGCATTGCCACAAGGATTAACATCGCTGCATTTTAATGTGCCTGGTGCGGGAACTTAGCTGGAAAGCAGAGCAGGCAGGAACGGTCTCTCCAGGCGGTGGGCTCTGCTAGGTGTCTCTTTGAAGTGCTGTTCAATAGCTTTCTGTTACTCCTCCCCCCACTCCCCCCACCCCGAACAACTTCTGGAACAAGTCCTGATAGATTTCACGTTTCTGAAATTTACTGGACTGAACTGTTTTGTCTCTACATACTTTTGCATGGCGGTAGTATAAAAAAAAAAAAGGCATGTGGACAGAAGTATGGAGTTTGGTATTTACTTTGGATCATTAACCTGGTCTGTAAATTTGATTTGAACTCTTCCTTTTTTGTTCCTGCCCCCCCTCTTTGTGTCATTTCAGAGCCTGCAAAGAGACGCTGTCTTTTGCTGCTTCGGGATCTCAGCAAGAAATGGGAGTTTGATGGATTGTAAATGTACCTGCTTTGTTTAAAACCCGGCCAAACAGATAAGTGTCCTTTTAATTGTCTCACAACAGCATTTTAGGCATAGCTGTGCACAACGTCTCTCCTCGGTTCGGTTTCAATTCGGTGAGCCCTCTGTGTTTCACCATTGCAAATGAATGCTTTGCAGTTCTCATTTCGGCTGAGAAATACCAGACGATATCTGTATTTCAAGTGAGATAATTAGTGTCTGAGGGAAGTGCAGCTGGCAGCTCGGGAAGCTCCTGGGGGTCTTTCCCTGCCCCTCTGGGGCTGCCGTCTCCAGCAGCCCTGTGAGGTTTCGGGACTCTGAGGAACAGTTCTGTGGGACCAGACGAGGCTGATGTGACCCATCTGAGCCTTAAGGAGTCCTCCGGGACTCATTAGATGTTTAATAACTAAACTTGGCTGGTTTGATTGAGAAGCTGCTTATGCAGGTTTGGCACGATCTCAGAGAAACCAGCGAAGGCTGCTGGCAGGAAAGAGCTTTCTGCATGTGCTGTTCATATGTGTGTGGAGAAAGTGATAACCTCTGCTTCTTCCTGCCGGTTTCCAGGTGGGAAAATAGCTGGGGATGGGGGAGAGAAGCCCTTAGTTATACTGAGTATATACAGGGCATACAAAGAGGTATCGTGGGTGAGCGGTAACAAGAATTGCCCCTCAAAGTTATGGGGACATTTATATCTATGAATGGAAAACACAGAATATCAAGAATGTAATTTCTGGCTGCTTAGGTCTGCCTCTGTAGCTGACCGCTGCCTGCTCTTGGACACGCCACTGCAATTATTGAATAATTTAAGAAATCTGTAAAATGTGGTCTCGTGGACAGTGTAACTTTGCAATCATATACAGCCATGGGGCTGGGGCAAATACTCACTGTGCCTGCATTTTACTGTGTTAGAATAATGAAAAAACCACTAAAGCCGAGAGTTGGAGAAGTGTGGCAGCAGGAGGGACAGGAGCCAAATTATCTACTCCTGACCTGTCTTGGCTGCTCTACCAGGGTTAATTAGCATTGTAAGATGTTTACCTTGTTGTTAGGAAAACTACAAATGGGTTTGCTACAGCAAAGTAGACTGTAGTAACTGATGTGAATTTGTCTTACCTACCTAAGCAGAAGGTAAGTTTCTTGGTGAAGGTGTCAGCCTAGGACTGAGAGAGAGAGACTGGAGAGACAAGACGGTGAAGTAGCAGGTTACTGCAGCGCGAGAGAACTGGATATAGATCGACGCATGTGATCCCTGGAGTGTTTATAGTTCCCTCTTTTCTAGGAAAAACTTCTCTCCTGCTGTTATTACCGAGAGAGTTTTTATATTAATAGAAGAAAAGACATGTCTGATATTAATGACTATGCTCTGTCGTACAACTGTAAACAGTGCTTATTCCTGACTCTTCAATACTCTGATTGCAAAAAGGCTTGACAGTATATTAAGAAACACTGATAAAACGAAGCCCTAGTGAGAAAATCAGCGTTTGTTCATTCAGCAAGGATTAATAGGAAGTTAGCAAAGCTTAAATCATCTCTGTACCCCAACTAATAGAGCTCTTGGCTCCTGGAGTATTTTTTTTTGTTTTTTTTTACCCCAGATCCTCAAGGTCTTGTTTATTAGGTTTGCAACTTGAAATCTGCTCTCTGCCAGCATGCCAATATCACTTTCCCCCCAAATTAAGTCCCATTAAATTAACCCTAACCTGACCAGTTCCAGTCTGGGCATCAGAAGCCGAATTTGAAAGTCATGTCCTGAAGTGTGGCGTGCAACTTGTAATGCTCTGTGCTCCTTGGTAGAAGAGGCAGAAAACACTTAAACCCTCTCAGGAGCTGCACTGATGTGAGAGGTGATACTGAGGGTGTTTATATGCACCTGTGGTTTCGTTGGTCCATCCGGCAGCCGAGGAGAACAGATTCAACAGATCTCGACAGGTTTCTGCAAAAAATCTTGCCCAGAATAGAAGACCTCTGAATCTCTCTTTCCTCGTCTTACAGGTGAGCCTTGAGGACACTTGAGATACCGTAGCTCCTGAACACATGACCTTCCCCTGGGATTAAAAGAAAGCCATGGCAAAAGACAAGAAAGAAGAGGAGGCTGTCTTTCTGAGGAAAAAAATAACTTTGCTGCGGGCTTTCTCGCTCCTCATCGGCAGCATGGTTGGCAGCGGCATCTTTATCTCCCCAAAAGGAGTACTGAAAAACTCTGGCAGCGTGGGTTTCTCCCTGGTTGTCTGGTTTGCCTGTGGGGTCCTCTCAATGTTTGGTGAGTGGTGAGCTTTGTCAGCCTTTGCTTAAACACCTGGACACCTGGGAGGTGATGGGAGCCAGCACATTTTTAGGTATAAAAAGTTGGGAGAAGAATAAACCAAAAATTCCCTGTTCCTACTGCCACAGAAGCAAAGGTTTAAGAAGCCTGGGGAGGCGGCGGGTCACCAGGGATCTTTAGTTCAAATGATTCCCCTAAGGTGATTGAGAAAATCCCAGCACTGTGAATATGAAATCATGTGCCGGTCCAGGGCAGGGGAGTGACAAAGCCTGTAGATGGAGATAAGCATGGTCTCTGCCAGGAAAGCAGGGAAGAGATGAGGGGACTCGTTCTTTAAGGTGCAATGGAGATGTAGGCATCTAAAAGGCACTTGGGAGTCCAAGGGCTGTGCAGTGCTTTTCATAGGCACTGTGAAAAGGGCAAGAGGAGACAGTCTTAATGTGCCATAAGGGATCTGCTATCTGTTGGTGAGGACAGAATCACAAAGAAGCACTAGAGCAGATTGCCTGGGGAGCTGCAGAGTATCCACCAGCCAGGCTGGGTATCTGGGTGGCCGTCAGAAGTGGTTTGGATATGTCTGATGCTGTCTTGGAGCAAGAGATGCAGCAGGGCAGTTCAGCCCTGCCTTCTGCGCGTTACCCTCGGCTCAGTTTCTGGCATTTAATACCAGTCTTTTCTCACAAAGGGTTGACTTTTTGATGACAGTTTCATTCTGGTTCTTCTGAAATAATGTAGCTCTTAAAGTTACAAGGGATAAAATGTATGGCTTTTAGTTTCCTTCGTTAACTGTATAAAATCACCATCTCAGAAGTGCTCTAAAGGTGCTGCTAGGAGAACTGCAAGATCTCGGAGCTCTGGGGAGAAATCTGACATTTATTTCAGTGGGTAACTTTAAGTTCTTCTGTCATAACTAAGAAAAAAATACCAAGAAAGGAGAAATACTCCATGTGGAAAAAAAACTGCTTTGGCACTGTGACATGCGTATGCAAGTTCAGAAATGGAGACGTTAATTGTTAAAATGGCAACAAGCGTGGTTCTTGCTCTTACCATATGTGTACCAATGTTTCACATTGCAGCCTGTGTGTGGTTGTCTGGTGAACGATATCCTTTTGCTTAAAGAAGTTCTTAAAATATAGTGTGAGCACAGTGTTTCTTCTAACTGAGCAGAGCAATAAATGATAATGTGCGTGCTGATCACATAGCCCAAGCTCTGCACTTGGAAAGATTTCTCTCTCCGTTGCACCCTTTGATAGACTCTGCTGGAAGGGCCTTGGGAGCCTCTTTACCGAGTTATTGTATTTTGTAGCCAAATTTGTTGGTTTGTTCTTCCCTTTTATCAGCTTGATGACCTCCCCTGCTCATTTCTCTGACACTTCTTTTGCAGTACATGAAAAAGGCCTGCTTTCTTTTATGCTTTCTTCCTTTCAAGTACAGCATTTGTATGAGTCCCATAGAATGAGTTCAGCAAAGCCCTTAAATGCATACTTGAAGCATGTAGAGACACACTGGAATAAATGAGATGAAGTGTCTGCCCTATACTCGACACTTCGAACAGGGATCCCGTGCAAATTTGCCAACAGAGGCGGGAAAAATTGAGGTCCTCACTGTCGTCTTGACCTGAATATGGCATGATCGCCATGGGACTTGAAGGCACGGCCATATCGCCATTGGGCTCCTCTGCGCCTGCCTCCTCAGCCAACCTGAGCTGGGCAAAGAAGTAGATAGCACAGCTAGAGATGGTCTTACCCCACAGGGTCACATCCCAACAGTGCTCAGCCTCGTTGCAAGGAGAGTTGTGCTTGAAGAAGTGAAGTGTTTTATGATTTCTTTTGGTGAACAAAGGATGTTTAACCTAGCAGGTGAAACCAGTGTAGGCAGGGCTTAAGATTCGTACTGAGATGTGTTCAAATGGCATGATGAATCGCTCTGCAGGGAAAACACAGATGGGATTTTTTTTTTTTTGCACAGGTGGAGGCATAAAGGTTTCTATCCATTCGCCTGAAAGTTTTAAGCTGTCTTCTCTGGTGCCCCTCTCTCAGGGTTTCTTGTCGCGCCGAGGCGCAGGGGGAGGGAGGCGCAGATGTGCTTGTTGGGGCAGGAGCAGGTAGTCCCCAGGTCTGTCGGTGCACTTGTACATGAACGTGTGTGAAGAGACCAACTGAGCCTCTCATGTGGACCCTTCCTTTGCTCTTTGCCATCAGGGCCGTGTTTTCCTCCAGTGACAGGTCTTCCCTCTTGGAGGAGATGCCCTTCCACGTCTGCTGCCCAGTGTCTTTGAATGAAGGGATTTTTATGTGAAGATGCAAGACAAGGACGCAGAAACATGGTCTGTGATCAAAAATGTGATTGAAATGACCAGTTCAGCCACAGCCTTCTGGCTGAGCTGCTGTCACTGCCTTGGAAGCACCATTCCACCAGCCTAACTGTGAGGAGAAGCGTGAACCCAAACCTCCGGGATGTTTTTCAAAAGAAACGTCTTGTACCTTAGTGCAATGTTTCTATCACACATCATCTTTGCACACAACTTCCATGGAGAAGACGTATCATTAACCAGAAAACAGAGAATTTCTTTCCTTCTGACAGAAAAGTCAATTACTTCAAAATGCTGTAGAGCACAAAAATTAGGGAAGAGTGGTTCTGCTAAACCCATTTTTCTTCTTCTAATTCACTACTTACTTCAAACAGATTCATTCAATCCCTGAAAAGTCACACAGAAAAGAGAAAATCATGGGATGCTTTACTCAGTGCATTTCTACGCGAACTTTTCCAGGTGCCTTGTGTTATGCAGAGCTTGGAACAAGAATCACCAAGTCTGGAGGACATTATATCTACATTTTGGAGACGTTAGGGCCTCTGCCAAGTTTCTTGTTCCTGTGGGCAGAGTTTTTTGCTATCAGGTAAGAGATTTTGTTTGTTTGCCTTTTGCTGGATGCTGTGACAATTTTAAACCTCAAAAGTTACGGTGCCAGGTAACAGTCTAGGCACTTTGTAAAGGAAAGAGTAGAAACAATTTGAACAACTTTTAAAGATTTTCAGTGATAAAAGGAAGAAGGCATAATGAGTAAATAGTTACACATGTTCAATGTGATCTGTACTTGAAGAATATCTCTCTCCGCTGGTAGCTGGTACCCTCCAGGAGCCATGGTATTTTTCAGAGACTGACAATAGATGCCAGATTTGTTTCAGTCTTATGTTTTCATTGTGAAACTTTTTCAGATTCTCCTGTGGAGACAACTTTCTGGCTTAGCTGTCAGTTAAATAATATTTTAGAAAATTGTAAATTACTACTTTTTAAACTTTAAAACGAAAGCCCTCACCTCTCAATAACCTGTGTCCTTCATGTAAGCTGAGATGAAGCAGGACATATGAACCACACAGCATTGCTCAGTATGATTAATCTCAACTTTTGCTTTCAAGTTGGGAATTAATCGTTTTGCAGCATACGATTTCTAACCCATTTACTGGGAAAAGCCTGTGAAAAAACTCTACCGGAATTCACCATCTGCAGGCGAGAGCAGGATTAAGCTGGGTGGGGAAACGTACGCCCTCCCAAGTTTTGTGCAGTTTTACATCATGCCATTTTTTGTGCTTTGTTGGCCCCCCAGGCCTGCCAACAGCGCTGTGGTTTCTTTGGCATTTGGACGCTACATGCTGGAGCCATTTTTTGCCCCCTGTGCAGCCCCTGTCCCTGCTGTGAAGCTCGTGTCTCTCCTGGGGTACTGTAAGTACTAACTTTGACCAGACTGCCGATCTCGGAGCCTCTCTGCCTCGAACCAGGGGCACCTATGGGGTTTTATCTTCTGGGATAATTGCGGGACTGGGGCCCTGTCTTACCTCCTTGGCCACCCAAAACTTCCCGATCCAAGGAGCTGGTTTAGGGCCGCTGTATTCTCCGCGAAGGGGAATGGGCCTCCCTGTTGACCAGCTGGAGCCGTAGGTCAGGGGGATTGTGCCAAGTATGGGAGCAGAAACTCTTCATGTATAATTGTGCAAATGCCACCTGGGTTGAGGGTGTAAGGCTCGAGGTTTTGGACTCCTCGCTTGATGCACCCAGCCTGTGAATCTGTCCTGCCTGCTCTGGGTTGCTGTGTGCTGGCACAGGGACTGCTGTGAAGGAGGCTGCTGAGGTATTCCTGCAAACTCACGCCTTCCCCCCCACCCCAGGCAGGTGTGGATCACCCGACAGGAACCAGGCTCCTTGTCCCTCTTAGGAGCGTAACTCAGTTCCCCCTTCCAACGCTGTATGCTGAGCCACACTTGTAATGTTTTCTGACATCTCTCACCCCGAGCATCCTCTCTGTAAAGACACAGCCTTCTCCCTGGCATCCCTAGAGCAGGGAGTGCGTCGAGCATGGGCTACAGCTGTAGCAGTGTGGTCTCCTCTCCAGACACGGTCCTCACCCTCAACTCCTGGAGCGTCACCTGGAGTGCCCGGCTGCAGACGGCTCTCTCCATCGTCAAACTCCTGGCCCTTGCACTCATCATTGTGCCAGGGATGATGCTGCTGGCCCAGGGTAGGTGTGCTGCTGCGTGGCTGAGGGAGGGTGCTCGACATGCCTGGCTGTCACAGCTTTTATCAGTCCCTAGTGA
Organism: Steatornis caripensis; assembly: GCA_013398225.1. Classification (NCBI taxonomy): domain Eukaryota; kingdom Metazoa; phylum Chordata; class Aves; order Caprimulgiformes; family Steatornithidae; genus Steatornis; species Steatornis caripensis. Next base: position 33,443 of record VZSC01008686.1, on the reverse strand, counting down.
CTAGTGTGGTAGTCCTGTAGCTGGCAGGAGCTTTCTCTGCCTGTGTGCTGGATGTGAATTAGCTGGGAGCTGAGACCAGCGTAGCTGGCACTAAGATGCACCTGGCTCAGCTGTGCTTTATCCAAAACTGAGTGAGCCTCAGTGCCTGAGGCTGTGCGAGCCTACCCAGGGTTGTACAGGCACCTTCCTCTGCAGACAGTCTTTCTTTGGTGTCCGACTTGCCTGCTTTCAGTGTGGCCCAAAGTCCTTCAAAGCAGCACAAATTTGATGGGCAACGCAGATGTGTGACAGCACGCTGTGGTGACCAGAGCCAGTCACAGCTGCGTAATGAGTTACCAGCCCTCAGCTGAGCCCTGGTAACTGCATCTCTAACCTTTCTGTGGCTTAAGGGAATGTTTTTTATCTCCTAATTGAGATGGGCAGTAACTTAGTAGACTTACAATGGACTCACGCAGGATTGCACACTCACATCCAGAGGCAGGAAAAAAACCCCTACTAGTAGTATCTTCTGGGAGTGATACGAGAGTATTGGCTTTAATCCAAGCCTCAGTTTATAGAAAAATGCAAAGCATTCCCACTCAAGGGATGAAGCCTGCTCCTTCTTCACGCTATTATCTTTGTCTGCAGAGAAAACAACATAGGCAGTAGGCTTCACCCTCGTGATGCTTTCTGATGTCTGGAGCTGGCTCCTTTGAACATGTAAAGATCTCCTCGGGCTGGCAGCACTTCTGAACTGAAGGGCTGCCCTGCAGCTAGAAATCCTGAGCCATTATTGTAAGGAATGCCTTCAAATGACAATCTGGAGCCCTGGCACCTCTCCTCTGGTGAGGAGGGTAAGTGCCGGTGACATCTGGAAGGAGAATTCACCAAGAGACCCCGATATGACAGGTTGTATTTAATGTGACTCAGGGACTGTAAACCACTCATTAATGTATTGCAGACAATAAATCCTTTTTATGCACCGTCTCCTATCAGCAATCATTTTAGAACATAAAAAGACTACCTCGGTAGGCCCACAGGCCCACTCCCATACTTTGGTTTAATTTTCTTCAAATCTATTTTCTTTTTGACTTGTTATTTGTGCTTATAAATCAGTTTTGTGCTCTTAAATCAGTTTGTGTGATCCCCTGCCTTGTTGTAGTTGTTTTGGTTATGCTCTTGTCCTTTCCTCTGCTGTTACCTTCCCTTTGGCTCAGGTTTGTTTTAGAGACTTGCTGTGCCCGTGTTCCAAACCCAAGTGCCCAAATCTTGTCACAGAGCTCCTTGCAGAGGCACTTCCATAGAAGTGGCCTGACTTTCTCCATGTGCTCCGTGCCGTTTCATCCCTTTCCTGGTGAAGCCCAACTCGATGAGCTCCACACCTTTTACTTTTCAAGAGACTTTGATATGGAAAACTGAATATAGATGTGGAACCAAACTTTGGGCCACCTGGATTTGAAGATGTTGGGAACGCAACTCCTTTTGACTGTGGTTTTTTATTGGTCTTCCTTTGAATGAGAGGCCATTAGATGTTTCTCCCTTCCCTAAGTTTTTTTGGATTTTGATAAAGTGTGGGTCATATCCAAAATCCTGACGTTGATATTTTTGTTTTGTTTTTTTTCTGATGTTGTTTTGTTGTTGTTATTTCAAGCAGAGAACTTCTAGGAAAATTGGGGGAGTTGGTAAAATGGAATCTCCATCTGAGCCACCTCTACTTCTTAAATTTTATTTGCTTTGCCCTCTGCGTCCTCAGTTCCTCCCGAGGGCGAGCCGTGGTGTCTGGCAGTGGCGGTGGGCAGGGAATATGCCTGAAGCAGGGGCCAGGCTGGCGGACCCTGCTTCCTGCTCCGGCTCCCTCCTCCGCCCTTGTTCCCATGCTCCGGCCAGCGTGGGGCTGGGGTCAGCGCTCTGGCGGCAGGATCAGGAGGGAGCACAGCAAGACCCAAATTAGCCGCCTCGCTGACTGCACCACATCAAAGAGGAGTGTGCATCCAGCTGCTTGGGGGGCTGGGGGTGGAAGACAGGGGTCAACCCAGTGAATTAATTTTGGGCCTAAAGAAAGAACAGGACAACTTGGGTCCTCTCGTCTCCATGATCTCCCATTCCCACAGCAGGCTCTGTCTGAAACAGAAGCAGCCGCCACTGTTGCCCTTCCTGAAATGTCTCCCACAGCTGGATGGGGCATGGATTTGTTCTATCACTGTTTGTGAAGTAAACGCATCAGCACAGCACTGCAAATTAAAGCAATCAAACAAATCTGAATATCTGGCTCCAAGGAAGTCACAAACACTCTTCCCAGGTCTGGGCAAGAGGTTCAAGGGGTGTTATCCCGCTGGAAGGAAGCCCGTCTCTGATGTTTCCCTGCTTTGTGTCCGTTGTTTCTCTCTTCCGCAGGCCACACCGAAAACTTCCAGGATGCTTTTGACAGACAGTCACTGGTTTTGGATAAGCTGCCCCTGGCTTTTTATGCGGGCATGTTCGCATACTCAGGCTGGTAGGTGTAAGGGGCGGGTGCTTCGTGGGCCGCAGACTGGTGTCTGAGACATGGCTCAAACTCTCTCCCTGTCTCTTCCCACTGCGCAGGTTTCAGGCCAGCTTTGTGCGTGAAGAGTTGGTCAGACCTGAAAGGTAAGGCTGGGAAGAAGTCATCTTGGGTTACTAGCATCTGCGGTACCACGGCTTTCTTGAACGCAGTATGGGAGGAAATAAGTTTGTGGGTTCACCTAACCCATGCCGGCTGCAATCTGCAGTGATGCTGTGCATAACAAGGGATAACAGCTTGTTCTTTGTGTGTGTGTCTTCCCATTTCTTGTAGGAATATCCCCCTGGCTGTCATTGTGTCTGTGATCACGGTAATTGTGGGGTACATGCTCACCAACATCTCCTATTACACGGTCCTGGGAACGCAAGACGTTCTGGCTTCCCCCGCTGTGGCTGTGGTGAGTCGTCACCCCTACCATCATCTTTCTTGAGTGTGCTCAGCATATGCTGAAAGGGTGGTCATGGCAAGTGTTTTGGAGATGGTTTTCCTATAAAATGCTTTATTGCTCTGTAATTTCTCCGGATTACTGGCGAAGAGTAACTTCTTCTGGTCTTGCCTAAACGATAACGAAAAATAACCTGCAGGTGACAGTAGAAAGGGCAGGATTTGTGACTTATATTTTACTCCTTCGATAGAGGAATTTTTCTTTATTTTGCATCTGATGTTGTCTAGAGAACACCATGTGTTCCTAAAGTCACACTTGCTCTTCCACCAGAGCTTTGTGCAGCGAGCCTTCAAAAGCCTGATCTCCGTGGTCCCTGTCCTTGTCGCGCTGTCCTGCTTTGGAACCATGAATGGAGGAATCTTCACGTTTTCAAGGTCATGTCCCTAAGAATTTATTACTGTCTTGGCTGACTGAATCAGAGGGAAGCACCAGTGACCTGTGCAACTGCCCAGCCACGCGATGGCATTTTAGCCACTCCTGTGGGCAAAATAAGACCTTTGACTCCCAGGATGTCAACTACAGGATGCTCGCTGTTGGCTGAGAGTCTACCCTTTCTATTTCTGGCCAGGTCCAGACTTTGGTATCTAGGCCTAGTCACAAACAAAGATTTTTGTCTTCTCCCTCCACCCTTCAGTATAAATCCCCAGTTTAAAGTGAAATGTCAATGTTTCTGGTTAACTAGAGCCCTTGTTGACATTGGCAGCTGCTCAGTGAGACCGAGCTTTCTTTTGCTGGGTTCACCCAGCTGCTCTGCTGCAGGGTACAGGGTCCCTCTGTTGTGAGGAACTCTGGCCAAAGGCAAACTCTCCCTCAAGGACTTTGCTTTGAGGTCAGTGAAATGTTATCAGGGAAGGGCTGTTCCTAAAGCAGTAGCTGAGGCTCAACAAGTCTTGTTGTAGCAATAAGAAAAGTTCTGTTCAGTGGAAAAATTACCTTGCTAGCTTCACTGGCTACTACACTGTGTATGTCCTTACGGGAGCCTTGAAATCAGAGACGAGGGCAGAGCTCATGGAGAAACATGTCGTGCTGGTCCTGAGGAGCTGAGTGAACTCTCTGGAGCCAGTTCTATTCCACAGCTTTGACTGCAAAAGGAAAAATCACTTGATAGTAAAGGGATGTTTTGAAGTGCGAAAGCTAATGAGTTACTTGATCCACTACCCTGAAGTCCTGTATTAAACACAGGCATGGAGAATCCTATGCGTTAGCTCCTCTAGATAGTGGTTTTCTCTGAGGATGAGGAGTCTCCTGACAGCACAGAAGTTCTGCGTGTCCCTGTCGCCTTGCTCTCCCCTATCCTGGCACCGTTAACATAATCAATGCAGAAAGGCCATACAAACAGTGATGGGGCCTCGCTGGCTGCTGGCCAGCCACACCCCTGCAAAACCACAGAGACAGCAATAAACCCAGTTTTAGACTCATGCCCCAGCAGCTTTGGGCCCTGCTCCAGCCCAGCTGATGCTCTGACATGGTTTGTTTGTGGATATTAAATTTATAAAATTGGATGCGATGCGTTCTCTACGATTGCCCTTTCATGAATCAAAGGAGGGATGGAGGCAAGGAGCCCTCTGCTGTCATTTTGTAGCTGGTCCCATGTGTAGCTGGCCTCTCGGCAGTACGCCAAACGGCATTTTCCAACAGCTGACCAGAAGACTGAAAATCCTCTATTATTTGAGGAAATTGCACTTTATATATATAAAAATATAGGCATCGAGACTGACAACACCCTTTCATAAACTCACCAGCATCTCTTACAAAGATTTGAAGTTTGTGACCCATCCACTTCCTACTGGAGAGATTAACCGCTTCTCTGACAGGAAGAAACTTTCTTGCTTCTGTTTCCAGCCTGAACTCATTTGTGGTCACTCTGGACTTGCCCGAAAGTCTCTGTTAATGGGCCACCTAAGGGGATGCTGCCAGTGGTTCTGATGGTGGGCTCTGTGCTGCATTGAACTAACTGGCCCTGGGAGAGCTATGGGAATTCAGCATTAGGTTTTTCTTCCTAATGCCCCCCCCCAAAGTGCAGCTAAAAGCAGAACTGTGGCCTTGAATAGCAGACCTGTACTGGGGTTGGGTGGTGTGTGCCTTGTGGCCTCAGGTCAGTCCAGCGACTGACCTCATTTCTAATCTAGATGTGAGATGCTAATGCACAGGGCTCACTGTTTTTCCCTAGGACTCTGTTTGTGGCTTCCAGGGAAGGACAGTGGCCTCCTCTCTTCTCCATGATCCACATTCGAAGGCATACACCCCTTCCTGCTGTTATGTTAATGGTAAGGAGATCTGGCTGTGTGACATGCCCTGTTCTTGCGGTCTTGGCTTTCTTGCAAAGCCTGGAGAAGCGGAGGAGTTTTAAAGGATGTTGAGACGCTAAGGCAGCCTCCAAAAAATAATGAAGGTGTAATACTGGAAATGGCTGCAAAGTATTAAGTCCCATTGTGCCAGCAGTGGTATCCAAACCCGCTACCTCAAAGTCCCTGCCATATAGCCTTGGATGTATATTTTAAAAGTACTGTGCCTGCCATCTGCCACAGCTCCTGCTTGATATTGTCCTATGAGAACACCTCTGCCAGGCTTTGACTGTTTGGAAAACTGAAATTCCCAGGTGTGGTGGAAATTCAGGGAATGAGTATTTGCAGAGGTGTTCTCGGTTGGTTTTTTTTCCGGCAATGGTCTGGCTCCATCCTAACTGTGCTGCAGTGACTCTTGCAGCTTGGTAGATGACCTGCTTAGGTAGCCTTTGTACCAGCAGTGCAGGCTTTTGGATCATGTATGTTTTAATTACCCTGCCTAGGACATAAAGCTTCAAAGATACTGTTGATCTTGAAAGGATTGCTCCTTTCTGTAGCACATCATAATAGTGCATTTAGGCCTTTTGCCTTCAGTCTGTGACACTGTTTTGTAAAGCTCTCTCACCTCTGAAACGTTTGGCCTGTGAAGTAGCTGCCTGGGTTGTGTGGGGGGTGGTGAAGGAGGTGATCCATATTACCCTTTCTTGTCTGAGGACTGTAGTAAGGCTTTAATGATTGTATTTCATCTTCACAATGCTCAGTTCCCTTTGGTTACTGCCATGGTGTGTATCGGAGATATCTACCATCTAATGAACTTCTTCAGCTTTTCCCGATGGCTCTTCATAGGATTAGCCACCCTCGGGCTCATTGTCCATCGCCACCGTCACCCAGAGCTGCGCAGCCCTTTCAAGGTAATGCATGGCATGTATCTAGCAGCCAGGACTGCACAGGCGTGTCATGTCTCACTCTTATTTGCTAATAATTAGAGCATTACATAGGCCATTACATTGCCTAAGGGCAATAGATCTCTATTGCTCAGTAAGGCATGTGGGGGAGCTCCTGAAATTGGGTGATGTGCCCAAACAGTCAGATGTGGTAAATCCTACAAAGCCAGTTCTACATGGTGTCACCAGTCGCATCTGTAAGATGGCAGCCTGCTCCAGGGGAAAATGTTTCAGACTGGGAGCTGGGGGATGTGCGGAAGGCAGTTTCCACATTCATATCTCGTGGGCTGAAAGGAGGGACCCTCTCCTGGATGTTATTTCAGTGGTAGGTAAGTCTCAGCTCTAGCTGAGAAGCGGGTGTGTATCAGATTTGGGGGAAAAGAGCATACCTGGAGGGATCCTGGGGGCAAATCTGAGTTAAGGGGAATCATCCACTGGTACAAAAATGTAGTACAGTGTAAAGTAGCTTGTGTGCAACTATTGCTACTGCAGACCCCGAGGATGAGCACTGTGTGTGCATGTGTACCACAAAGTGTAGGATGCCTTATCCTCTCCTGCCTTTTCCTAGCCTCCTGCTTGGGCCCTCCGGTGGCCCTTCTCACACTGCTCGGTGCTGGGATCCTCCTTGTGTTGGGGGAAGTTGAAATTGGTGCTGAAGCAGCTTTCTTGTGCTGGGGGCACCTTTCCCACTGCCAGATAACGTGCAGAAGGCGTTCGGCTGTGGTGGTGCTCAAAGTGTGCCCAGTTTGTTCCCATCTCCCGTTGCGCCTGCATGGTGCCTCCAGTCAGGTCCTGGGTAGGAGACTTCCAAGGGCACAGGCACTGGGCAGCTGATGAGCCAGAAGCTCAGGGGACAGAAACGCTTCCCACGGCTCCCAGGGGTTCTCCCTGAGCCCCATGAGTCCTGATGTGAAGCTTGGGGTAATTTTTCTTCTTGGTCTTTGCTGGAGACAGCGTGTTTAGCAGAGACCTTGAAGCTTCCCAGTTTGTCGGCTGGCTGCACTCATGTACTCACCCAGAACTAGATTTCAAAGAATGTTTCTCTTTTTGTCTTAAACCAAGCTACTCGAGGGAAGTTTATTAGTGGATAGCACTGCTGATGTTCTCAGTTGCTGAGATTTTGCCCCATTTTGTTTCAGACGGAGATTTAAGGCTTTTAACAATTCCTAAAGGAAGATGAAGTGAGGGAGGAAAATGCTGGGCTTTTGGTCAGTTTGGTTGATATTTCCCCCCCCCTAATTTTTATAATCACTTGAAACCCGAAGCCCAGTAATGTGCCAGAGGGCAGGGCTGCGCGCAGGTGGCGTGGGCATGTGCTGCGCTCTAGTGGCCAGCTGCGGGTCCTCTTCTGCCCCTGGTTTAGGGAGAGCAACGCATAAAGCACATGGGATTGTGCTGGTACTTCTTCTCCCCTGTAGCACTTTGAGTTGAAAATGGTGAGAAAACACTGGCAAGAGGAGGAAGCAGTCGTCTCGCAGACCTCGCAAGCAGATGTGCAGCGTGAGTGCATGTGTGCAGGAGAGGCTAGCAGGGGATGCTGTGGCTGGAAAGACAGCAAGAGCACATAAATTTGGGGGATGGATGGCTGCCATTGCTAGAGCAACTGATCTCTTCCAACTCGATGTGGTCAGCATCCAAATAGCATGTCTGTTACCGGAAAAGAGATTGTCACCCTAGGTGAGACCAGAAGCTCCTTCATTCTACCAGCCATGGTGAGGAGTAACTTGGCCAAGGTTGGGTCCGAAGACTGAGGAAATGTTTCACAGTTATATTATTTATCGAAGTCTTCTGATTTACTCTCCAAATAACCCAGATTAATTGGCTTACCCAACAGGGTAAGGCTGAATTTCTGACTGCTTCTTTGGTCTTTCATCAAGATGTCACTGAAGCTCATGTTCTTGATGCGGGTGCTATGAAGATAGGGAGCCTGGTTTACTTTGTTTTGGCCACTGTAAGTCTCAGGCAAGCTGGAGGCAGGTCAAAAAGAGCCACGAGTGTTATAACCAAAGAACGGTTTGATTCAAAGTGCTGCTTGCACTCTTGGCTTCAGATTTTCCACCAAAAGTTGCCACAGGTGGCAAGTAGGTACGTGTGCATGTACATGCACAGGAGCAGTACATTCAGAAAGCAGTGTAGCTGACTTCTCCTGCTTGGTTTCCAGTTGCAAGTGAGGTTTATATTTTGATGCACGTGAATATAGGAGGCATGTACCTTGCAGGGCACACTGGGCTCTGAAGGTGGTACAAGTCAGTTGTTGTTCTATGCATCCTACTCGTTTGCAACTGATTGTACAGAAACAATGTGAAGGGACAGCTGTATGATTTTTCTCATCTTCTTTAAGATGGAGAAGTGAATACAGTGTGTGCTGGCACATATGGAGGCTGATTTGCTATAACCACCAGTTCTGACTAAGAGTCTTCTGTGCCTTTTCCCCAGGTTCCCCTGTTTGTTCCTGTCTCTTTTACCATCATCTGCCTCTTCACAGTGGCAATGTCTTTCTACTCAGACCCTGTGAACATTAGCATTGGATGTACCATGGTTTTAAGTGGTTTTCCAGTCTACTACCTCATAATCCATAGGCAAATGTCAAGTCGTTGCCGTAGCCCGTTTTGTAAGTATACGTTTGAGTTTCAGTATTGCGGACCTAAACACACTCAGGGGTGGGAATGTTGGTTTGTTCCCAGGGCTCATCTCTAAAACAAGTTGCTCCATGACCTCATGAAACTTCAATCATGACCCCTGCCACCCCTTTGATGGCTTTCCCAAGACACAGCCTCCGCAGCCCGAGAGACGAGGGGTAGGCTGTTCTGCAGGTGGTTGGCAGTCTGGCACGGGCCATGTCTGCCTGGCTTGTGAATATACTTGAGAAGCCAGCTTGATGCTTTGTTTTAAAAAAGACAGGACTGAGGTCTACCAACAGGGGGAACAGGGAGGGTTGCTTTCACACCCCAGCCCTGATTGCTAGTAAACTTTATCGTATCTTTAGGATCACCACCTCTCGGTCAAATTTGGCTGACGCTGAGCAATGAGATAAAAAGTTAGGATGGAGAGACTGGCAGGCAGACACTGTAACTCCGTGCACAAACATACTTGCTGAAAGGCTGGGGAGAGGACTGGTAGGAGAAGATGGTGCTGCCTGAGGGCTGTCTGTTTGGTGAAGAGGCCAGGATGGTTTTGGGCTCAGATGTAGGTGCGTAAATGAAATACATCTCCACTCCATGCAATGTCTAGTACAGAATTCTTTGGGGTGTGGCCCTGGTGGCACAACGATTTACTCAGAAACAAGAGCCTAATTTTGAGTTTAATGTATAATTTCAGTTATGAATCTTGTTTTCTTTTGATTTGATGTTGGGCTGAGGTGTGTCAGTAACCACCGAACAGAAGAAAACATTCAGCAAGAAAGGAAATAGATACAGTGATCTGCTAACATAAAGTGCTCCAGCCATCAGTGCCGATGCTCTGATTTTCAGCCATATCTCAAGATTTTCGCCAGACTAAACTTACTTCCTTTTTTCCCCCCTTTCAGATTATCTTACACACAAACTGCAGTTACTGCTGGAAGTAGTCCAACAAGAAATCAAGACTTACTGAGAAAACCATCAGAACTCGCAGGAGAAGATAAAAATCTACTTGCTCTGTTTCTGATACCTTTGATCCTACCAAAAGCAGGCCATGCTCTTATTCTTTTAATCACTGCAAATGAGGATGAGCCTGAGCCAAAACCCTTGCTGCAAGTGTTCATAAGCTTGCCAGTTGGGATCGGGATGAGCATGTCACATCTGTTTCTGCCCTTTTTCTTCTTTAGCAGAACAATCTAGTTCTCTGAAATGAGCTTGCTTTGCCTGCAGAGTGTCTTAGAAACCAAGATCCTAATTTTGCAGCCTAGCCCAGTCCTCGGCAAAATTGTGTGTGGGCGTATATATATATATATATATACACGCACTGGTTTTTAATTTCCTAACTTGGCAAATAGAGGAAGGGAGCATGTTGCAGAACTTAGCACCCAATACGTGCAAGCCAAATGCAGATTTCAGACTGAAGCGCTGTAGTAGCCGTGCTGTGGACAAGCACTGTGAGGGGAAATGGGTGGGGAAAGCAAACTGTAAATAAGGTAGATGAATTGGAAAGAAGGAGGCAGGGGGATAAATCTTCATTCACCAGAAAGTGCAGATTCAGGTTAATGAGAGGATATTTGAAAACCCTTTGAAATTCAAACATTAACAAAGTAAGATCAGAATGTTTTGCTTTGATTATTGCATAAGCAGAATAAGTTTTTATTTTGCTTTGAAATAATATTTCAATTTTGGATTTTATTTTTCTGAAATGACGCTTCAAAATGTACAAAGACATTACAAAAATCANCCGTGCACAAACATACTTGCTGAAAGGCTGGGGAGAGGACTGGTAGGAGAAGATGGTGCTGCCTGAGGGCTGTCTGTTTGGTGAAGAGGCCAGGATGGTTTTGGGCTCAGATGTAGGTGCGTAAATGAAATACATCTCCACTCCATGCAATGTCTAGTACAGAATTCTTTGGGGTGTGGCCCTGGTGGCACAACGATTTACTCAGAAACAAGAGCCTAATTTTGAGTTTAATGTATAATTTCAGTTATGAATCTTGTTTTCTTTTGATTTGATGTTGGGCTGAGGTGTGTCAGTAACCACCGAACAGAAGAAAACATTCAGCAAGAAAGGAAATAGATACAGTGATCTGCTAACATAAAGTGCTCCAGCCATCAGTGCCGATGCTCTGATTTTCAGCCATATCTCAAGATTTTCGCCAGACTAAACTTACTTCCTTTTTTCCCCCCTTTCAGATTATCTTACACACAAACTGCAGTTACTGCTGGAAGTAGTCCAACAAGAAATCAAGACTTACTGAGAAAACCATCAGAACTCGCAGGAGAAGATAAAAATCTACTTGCTCTGTTTCTGATACCTTTGATCCTACCAAAAGCAGGCCATGCTCTTATTCTTTTAATCACTGCAAATGAGGATGAGCCTGAGCCAAAACCCTTGCTGCAAGTGTTCATAAGCTTGCCAGTTGGGATCGGGATGAGCATGTCACATCTGTTTCTGCCCTTTTTCTTCTTTAGCAGAACAATCTAGTTCTCTGAAATGAGCTTGCTTTGCCTGCAGAGTGTCTTAGAAACCAAGATCCTAATTTTGCAGCCTAGCCCAGTCCTCGGCAAAATTGTGTGTGGGCGTATATATATATATATATATACACGCACTGGTTTTTAATTTCCTAACTTGGCAAATAGAGGAAGGGAGCATGTTGCAGAACTTAGCACCCAATACGTGCAAGCCAAATGCAGATTTCAGACTGAAGCGCTGTAGTAGCCGTGCTGTGGACAAGCACTGTGAGGGGAAATGGGTGGGGAAAGCAAACTGTAAATAAGGTAGATGAATTGGAAAGAAGGAGGCAGGGGGATAAATCTTCATTCACCAGAAAGTGCAGATTCAGGTTAATGAGAGGATATTTGAAAACCCTTTGAAATTCAAACATTAACAAAGTAAGATCAGAATGTTTTGCTTTGATTATTGCATAAGCAGAATAAGTTTTTATTTTGCTTTGAAATAATATTTCAATTTTGGATTTTATTTTTCTGAAATGACGCTTCAAAATGTACAAAGACATTACAAAAATCAGCTAAATATCAACAAGAATATGACAAAATAGCTCCTGATCCCTCCCCCAAATCCCCAGCCTCGCTCCTTACCTTGTACTACCAGTGAAGTTGAAAATTCAGATTTTGGCCCAACTCTGGTGAAATACAATTTCTCCTTTAGTTAGACGAGACCACTGGTGAGACTTGGGCAGATTCCTAAATAAGGGCGTCTTTTGGTGCTGTAAGAAGACACGAAAGACTTCACGTCAGAGCTTTAACTTTAAATCTGTGGTCAAATGACTTGCTGAATCGATACGTAAATGCTCATTTGAAGTATTGACATAAGAAAGGTTTCCCTTATTGGATTACTTTGGTTTACATTATTAATGTGACGATGTTATGTTCAGATAAAACAGCAATTAGCTATTACCAATCACTTAATTGTTAATCTTTTCCTAAAAGATGGGAAGTAGTATGCTGAGGACCCTGTAATGACCATTGGAGAGAGGAAAAGCAGAATGTGGAGCATTTTTAATCTTTTGTATCAAGCATTTATATACTTAGAGTAAAACCAAAGTACCGCTTACAAACCCAGTGTAATCTACTGAAACTTGTAAAATTCACTGTCAAGATTTGGAAATAAATAAGTTGGGTTTTTTTTCCCAAAGCGATTGAGAATTATTATTCTTGTTATGACTGCTTCCCGTTCCTGTGCTAAATTAAGCTGGGCTAGCAGCAGAATGTTTGCAGGGCTCGTTTCCCCCATCCCCACCTGCAGTTTAATTTACAAGCTGCTGGACATTGTATAACAGAAAATCCAGTCTTACTGGGAAAATCATCACAACCTACAGGAGAAGGTACCGGCTTTAAGTGCTATTGTTCTTTTGAGTGAGATCTGGAAATGTTCCCAGGCTCCCACACATGGGGCAGTCCCGCCTCACGCCGGGCTTTGCTGAAGCTGAACCCCCTGGCACGCCTTCCCGCAGCACTCTGTGGCTGGACCCCGGTGCGGGTGGCTGGGCAACCAACCTAAAGAAGACCTTGGAGAACCAGGTGAGCCCCATCACCTCAATGTAGCCTGAGTCCACCCCCTCAGGTACTGGTTTGGGGGATTTTCCACATCTTGAAGTAGAAGCACGAGGCGCTGCCAGCCTGGTCCTGTGCTGCAGGACTCCTGTGAGCACAGCGTGCCCATGCCGTAGCATCAGTACTCATGCATCGAACCTTGGGGTGGTCTGAAATTGCAACAGAGCTGCTGCATGTCTGCAGATAGAGACCTAGAAAGGGCAAAACATCACTTTTTTTGTTCATTTCCTCTCAAGAGAAAAGGGAACAAGAATTGAAATTCCTGGGGGTGGGGAGGGGAATAAGTAATCCTACCTGCTGGACCATGGTTTCTTTAAATGTGATAAATCATTTGACATATGCAGGAAACCACACTTGGGTGCCTCTGCTGACTGTGCAGGAGTCTGATCTTGCAGGGTTATATATAGGATGTCTGCTTCAAGACCTGTCGGATGCTGGAAATGCAGACAGGTACAGTACCACGCTTACATTGACAGCTCCATGGATGACATTGCAATTAAAAGTGATAAAAATTAAAAGTATGATGTTTCGAAGATGTCAGTTTACAGTGGGCTCGTTTCCAGTTTGTGGCAAGTTGTTTTTTTTTTCAGAGAGGATGGTATGCTGCTCCCAGCAAAGCTATGTAAACATTTTATACCAAGCCAGAATTTTTTTCCAAGAGCTGATATCTCATGCCTACTGAAGCTCTTGGCTTCAGTCCAGAAAAGTATTTTACTAGAGAATTCTCATATGCAAAAAAGAACCTATAGGACCTGATCCTATAAATCTCATCACAGAATGACAGAATGGTAGGGGTTGGAAGGGACCTCTGGAGACCATCCAGTCCAACCCCCCCTGCTAACGCAGGTGCCCCCAGAGCAGGTTGCACAGGAATGCATGCAGGTAGGTTTTGAATATCTCCAGAGAAGGAGACTCCAGAACCTCCCTGGGCAGCCTGTGCCAGTGCTCTGTCNTTGTCTCTTGTCCTGTCGCTGGGCACCACTGAAAAGAGCCTGGCCCCATCCTCTTGACACCCGTCCTTTAGATATTGAAAAGCATTGATGAGATCCCCTCCCAGTCTTCTCTTCTCCAGGCTGAACAGACCCAGGTCTCTCAGCCTTTCCTCATAGGAGAGATGCTCCAGTCCCCTCATCAGTCAAAGGGAAGCATAAAAGTCGCGCAACTGTGGAGATGAGAGCCAGATACTATATGGGAGGTCAAAAGCCAGTGAAGAAAGGCCAGATGGCGAAGAAACAAAGTTCAACTTGAAAATCACATTTATGGTGTGTGGTTTTTTTTGCTCTACGTCTATAAAATGCACTCAGAGTGCAGCCTTTCCAGAAACTAAAACAGAGATTTATGTGTTTCAGCCGCTACTGACCTAGTCTGACTAGATCAGCAGGAAGTAAAAATGCTCTGAGAAATTCAACTGGATGTAATTTGTGTAACAAAAAAAAAAAAGTTTGCATCTGAACAAGTTTATGTAGTTAGTACTACTTGACCTGTTGCTAAGCTTTATGCTTCAGACCTCTGCTGGGAAATGCTGCCAGCCTTTTGGAGTGGAAGGCTGGATGTCACACTGGAAAGGTCCTAACCTTTCTCTGATTTCTGTGGGGAAGAACAGAGTGGAGGCACATGCTCCAAGGTAAAGGAATACCAATACTCGGGACAGTGCAGAACTCTGTGTGGGCTGGCTGAGCCTGCCCCGCAGGGCTCTGTGCTTCGTTTGCACTGGTTTGGGTCACTCCGTGCAGCGCTGCGTGCCGCAAGCCCCCCGAACAGTGCCATAACCGAGATGGAGAGCGTGTTGAGAGATGCACCCTCTTTCTGCACTGAGATCTGCAGTTCACTCTGCAAGGCAACGCCACCTTTTGGCTTTCAAAGAATGACATTTAGCAGAAGCTGCTTCCGGCAGGAATTGAAAGGAGAAGGTGCTGAATATTCCCAGCCGCTGGAAGGGACGGGAGGAATTGGCTCAAGGTAAGCGCTGGTGCGTGATAACAGGAACCAAGCAGTAGGGATGAACTATGCTGGTTCACAGGGTTGTTGATTTTACCGATTCATTTGCCAAAAACATCAGCTGTGCCTGGCCGCTCTGCTCATGCCTGGCAGATGCGCATGCGTATGGCGCAATAACCAGAAGGAAATGTTACTCATATCCATTTCCTACAGATCAGTGGCTAATGGAAAGGCATCCATAACGTCCCGCAGAGAGAGACTCGGAGAGAGACGGTGAGGTACAAACGTGCAGTTGGGAGTTCACGAGGAGCTCAAACAGGCCAGTCGTATTTTATTTCCGAAGGCTTTAGTGCACCCGGGGGACCTTTCCAAGCGACTGGCAGGCACGTGGCTGATGCCCTCGGCTCCCGGCAGTGGTGGCTGGGCAGCCCGACGGCAGGGCTGTGAGTAGGGGAGCCGGGCAGGCGGCACGTGTCGGGCTCTGATAGCTTTCCCGGGGTGCCGCTGAGCTGGGAGGAGAAGAAGTTGGGGATTTCGTAGTTTGTGGGCTTGGCTTTAAGGTCTGCTGGAAGGATACCTGCTTGCAGTTAATCATACCACAAGCTGTGCTTGTATCTTCGTTAATTCATCCTTTCTTCCACGTGAGGGAGAAGTGTGTAAGAGAAAAGGTGGCATGAGGCTGCTGTTTATGTATAACTTTGCTCTGTATAAAGCTATTCCAGTGGAGATATAAAAAGCAAATTTACAGGGTATCTCTCAGCTGCACAAGACCAGATAGCGAAATCTGCAGCAAAAGGCGAAAGACACTACCTGCCTTGCCAGTGAAATATTTCCGTGAGCTTTATAAAGCATTTCACTTTTGTTTCTTTGTGGTTGGGGTTAGTTGGTGAGTGGAGAATCCGTGCAAGGAGGAGAAACGCTAGCAAATGAAAGCGAAAGTAGGGCACAACTGGGCATTTTGGAAAACTGATAGGATTAGCGCAGACTGGGAGCCCAGGGTCTCGGCAGGCAAGCCAGCAGGGGTTAGCATCCATCTGTGGAGTGGGGAGAGAGAGAACAGGCATGAGGGGGGCAATGGAGAAAAGCTGCCTGGAAGCATCATCCCATCCCACTCCCCTGCTTTCCTTTCTGTTTCCCCTCTGCCCTCTCAAATCCCACACTTCAAATCCACAAGCTTCAAATTCCTATGCCGTGGCAGCAGCAGCAGCAGCACACTGCTGCGCAGAGGGGAGAAAAGGGACAGCCACATCCAAAAAACAAATCTCCCGGGAGTGCTGGATCTCACAAATCTCCTGCAATGGGAGTTAGGAGAAAATGAATCGGGAGCATTTTTCTAGGAACAGGCCTGGCTGGTGTTACTGCGTACAAAGAGCAACCGTGGTCTGAAGACAGCACTGGAACAAGCTACGGCTGTGAAGGAGACTCAAATCCTTCCTTGCTCTTTGTTCTGGCAGTCCAGGGGCTGCCAAGGCTTTGTTTGGGGACCTTTGTACTGTAACGAGCTCTGTAAGGGAGCTCCTCCTACAATAATTTCCTCTGATTACCCTGCTCTGAATACCTGTGATCCCTGCCAGAGCATGAAGGACGTCAGAGCCAGATAAATGATCATTTCCAGTTTCTGTTTGAATACTGTACTCGGATTCTTCGGGCAGCTCTGAGTAGCTCGGCCACAGACCCCTGCAAACTCCACGGCAGGCAGGTGGGCAGCTCTCGGCTGTGCGTGTGTGCTCCACAATAGGATGATGTTGTAGCAGCAGTGAAGTGATGAGATGCATGGAAAAATATTGGCTGGGTCCAAAACTGGGACATTCAAAGGAGGCTGAAGCACAGCAGCAAGCAAAGTAAAATCCTCTGAATTTGAATTATTGGTGGCTACGTGTTTCAGCTGCTTCTTTTTGTAGGTGCTGTGTCTCTAGGGTAGAGTGCAGAGCAGAGACTTTGCTGGTAAGTGATTTTTTTTTTTTTTCCCCTCCCTCCAAGAAATTTGACCTTGGCTGGCTGCCAGATGTCCACCCAGCTGCTTTCTCACTCCCCCTCCTCAGCAGGACAGAGGAAGAAAATAAGATGGAAAAGTTCATGAGTTGAGATAAAGACAGGGAGACCACAGTGCAAAACAGACTTGCCTTGGGGAAAGTTAATTTATTGCCAATTAAAATAGATTTGGATGGTGAGAAACAAACCCAAAAATTAGAACAACACTTTCCCCCTACCCACCTTCTTCCCAGGCTCCACTTCACTCCTTCATTCCTGATGTTTCTACCTCCCCCCCGCCCTCCCACAAAGTGACGTGGGGGTGGAGGGGAATGGGCGTTGATCTCAGTCCATAGGAGTTGCCTTCTGCCACCCCGTTGTCCTCGAGAATTTCCCATGCTCCAGCATGGCTCCTTTCCTACGGGCTGCAGTCCTTCAGGATAAGCGTGCTCCCATATAGACTCCTGTCCATGGACTGTAGCTTCCTTCAGGGCATGTCCACATGCTGCAGCACGGGCTCCTCCGTGGGCTGTAGTGTGGCTATCTGCTCCACTATGGTCCTCCATAGGTTGCAGGGGACAGCCAGCTTCACCATGGTCTTCTCTATGGGCTTCAGGGGAATCTCTGCTCCAGTGCCTGGGGCACCTTCTCCCGCTCCTTCACTGAGCTGAGTGTCTGCAGGGCTGTTTGTTGCATTTTTCCTTACTTCTCACTGCTGGGTAGCTTTCACAAAGTTGCCACCAGCTTGGCTGGTGGGCTCAGCTGTGTCCTGCAGTGGGCCTCTTGAGCCGCTGTGTCCGGCATGGGGCACTCTCTGGCCTCTTCTCACAGGGGCCACCCCTGCAGCCCCTGCTGCCAGCACCCAGGCACCTGCATCCCATACAGTACGTGTGAGGGGTAGCTTTGCTTTCCTGAATGCTTAAAGGAGGGATGATGCTATTGGTGCTCTCTGAAGGTGCTCTGACTTCTGCAGCTGATCACACACTGCCTAGAAGCCAAATCTTACTCCTGTTAGCCAGGTGGCACCACTGGCCTGCATGTAACGAGCTGAGTTTATTGTGTCAAGTTGTATTTTCTTCCAATGTGTATTTTAGAAGTATATATTTTAGAGAAAAAACAGTCACCCAGGTCCAAGCCACAGAGGTCAGGGTCATTTCTGTGATGCTTACCACGCCCCATAAACACACAAACATCAGTTCCTTGGTTCTGGGTCAAACCTGCGCTTCCCAGCTGGAGAGGTCTCCTTTTCTGAGAAGTGATTAGACTTCTGACCAGCCCAGCAATATCACATAGTTTAACAGCTCTGTAAAAGACCTATACTTTAATTTGGATTTCTATTCTAATGTTAGGGCCAAGCAAGGAGCCAGGCGTTGGTCAGCTCTTCTGCGCCTGTGGTGTCTTCTGACTCATCCGTCTGCTCCCGAAATGGAGTACACTTGGTATTGGCTCGATGATTCTGGGCAGTGGATTGAGTATGGGAAAGAGGTGAGATCCATCCACTGTTGATGCCAAAAGCTCTTGTTAAGCTATCTTCAGAGAGCTATTTAGGGCACGTTGTTCTGCAGCTGGTGTGTTCTGCACGCCACTGGGTGCCCTTGCAGTGCTACTCTGATGCCCTGGTGGGTTTGTCTTATTAATTGCCCCTTGAAGCAGTACTGATACTCTGCGAAAGCTTTCAAAGGACTGGCTTTGAAAGCAAGTGCATTTTCCAGAGATGATGGATGTCTTTTGGCTGAAGCTGACCACCCAGGCTGAAGGCTGCTTTGTTGCTGTTGTTACAAGCAGCTGTTCTCTGTGGGGTACCCCTCTGTTGCTGAAGAACAAAATGCTTGAAGCATTTTAGAGACTTAGAAACTTAGTCCAAAATGGCATCTCTTGATAAGGGCCTGGGGAAACTCTGGTATTTCCCTACAGTGTCACCTAAACCAAAGACTGGTTTCTAACAGCTATAATTTCCTTGTTCTTTCTAAAGCATCCGGATCACTGCTCTGCCACGGTAACGTCTGCAGATCTGGAGAAGAAATTTCTAGCTGACCAGAAAGGCATAGTGTTATTCAAGGCTGGTTCTCAGAAGTATGAGTTAAGCTTTGAAGGTGAAGTATCTCCTTGTTTTAAGTTCATTACACAACGCAGCTGGCTCTAAGGTAGCCTCCTCCATGTAGAGTTGTCACCCTATGTCTGGGTTTCTTTGAACGCGTCTTTTTCCTCCTCTAAGTTTTCTTCAAGCAGAACTTGAGCGGTATATACATTTCTCTGCAGTTTTGGGATGCCCCACTCAAGCTTCTAGACTTGTGCATCTGTAGTCAAAAAACCATCTCCGACAATATTGTATATTCAGAATAAGAGCTGAGAGTAAACACTTCGTGGCATCTGGCTTATGCATTTGGGTTTATACAACTAAAGAAAAGAAATGGTCCAGGTGAAAAAATAAGCACTGAAAAATCAAATGGTGAAGAAGTGAGCCCATGGTAGGCAAGCTAGTAATGGGGAGAGAAAGCACACTGTGCAGCACAGGAAAATTTAGGGCTGCTTGCAGAGAGAGAGAATAGGAAAATGACAAATACTTTTCTGTTTCCAATTTATTTGCCCATCTTAAAATTCCTGTTAGCTTTCCAAACTTTAAGTCTGTTTCCTGGCATGAATAAAGAGAGTGGTGTTTAAAGGAGGAAACAATGGATAATTAGCCATGTCACACAGCATGTACTCTGTGATATTGTTACAGGACCAAGAAGAGAGGGCAGACTTTCCTCTTAGCACCACGTAACAATCCTGCACTGCTGGGAAAGCTAGATTTATGGCCTCCATCGTATTGAAAACTCTTCCCTGCGGTAGGCCTGACGTCAGATGTGGTTTTCTCTGGCCGGCAGCCTGGATGTGAATGCATATGCAGATGCAGTTGGTGGTTGGTTGCTTTTGAGCTTCACAACCTATACTAGCAGGTGGTTGACCTTCCTGATCTCCAAGCAGAAGCAGCACAAGTGGGAATGGTTGTGAACTATGGAGTGGGGTGGGTGTGGTAGAGAGCACCACCATGCGATATTCAGGGCTACCTCCTTTTTTATTTTCTCTAAACACATATGAGTGTGTCCCTGAACTATAAATAATCTGATTATTGAGTCATTGTGTTTTTCTTTCAAGACATGGTGCAAACAAATTTGATCTATGAAACTCAAAGAAGAGTTGCCCGGCTGCCAAAGTTTCCGTCCTCTCAAGGTGGACAAGACAGAAGGTAATATACGTTCATTATTTAATAATGTCTCTAGAGGACAGCACATTTCTGCTAAGAAATTCCTCCTACCTGTTCGGAATTAAATTTTAGATTTCTTACATTAATTTTTAGATACCTTTTGCTGACTGGTTTAATGGCAAATTTTGCAGTGACAGTATTTGTAAATTATGCAACACTTTTGTGAAGCGTGCTGGAGGGGTGTTTGGTGGCAGTTTCTGGCAGCTGTGAGAGACCCCTAGAGTAGATTTGTTCTCTCTGTGAGAGCAAGGCCATGTAGGGCAGACACAACTGTGCCAGGAATTTTTATTCCTTGACTTATGCCCCAACAATGCTAAATAAACCATGCACGGAGTAGGAGCAAGGGACTGCCAGTCCCAAGAACTGTGGAGCAGATAGATGCCATCCCCTGGAAAGCTGAGTATAAAATAAGGCATAGAAGCTCCTAAATGAAGTCAACTGGATGCACTTATTTGGGACACCCTATCTTACAGCTTTTTTAAAGGAAGTTCAGCTTGATAGAACTTGAGCCTGTCTGCTGTAAAAGTTAGTTGTGCTACCGCTTTATTTTAAGAAGAGCCTTCTCTGCTTCAGAAACTCACTAGCAGATGCATTTGAAGCCAAGGGTTCAATTTAAGGGTTGCTTCAACAAAGGACGTGTTGATTCAAAAGGAAAACAAACTGTAGCTCCTGAATGGATGCTAATGTTCCTATTGCCTGGGTTAAAACATTCATGCCAGGAGGGCAGTTAGTGCTGGAAGTTGTTGAGTGCTGACTAGTGCAGTAGTGCCTGCAGGGCACAGCTGTCCACCCACAACGTCCTGACAGGCTTGGTAGTGGGGATGAGTAGGGACAGGCCACCCGTCTGGCCAGCAATTTAGATATAAGTAGCTGCATGGGGTGAGAGGGCTCGCACTCCAGTTTCCTAGAGGTTCAAGCAGCACGCGTGGAGGGTTAGCTGGGAGCAGTTGTATAAACCACCCGGCTAGGAGCATGTCGCTTTTCGTTTGAAGCTCTCCTACCAGTGTCTTGACCTGCCAAGAGATGCATTAGTGACACTAGGGTGGGTGTGGAACTCTAAGCTGGAGAAAGGGATAACGGTTATGTGGAAAGTAAAACAAAAATCCAGGGATATCCGAAGGCTGCTGTAGAGCCAGCTGCTGCATCCTCTAGAAGGGGGACTTGGTTAGGAGTATCATGGGCTGACTTGCTCTTTCTTCTTTCCTGCAGCCAAAACACGACTCTTTCATGCTCTGTCTGTCCTCCACAATGGGACCAATCTGCACTGCCTGATATCGGGTTCAAGGTATGTCCTTCCAGCTTCCCAACAGGTAGGGTGAACAGTGTCCTATGCTGATTTTTCTGAGAACATGACCCAAGGTACTTGAAATGTTCCCAGATTTTAAACATGTCTTATAAAATAAGCAACTATGAGGTGAAACACGACTGACAGTTTCACATTCAGAATAGGTCTATGTCTCCTGGGAGGCTCTCTGAGACCCCCTCCACATACCATGCAGGATAAGAGCAGCCTTTTTGGCCATTGCTGGTCTGGCCTGTCCTTTGCACTCTCCTAAGGCATCTGATCCTCTGGTAAACTGGACGAATTGCATCTTGAGGGGGTGTTGCAGTATTTCCTCCATGGGTTTGAGGCAAAGTGTTATTTGCTGTGGTAAAACTAGGGCTTAGCCCTGCAGGGAAGGAGCCAGAAGGATGTCAAATTAAGGTGAAACTGATACTCCCTCTCCTCCAGCCTGAATACTGCTGTGCATTTCATCTTTAGGTTACTCTGAAGTAGAAACAATCTAGATGTGGAGGTGTGTCCACCACAGGAGGTTTGTGTGGGATTGCATTCGTTTCCCTCAGTCAGTGCCTGTGCTTCCATATGGGGAGTGAGGGAGAAAATGGTGGACTGGAAAGACAGGAAAAGCTTGTGATTTTAATGGCAGGACTTTTCCTCTGATGTGAGGAGGTTGATGAGTCCTTTGGAAGGGCTAGGAGTTGTTTCTGTCAGTAATACTTTATTTTTGGTGCTTTTTAAATTTTCAGTTGGTGCAGCTCAGCTACACTTCCCATGAATATGGAAAAATTAAAAGGCTGTTTGAGAAGACGATGAAAGATTACTGCATCCACCAACTGCAGAGGATCCAGAACCCAACACTTTGGCAAGTTTTTCAGTGGTTTGTATCTAGTTTATTTCATTATGCTTACAGTAGCAGAAGACTAGTGTTTCTTAATCTATTATCCTCCATAGTCTGCGTTAGGAGTTGCCAAATGCAGCAGCCCAGCAGAGGTGAAACTGCCGTGTATCTGTGTGCCTGGGTCTGGCTGGTAGCGAGGTTCANAACACTTTGGCAAGTTTTTCAGTGGTTTGTATCTAGTTTATTTCATTATGCTTACAGTAGCAGAAGACTAGTGTTTCTTAATCTATTATCCTCCATAGTCTGCGTTAGGAGTTGCCAAATGCAGCAGCCCAGCAGAGGTGAAACTGCCGTGTATCTGTGTGCCTGGGTCTGGCTGGTAGCAAGGTTCAGCACATGTTCCCAGTAGGTGCACATGCACAAACACACACACAAAATGTACGAATATGCACACAGCTGGCCACAAAACCCAACACATACACCACAGCACTCACGCAGTCATAAACAATGCCAACGGCATCATCCTTTTTCCTTCCCCTGGCTGATTGGGATGAAAGCCTGTTACTGGAACATGTATGTACATGTGTGGGTGTCCTGGTTTGAGCTAGGACAGTGGATCCAGGACAGGAGCTGGTTTTAGATGCTTAGCCTACCCATGTGCTGGTCCCTGGGTCCTCTCATCTCCAGTTATGTTCTGCATAGACACACACATGCGAATGGGTCTCTGTAGACTTCACGGTGACTTCAGTGGTTGGCCTGGATTTCCTTGTCCCTCTGGTAAGCAAGCTCAGACCTTTTGGTCTCTCCAGCGTCTGGCCCAGTCTTATGACTACTCTGATACCTGACTCCCAGGCCAGCTACCCTCCTCACTGGCCGTCCAGTTTGATATCGGCTAGTGATCATGCACTGACACACACCCCCTCACTTGCTGCAGTTGCTCGTGCTGTGGACATGCAGCTCCTGTGATCCAAGATCTCACTTCAGTTGCCGTACCCAGACCCCCATACATGTGCATGCACGCAGGCTTGGACAGTCTGTCACCCAGGTAAGAGTTAGAAATGGAGTTTAATGAGAAGATAGGGCAGCCTGTGCTGATCAGACACGGGGCATGGCCAGACAAGCCTACTGACTAGCCAGCTGCCCGTTTTTACACGACCAGCCCTTTTTATGCCCTTATCAATCTATTTTCCCATGTTTGTTCCTCCTCAGACCTGCTCAGACCTCCATCCTGCTCTCTCCCTTCTCCCACCTACAGTTCCTCTGTTAAATGTCCCATTGTAAGACCTGTGCAATCCCCAAAAGCTCTTCCCTGCTGTCCCATAAGGAGTCCCATACTCTCATAGGCAGCACCCCACTTCTGACCATGAGCTGCTCCAGAGCCTTTCCATTGCTCATGGAGCTAGGTGTCCCCTAGTCCCTGGGGTTGAGGCTCCGCTGGGGGAGCCCTGCAAGGGGCTGGGGCTCCTCTCTCTGTGATTGCGTTATTGGGGTTGTTTTTGTGCTTTTATCACATAACATAACAGCATGTATGTGGGGTTCTTGCTAGCATTATTCAAAAAAGAAAGTTCTTTTCCTTCACCACGACGGCTATGCTATCTCAAATGTATAGTTTCCTAGTCTCTTCCACATGGAAATTTTTAAAAATTGTGATTTTTTTCATATGATAAAGATAGGGGTAGAGATTATACGGTCTTCAGTGTAGCTTCGTACAGCTCAGTTTTATAACCATATTTATGCATTCAGGATTTATATAACCTGGGAACTGACCAATTCCCAGTCAAGAGATGTTTGTCTCTTTACTCTCTCATGTGGTATGAAGTTGTGGGTGACGCAGTCCATAGCGATGCTGAGAACTTTTTGTTTTGCTGGAAGGAGCTAGCTGTGCAGCAGGGTACCAACAGAAGTGCAAAGCAGGCCGTAACCCTGCTGAGAGCGGTTTGTGTCACTGTTCCTCCATGACTCAAAAGTAGGAGGAGTTGAGTTGGGAAATTGTCCTCATTTGAACCAGAGTAACATGTTCATTCTTTTCTTTTTTTTTTTTTTTTTTTTTTTTTTTT
>VZSC01008684.1:610783-643017 GCA_013398225.1 Steatornis caripensis | reverse complement strand
TGCTGCCGCCTGGCCGGGCACAGGTGTGAGCCCGCGCGCCGGGAGGAGGGGGTGGGTTATTTATCTCCTGCCCCTGTGCGCCCCGCAGCCGTGTTGATGTGCATCACCGGTGCGCACCGCTGCCATGTCTCCCCGCCGATGAATAACCGCGGGGGCACGGCGCAGCGCTCGGCTGTCAGCTGGGCAGGTACTCGGGGAGCGAAAGGGAACGCTGTGGTTACAGGGAAAAACATTTCTTTTCTTTGTCTTGCGGGTTGGTGGGGGGTTTTGTTCGTGGGCTGTGGGGCACGATTGCTTTGGAAACGATCAGTGAAACTCTATGTTGTTGCAGGTACGCCTTCGCATTTTATTCTTTACAGCTCTAGATTACTAGAGAGCCAAAAAGGAGTTTGAAAAGACAAGACCGTGGACCCAGCTCAGGCATGGATTCNGGGTTATTTATCTCCTGCCCCTGTGCGCCCCGCAGCCGTGTTGATGTGCATCACCGGTGCGCACCGCTGCCATGTCTCCCCGCCGATGAATAACCGCGGGGGCACGGCGCAGCGCTCGGCTGTCAGCTGGGCAGGTACTCGGGGAGCGAAAGGGAACGCTGTGGTTACAGGGAAAAACATTTCTTTTCTTTGTCTTGCGGGTTGGTGGGGGGTTTTGTTCGTGGGCTGTGGGGCACGATTGCTTTGGAAACGATCAGTGAAACTCTATGTTGTTGCAGGTACGCCTTCGCATTTTATTCTTTACAGCTCTAGATTACTAGAGAGCCAAAAAGGAGTTTGAAAAGACAAGACCGTGGACCCAGCTCAGGCATGGATTCAACTAGCTAAATGATTTTCATTTCTCTGCTGTAGCTCCAGTATTTGTGATTTGGGGCAATAATTGTTGTCTCAAAAGAAGTGCTGCAAGGAATACTTGTTTGTACTTTGTTAGCAGCTGTGTTAAATATTATTCCCTGAGCCCAGCTATCAAGATTTCAAGCACAGACAGGCAGAGATAGACAGGCAGATGTTTGCCATTTGGGCGCTTTCCCTTCTTCTCCTGTTCACCTATTTAAAGTCAGCTCCTCATTCTTCTATAATCACCTAACAGCTCTAAAACTAGCAGCCTGCTTAAGGATAAATGTTGCTGTTCCACCTATTCAAAACGCCATTGTGGAACAGGAGTATTACTCTCACACCTCGCAGTTACTTGTCTTTACTACCTCTACCCATGAGAAAGAAAAACCACCTGTTGGGATAATCGCCCCTCTGGCTGTGTTTGCCTTGGACAACCCGCCCTGGCTGCAAAATAGCAGCTCCTGCTCTCAAGTTCAAGAGTCAGCATGACCCTGTGCCCTCAGTGTCATTGTCCCATAGGGGTAATGCCTCTCTTTTGCCACCAAAAAAATCTTGATGTTTAAGGGACTCTTTAGGTGCACAGGAGGAAGTCAGCTGTAGAAGACGAGGACAAAACGTCTCCGGGAACCTGGTCACCACAGAGGGACTCACTGGAGCACTTCAGAGCTAAGCATCAGTCTAGTGCGTCTCAAGGAAGAAAATACTCCAAATAGCAGAAATCTCAGAGCCAACTGGTTCTAAGTGACACTGTTTGGATCAGATCTCAATCTGTCAGGCAGGTTAGCAGCTGAGGCTGGCAGAACCTTTCCACTTTCAGCCCAGAATATTTTGGACGACAGAGGAACATGAGTTTCCTCCATCTGATCTCAATAGAGCATAGAGGAAGGCTGGATTTGGATGTATGCTCACTGACTGGATATATTGCACTTGATAAAAAGGGTGAAACTTTCCCTGAAGAAACTTAACTGTCAAAACGGCATTGACCAAGCAGGCTGAGCACAGAGATCCCAGTCACATCTTCTCTGACCTTACTGTTTACTACTGGAATTGAAACAAAATTGAGAAGCAAATGATATGTCATGCCTGGGGACTGCAGAAATAAGAGCAAACATGCTATAGAGATCTATGTAGAATTTCGTTTCCCTCTGGTTGCCTTATTCCCTCCCTTCTGATCTACTGCCCATTTCCCAAGCCTAACACCAGCTGGTTTTAACTGAAGCCATTTCCTTTTTATGTTTATGGATAAAAAGTGTCATTTCACAACTATCTGCAGAAAATATCTACACAAAATCGATGTCCAGGCTGCTGAAGCTCATTGCAGACCTCTGAGCTCACCTCCTTAGGGCAACCAGGGTGCTAGGACCACCTCCACATCAGGAGCTCCAGCAGCAGGGCATTACCACAGTCCAAGCACCTGATTACAATCAGTCTTTCAAGCACCAGACTTTCTTCAGTGACCGTTCACCCCTTCTTCCACATCACACTATGATGCAGAAAAGCCTTCCATCTTCCAGGCTTAAGCAAGCTGCATCATTTCAAATCCCATCTCAAGATCTCATCTATGAATATTCCCTACCATCAACCCAGATTCCCTCCTTAACCCTCGTTCTCCAGACTCTCACATTCAGGTTGATTTGTGAGTGTGGGCTAAAGCCTTGGTAGCGGGGAAGAATGCAGCTTCCTCATGAAGCATGTGGAATCCGCTCAGGATTTGGTACAATCTGTTGGTTTTTAGAGTCAAAGCATTCCTCCTCCAGGAGTATCCTCAGAAGCTAGACAGGAGTTACCTGTAAGCAGGGAAGATTTAGCATCATCCAAAGGGAATTAATGTTGTCAGTGACAGAGAAACTGATATTCCCCTTTCACTATGAATCCTGCAGGCGTGGCCTGCAGCATCAGTTGTAGAAATCATATAGGCTACAGAAAACATCTTTGCACAACTGCCAATCAAAAGCATTAGAAAATGCTGAGGGAGGGAGAGAAGTTTGTTTAGCTGACCTGCCATCCTGAGACATGCACAGATTCCTAGTTAATGATTAAACCACTTGTATTTAACCATATGAAATACTGATACCTCCTGAAAACAAACTATTTTTTTCTTCACAGAACAACTTAGAATAAGAATGGTCCCAGGTCTCTCATACTGCGAAACAAATGGGACTTTCCACTTTTTAAAGAATAAAGGTGTTTGGGGGTTTTTTTTAATCCAGTTTCATTAAAGTATATCAAGACTTAGGCATTTTTGTTGCCCATCTCTGCTGTGCAAGGCGCAGCAAATTTGTTCTTCTGTGCTTGCCGGTCCACTGGCCAGGGAAGCCCTGCACAATATATTCACTGTTTTCATGGCATTATCATTGAGGCAGCAGTCCTGCTGTCACATTTTGCACACACCTCCTATCCGCACACACCATGGCAATGCAGGACAGGGAGTATCACATTCAGGTATCAGTAATTTTTCACACAACCCCAGACATTCAGTGAGCTACTATTTTTATTAATGTTGCAAGCAGAACAGGGCTGTCACTGTAAAATATCATTAACAACTGGGAACCACCATGACTTCAGTTCTAGTCTCGGCAACAAGGTTACGGTTTTTGGTTCAAAGAAGAGCTGTTAAATATAGAATGAAGTACTTTCTGCAATGTGTAATTAACTTTTTAGATATAATGCTGAAGGCACCTACAGTTTCCTTGAAAAACAAAACACGAATAAAACCCCTGTAGAATTACGTAAGCCAAAATACACCAGTTTCACTGACAGACACTGCTTTAATCTTTTGCATGGCTCTACTTGACAAATACCTCAAACCATACCAAACAACTTAGTTTAACTAGGTATGGATGTTTCTATTTGTGACATCCCCAAAAGCTGCTCAAAGACCAGAAACTGTCACGCAGGCTTTTGATGTAAGGCCTCTGCTACAGTCAAGTTTTCCAGTGGCGTGGCAATAGGTGGCATCTGAGATGAAATATTTTTTAGCTAAATCTCATGAACTTGCAAACTACTGGATGGGAGGAGGGAGAAGAATTTGAACAAGAAATCAGTAAAATTCATCTTTCCAAGGCAGCAGATCCAAGACAGGAGAAATGTATTTGAAGGCTCTAGGACAGTTGCACTGCTGGAAACAGTATAGCACTCTTGAGAAAGCACATGCAACGTGGGTGTCCTGCACAAAGGATCGGGAGTCAAGTGCCACAAAACACAGTACAGGCGCCAAGGGTTCTCATTCAAAAACGGACAGGGAGAAAAAACATCCTGCCAGGCTTAGCAGGCAAGCTGCAGTCTGCAAGGTGCTGCAGAGACCGTTATTTCTGCAGAAAATCCCTCCCTTTCAGTGTCACAGCAATGTCTAAATACAGAGTATTAATAGGTAGGATCAAAGAGAAAGCCTGAAGAGTGAGCAGGAAAACATAAGTCTTAAAAGCGCCCAAGGTCGCCTTGTTAATCAGTTATTTGCAGCTACATTCTGGGGTATGCAAAACAATTTCTCACACCCAGAGAGACCTGTTCAGACCCATGTCTAGGTATTAGAGTTGAAATTACTATGCTCTTAAATGGGACCAGGCACAGGGAGTGGAAGTTTCCATCCGTATTCTAGACTAAGGAATGCTGCGAAAAGGGAAAATCTGCAAGTTCCCAGAAACACAGTGTGCAGAGAAGCCTCTAGGGCAGGATGGAGGAGGCAGGAGGCATGTTTCATATGCTTAGACTCAAATGCCCACATGTATGCCAAAGATCATTTCTGCGCTCAGTAGACAACACATGCACATCTAGGTTGGCTTTGCAGCATTCACATATACATTTACACGCATAGGTTAGCTCTTTGCTCAGATGTGGAACAGCTGCATGGGCAGGCATAGAGCAAGCTCTAATCCCATGCCAAAGCCCTTGTCCCAGCAGCATCCTTGGTATTGTTATCCTCCCCATCTGGATCAAAGCTGAAGTGGGAACGTCTCCTCAGTTGCCATCTAGTCTCCTGCTTCCAGAGTCGACATTTGTTCCAATTTTCCTGAACTTGGACAGAAAGTTGAGCAATAATCACTCCTCTCCAGGAACACCATCCCATGCAGAAGAAAATGATAACAATTAGCAAGAGAATTTTAAAAATATAGAGTAGTTTTATCACTGTGGCAATGCAGAGGTTTGCTAGCATCAGCAGACAGACAAATACGACTCTTCCATAGGATACAGAACTGCATTTGCCATTCTGGCCCCAGAAGCTTGAGCTGAATTAGGAGCGAGCAGAACAGCTGATGCATCAAAGAAGATGGTACAGGTCTTCCTCTAAGTTTACAGATATGAATCTGGAATGAGTCAATAGTGACTGAAAATCCTTTTCTTCCTGGTAACTATCAGATACATTCGTTAAATAAGTTGCTAGTGCTAATGGATTACAGATTCTATTCACTAATGAAAAAAAAAAGTCTAATCGCAAAGGTGGTAGCCCTCAGCCAGGCTCTGTTTGCTACAGCAGGGTAGAAAAAGAGAAGTTTGTTTTGGCCAAGTCTGCGCTGTACCTTTATGTACATAAAGATCATCAGTCTTAAGCATTGTTAAGCTGGAACATTTTATTCTGCTTCCTGCAAACATTTAATCCTGATTCTGCAATTTTGCCAGATTCTTAGCAATACTGAGCAGTACTTATTTACCAGAAACTCCTAAACTCTAAGCAATCTCCCAGGCAAGTTCTGGCCAGTGTAGAAAGAGTTACAGAACTAGACCAGAAAAATGAAGTATTAAATATTGAAGTGTTTTGGAAAGTAAGTGTACATAGTAGCTATTCAGAAAACCAATTTTAAGGTGAAGCATGCATTAAAATTAAACAGTGACTACTACTTTATTACCACAAGCATTCATTTCAGTGCACTTGTAGGATACTAATTTCACACATGATTGGACATAAATACTAACCTGATTTCCATATCACCAGTATAAATTAGAGTGAGAAAGAAGTTTCTTCCTGGGATAAAGTCATGGTGTTGTATGCGAAAACAAAAACAATGTGTGCTCAGTTTGGGTTTTTTTATTAAAAGTTAGAAAACAAAACGATTGGGTCTCTAAATTCGTTAATGTACTTGGGTTTTGTATTCCCCTAAGAAGCCCCAGTAAACCTAAAATTAATCAGCTAACACATTTAAAAGTATCCTTAGGACATCAAATGCTTCATGCATTCTTACTGAATCAGGTGGTGTCGTCTTTGACAACCTTTCAAAATTCCCTAGACCTCCTCACTATAAACTACACCATACAATCCTCATAAACCCTGCCAGCAAGCTTTACGGACCCTACACCTGGCAGCTGTTTGTCCTGCTTAGTGCTTTACAATATCTATAACACTAAAAATGTACATTGTACTGTGCACATCAGACTCCATCCAGGAAATGGAATGTCTCTTCCCGAATTACGCAAATGAATAAGGTTAATCAAATAAATTTTGTTTTATTTTTAAGTGAATATCACACTATTGCTCATGTAACAAATTTGGATAATTCTTATCTGCAAATTCTTACATGAGGAACAGTCACAAGATGCCACTCAGTTTTGGGGTTTTTTGTGGTGGTTTGGATTTTGTATTTTTTTGAAAACAGAATTAGCGTTACTGAAGGCAGCAATGAGTAAATTATGAGTAAATTACTGAGGCCAAATCTGATGCACCGGAGTCATTCAGTGACTTTGAGTTTTCACCCACACTCCTGCAAGCACAGACAGCCGTTCTTTCCACCAGATCTCCGGGCAGTCATAACTCTTCCTGACACCAGGAGCAGGGGTCAGTTATTCAGAGTCTCCATGTCTTCCAGTAATTACTTCTCTCCAGAGAGCTTTAAGAGTCTTGCTGAGCACATCTCCTCTTCTGCCACCTTCCCCAGATATCTTCTCAGCCTGGTATACAGCTACGGCTAGACAGTTTCCAGATGTCTATAAACAGAGGTTCACAAGGATGGAGAGTAGCTCCAGCTTCCTTCCTGTATCGCTTGCTACAAGCAAGTGTGAAGGAGAGAAGGTGTTGGGATACTGCGAGTACAAGAGAAGCACATGTCACTGCAACTAAAGACTAGTAACTAGGCAAGGAGGAAGACATGTCCAACCAGCCACATCTTTGTGCTTCCCAGCCCCGCTGGGCTGAAGGAGGGCCTTCCACCCCACTCCACAACGATTGCAGACCTGGCACTCAGCTGTGTGCAGCAGTACTTCAGATCTGACATAGTTCAAAGCCCAGCATAGCTCTGAGCTTTGAAAGCAGGTCTCTGCTGCCACCACATCTTGCTCAGGGTATCTTACGCTTCCCATGCATTAAAAGGTCAGGGATGAATTGCGTGGTTCACGGTAAGACCTAGACAGACAGACAGGGATGATAATGTGCACGTGGTATATTGGAGATTCCTGATGAGGTTTGTGCCAGTTCCAACAACTGTGGATATGAATGTTTTTCACCTTACAAGAGGTGCTTCAGTGGCAGAACATCCAGGGAAGAACCTCAGTAGCAGAGAGGCCTAAACGCCAAATTTGGGGTTTCAGTACAAACTGCCACTTTGATATTTGTATTTTAAGTTCCAGTGCTGAGGGGACCAAGATTCACGCAGAAGTGCAGAACTGGTGTGCCGAGAGCTTCGGAGGAGATAAAATTAGGAACCAGATGGGAAGTCACAGACGATACAGTTCTGCAGAAGGGGCAAGACAGTATCTGAAGATACTATTTTCAAAACAATATTGTTCCTAGCCACTGTGAAACTTGTTCCGAGAGGGAGGTAATTTACATGACAGCAGGTAACGCTGACATACTTTCTGCCGTAAAGATCTGCCTTCAAGGTAGATATTTCTACCTCCCTGCCTGTCAGTCTGATAAGAGACTGGTATCAAAACTGCCCTCCAGGGAAGCTATGCTATAAATTCTTAAGGACCACACATGATTCTGAATATCTTTGAAAATATAATGCCTCACAGCTGCTGGAGCTGAAGTACTCCCTTCCTTCAAAGGGTGAACCTTCAGTGGTCATCTGGATCTATTTAGGAACACTGATATCTGCTAAAATAAAGCTCTCTGTATCATTATGACTGATACAACGAATCTAGAAACTGTACAAAAGCACCAGCCATCTTCCTTTCTTCAACTATGTCATGTCAGCTCTTCCCTGTACTCTGGTGAACATCTGGAAGAGACCAAACCCATGCTATGCTATGTTAGCACACTTTATTTCACAGACAGCACTAGACACTCATGTTCCAGAGCTGCAGGAAGTCCGAGACACAGGCCACAGACCATCTGGCTATCCAGTGTCTTTGGACCAAGCTTCTTCGGTCCTGGTAGAACAGGGTTTTTTACCAGCAGACCTGCTGTATAACACAGACAGAAGCCTACACAGGCCTTCATGCACTATCTTGTCAGTGATTAGAGAAAGCATAGCTCATTTCATCAGGACTTCATTTCTTGGGTTGAGCTGTCTGGGGCAGCAGCAGGGAGCTCAGGATACCAAACAAATGTCCAGAAAGAGGAGGCTGAGCAACCTTTCTTGTATTAGCGCAAGGCAGAGTTGGGCTGATACCAGTTTTTAACATCTAACAAATTTGCTTTAACATACAGCTTTAGTAATACTGACTGAAACAATTCTGCTAGACATAGCAAGAAAGAATTCAGAATGCTTTTCTTTCAAAATCTGACATTTTGATTCTCTGAAAATGGTTTTGTGCTTCAGAGACTTTTGTTTTAAATGGCTGGTGGTTAAAGCCAAGCCAAGTATCCTGAAAGTGAAACAAACACAGGGTGCCTGTGCAGCTCGAGCCATTATAGCTACTGGAAAAACTCTGAACCTGCACGCGTGCAGTACATGCTCAGTGGTATTCAGTCTGGTATGTAGCCAAAGAAAAAATACTTTTACTCCAGTGCCAAATCCAGACAACAAATATATATTAGGTAGAAACAAATATTGGGAGTAAGGATTCTTAGATTTCAATTCCAAGGTTTCTTTGTGCTGTGAACTGTGACCTTCCAGAGAACAATTACCCCTCTAAATATCTGCAACAGGGCTATGGTGTATTCTTACCTCCAAGGAAAGGCTAAATTCACTATGGTTCAGTAAAATATTCTTAGATCTACAGCTGAATGACACGCTACTTCAGGGTGAATTTTACTCCTATGAGAAGCCTTGGCAGATCCTTCGCACAGAGGTGAATTCCACTTTCCCATTTCTGGTGCGTAGTATAGAGCTACGGCGGGATATTTTGGGGCCCAAAAGACACACATTCCTCTTCCAGCTTCTGTTCACTCCTCCCAGCTGGCCCTGCGGGCACAGTCTAGGCCACAGCCACATCGGTCCCCGTTTGCTCGCAGGAGTGACTCAAAAACCAGCCACCCCTGCTCCAAGTCTCATGTTCTGGAAGTGCTAAATAACATCCGATTGCAAGTTCTGCCAGGAGAAGCTTTTATCTCTAAGGATAAATCCTTCATCTGTTATAAAATGGAACAGCACAACATGACAAATGAATTTAAGATTTGAACGTCAATATTGTAAACATACGCGGCTTTCCTAGGCAACGGAAGTAAACACTGCAGTCATTATTATCATTCACGCAAATATAATTTGAAATCTATGAATTCATATTTGTTTACATGTAACGGCATTTTAATCCTTTTATTTTAATCTCTTGCCAAGGCCATGTCTCCTGCTCCCTTTATATCCATGTGTATATACATGCATATTCCGGATGATTCTCCCCCAGCTGATGAAAAGAAGAATTTCACACATGCTTCTTTTTTTTTTTTTAAAGTGTGGGGGGAACCAAATTAAAACTAATTTTGGCAACGAAGATTAAAGTTCCCTACCAAATATTTTTCTTTATTTACCAATGGCTATTATCTTGTCTAACTTACTAGACTATAGAGGTTTTCTGTGCCTTGTATGTGCAACACTGGCACAACAGCAGCATTTAGTTTTAGTCAGTAGCGTACACAAGTGTCGTAAGTCTATTATTGACTTTAGCTGTGGAACTAGAGTAAAATCTCAGGCCCAGTGGAATTAAAAGCAAAAGTCTCTCCAACTTCAAGAAGACTAGATTTCATCCAAATGCTTTTCAGTCTGATCAGTATAGGATGGTTTTATTGCTGAAAATCCCAGGTTCAAATACTACTGTCATCATCCCTTTTGATTGTGAAAATGGAATTAATCTTAGGATGTTTAGTCAGGAGCAATTTCTCTTACCTGATTAAAATCAACATTTGTTGCATTATATATGTTTTTCGTAAAGGGTATTGTTCAGAAAATTATCCTTCCACTCTGTACTAATGTGCTCCAGGATCTCCCCCACTACTTTCTTCTGCATCAGTTATTAGACCTTGCGCTACCCACGATAACACCAAGTTCTTACACTTGAGAAGTTGCAGCTAATTCAGAATTCATCAGTGCACATGAGCAGCTTAAATTATTTCCCCCAATGCATTATCGTGTGTTTATCTTCACTGAATTTCATTTACCATCGTGTTGCCCAATCATCCAGTTTTATTAAATCCTTCTGGACATCCTCTGAGTCCTCCACACTTTCTTGCTTGGTTTCACCACCTCATTATTCAATTAATCTTCTAGATCATCATGAAATGTATTGAAAGGTACCTTCTCTACACTACAAAGTGATTATTCTTAAGATTGAATTGGAATTTGCTCTGATATATTTAGCGGTGCAAGAAACACAACCATGAAAGCATTAAAATAATACTCCAATGTACGTCCCTAAAGAAAAAGAAAGCTAGATGGACTTCCCATCCTCGTCAGGGGCTCAGTAGTTTGTTGTCTCAAGCTCAATAACACTTTCTGTGGTTTACGGTATGCTAACGAAACAGCACGCGCTTAAAATAGAACTTGATGCTTCCAACCCCTCCAGTGCAAGGAAGATGAATATCGCCACTGTGTCGGTGGTGTCTGCATTTGCTTTAGTCCTCCTTGTACCTGGGAAGAGTAAGCCTGATGCTTTTCACTGGCATTTTCTCCTTCCTTCTAGGAGCTCTTGCTATCTCCTGAAAACCCATGGGGAGAGGGAGATAGGCGAGAAGGAAATGAGGAGGGAAGGAAAGCATAACCACACTGGGATCGTGCCAAGAGCCTGGTAGACTTAGGCGCTCCACTCCTGTTATGGTTCTGTAGAAGTCAAGTGCCAAAGACCATGAAAATAATTTCAAAAATCCCTAAAGAAATTACTGTATCTGCCACACTTTGCCAACGCGTGGAGCTGCCTCCTTGTTATGCTCTAGTTTTGTCCATAACAGTGTGGGTGAATGTTTTTAAACACTAACATCGGGCAGAGGAGCTATTGCCTCAGAATCTGCAGTGAACTCTCAACTAACAGGAATCAACTCCAANTGCCACACTTTGCCAACGCGTGGAGCTGCCTCCTTGTTATGCTCTAGTTTTGTCCATAACACTGTGGGTGAATGTTTTTAAACACTAACATCGGGCAGAGGAGCTATTGCCTCAGAATCTGCAGTGAACTCTCAACTAACAGGAATCAACTCCAAAGTCTCCCCCTGGAAAAGAGTTTTCTGCAGCCTCCGAGAAATTGATCCATCAAAAGGTTTCAGAAACCTCCAGCTGAGCGTACCAAACAGACGTTGCTTTCTGTCCAGCCCGCAACCAAAGACACACACTTCTTCATAGCCCAGTATAATCTTCATAGAAGTCCTGTCACTTCCTTACTCATTTTGGAAATACTCTCAGCTAAAGCAAAATTGCCACTGGCCTTCCTCCAGACTTCAAACTGAGAACAACTGCAGGGTTTGACTCTTATTTGTAGTTTCTGATTCTTTAGGGCAACGCTTTCTGTTTCCCTGCGATTGGCAGTTTTCAACCTATGTTTTTAGATTTTAGAAATCTCATTTTCCCATCTTCTTCTCTATTGTTTTAATGAAAGACAAAGTATCTAGATAAAAAATGAAGTTGGGAGTTCATCAGTAAGACTTAAACCATTGTGTGACATAGTTGTCAGCAGTAGGCGGAAGGGCTTGACGATCCAGAAGTTCCCCCCTGGTCCTGCGCCCTTTGCCTTCCAGTTAGACTGTCCACAAGTGAGAAACAGGGTAGCTCTGGGCAGGAAGAACTCACTGAACATGAACACAAAGATTTGGATATTTTTTTGCCTTAAAGGTATTTTGCCATTTATAAGATTTTAAATGCTACCATATTTTCAAACATAAAGCCTCCGGATGATTTGTACGTATATGAGGGACTCTGTGTGTGTGCACGCACACACATTCTCGTGTACGCACAGGAATCTCTGGATCTTGTAACAATTCTGCTATGGATTTGCAAAATGACCTCGAGCAATTCATAGTTCTCTGCTTCTCTTTTATATTTCTGTAAAATGGTTACAGTGATACTTATTTACCTCACAGAAGTGGCAAGGAGCCCTCATTCTAGTTTGTACTGTTCTGAGATGATCAAGGAGTGCTAAAGAAAAGCGGAGAGTTAATTGGTTCATAAATTGTCAACCTTGCGGTCATCCTTTAGGTTAAAAATAGCTTTAATAAGTCAGTTGGTTTTGAGTTAACATAGAAAAAGGCAATTACTTACGACAAGGTAGGAAGTATTATTATTTTTTTGCTGCAATATACCCAAACACTAATTAGCATATAAACATTCATTACAAACTACCGCTCTTTGGTGACTTGCAAACAAGCTTCAGTACAATCCTAACAAACGCTACAGCACAGACTGCTATGCACACATCACATATACTTTTTGTAACATATTATTGTAATACTAATTGCTTCAAGACATTATGATGTAATTATAACTTCATTATGGAGACAAAACAATGTTTCCATGGTTCTATCAAGACGACGTTATGATACCAGAATGAAACAATGTCCGTGTGCACGTATGGAGGCCATGCTGGATTGTCAAAGTGAAACGAAATGGCGATGCTGTGCATCGTTGATGAGCAACCTTTAACACAAAAATGGAAGCGACACCAACACAATTCTGCAAAGATGGCATGATGTCCAAATTAAATAAAACAAAAACAGAGACGTTCCATTTAAATCATATTATGAACAAGAGCCATTTATGCATTTGTCATTCAGCTTTTTAAATGAGTCAGTTACAATAAATGACAATGTTTTGACAGTTCATCTTGAATGGCAAGAGGATCATCTAAGCCACGAGACTTTTTTTTTTCTTCCCCCTCCTCTAATCACCTTCCAAAGAGATTATAAAGTGCATTTCTGGTAAGAAGAGTGGTTTCGTAAAGACAGCACTCTGGAGATCAATATTCATTCACTGTCAGTGACCACCAGAGAAAAGCTCTATTTCTACATTTTTTTTGCCTATAATGTCTCATTTTTACCGTAATATCTAGAGACTGAGCCAAGATCAGAGCCTTATCTTGCCACGTACTATCTAGACTGTATGTGCAGTCATTGGTTTGGAAGAGTTTGCAGCCTGAACAGCAGAACTCACTGGGAAATTTCAATCTAAGTATTACATTTTAAGGAAAAATAGTCTTCCAGCATGCAAAATTTCCCTGTAGGAAAACTCTGGACTTGCCTACTCTCTTTTTTTCTTCCATTTTGTGATGGAAAAATCAAAATGTATTTATTTATTTCAGGGCAAATTCCTCATCCCTCCATTTTCACCTAAGATTAGCCCTTCAGCCTGAACTGCTTGCCATGATGTGTCACATCTCTGCCCTAAATAAGCCACCACATGTTGCAAGGAGCCGATGTGTTCAGAAAGCCGAACCCATACATGAGAAATATCCTTCCTGTAATTGCGCTGAAGTGAAGATGGTGCAGAAGCTGCAATTCGGACCAACTTTTAGGCACATTTCTGTTCTCAGCTGCATTGTCCAGACCTGTGCATCTGGAGAGGCACCAGCTTGAACCCTACACTGCTGGGTAGCCACTGCAGCCTCCCACAAAAACTTCAGCTGACACATCAGTGCCAAACGCATCCTCCTCCTCCTCCTTTCAAGAGGCTCTTTCATGTAGGGAAATATATTGTACTATACAGAAATCTTTCTCAAGTGACCACTCAAAGGATTAGTGAAAATGGTTTGCCCAGCAATGGCATTGATTTTTATTTAACCTGCAGTTAAATTCCAGTCTGGGAAGGCTGATGTATATATTACAAATAGCCTGTAAGGGACATCATTGCACTGAATGGGAATCTTAAGACACATCTTGTATTAAGATGCCTTTTCCCAAATCATTTCCTAATTTTTCTGACTGCCTCCTGCTTAAGGGTCATTGGGCTGAACAAGGAGATGCTGAACCACCGCCACCTCTCCCACCACTCCCATTTGAGCATGCAGAGGATCCAGAGCGTGCATGCTGTAACCTCACAATTTCCATAGCAACACCAGAAGGGTCTTATTAACCACAGGTAGCACAAACACTCACAAAGGCTTTAAACCGTTCCGCCAGCCTTGAAAGGAAGGTGCCAAAAACGCTGATTGTAATTTAAAATTCCTGATAAGAGCATAATTTTAAGGTAGCAATGGAAAGGAAAAAGGAAATCTCTTTCAGGTAGAAACAGTATTGCTGTTCAACTCATCCAGCCGTATGGTAAGATAACTCCCTAAGCAAAATTTTCTGCTGCTTATAAAATAAAGTGTTATTTTAACAGATAATATGAATCATGAGGGAAATTTTACTACAGAAAAGACCACATCATTTCATCTAGATGATTGTTGTTTTTCTATATACCTGCTTTATAAAGCTATAACACAACTGACAGATAGCCAAAGAGAAATAGAGCAGCAATGGTGCTATTGCTCCCTCTACTGTAAATATTCATTATTTCTTATTACAGGTGATAAGAATCCAAGCTGTTAAAAATAATTCAACTAATCAAAAAACAGCAACCAAAAAAATAATGTTTTCAGAATGACATAACCAAATTATTATGTTCCCTAGCAATGCAGAGGAAAGAATATTCAATGGAGTAAGATGCTTTTTTTTCTTTTAATATATTAAAAACCAACAAGGTATCCACAGGTTTTAATTCTAGCTATAGTCACAGACAAGCGTTAAATGGATAGCTGCATCCACTGCCTTAAAAAAATAAACACATGAGCAAACCTTTCTGCCACCGATCACACTCTTGCTTCCTAGTGGCAGGGAAAACAGAGATACTAAGTGCCCACTGAGAGGAATTTCGACCTTCTGAACAGACTCCCATTACGAATGTTGGCACTGAGGAATTCAGGGAATTAATCAGGGAGAGTGGAAAATAAACAAGAAAGTGATTCATGAGGAGATTTACCAGGCTGAACTCTTATGTGCATGGGAAAGCAGACTAGTGAATAACACTGCACAGCCCGTCGTTACCAGAACCCCCTTATTTCTCAGCTCAGGAACCAAACATGCTCATTGCTGAGGTGCTGGGCTTACACAGAAAGTCTTCAAACAACCTCAGATCCTCCGAAGAGGCTGAACGTAATTTTATCCAAACCACCTAAAAATAGATTGTTATTGAGCAGAGGACTGAAAAAAGTTGCCTCAGCACCAAATTGCTCTCTTCAGAGGCTTTATTCCTTTGCAACTAGAGATTCGTAATTTAAGAAAAAAGCCTCTTCCATCTTTTCTGCAATATAATAGTAATGGAGTATGAGAATGTAGCCGCTAGATTTTTAGTACAAAATTCCTGCTGGGAGGCAGTTTTAAATTGCCTTCCCTCTTTCTCGGTCCCTGCTATGGCTCAAAGCAATCAGCAGCAAGAGGAGTCCAGCAAAGGAGGGGCTGAGGGCAGGCACGTGCGGTTCCACCACCCCTGGCCCTGGCTGGCGTTTGCACAGGCAGCATCACCTTTGACAAAGATCCCCAAGATCCACAGAACAGAGAAGATTCATACACCTCCAAATTTCCCAGCTATTTAGAGAGCAATTTGAAAGTTAATTGCCTTTTTATCCTTTCTCTAAAATATTTCTTTACAGCGAGGGATGAGCTAACTTTCATTTTCCAGTAATCTTTATTATGCAGGATAAGGCTCCTCAGCCGATTTGTTTTAACACGCTCTCCCCTCTTCAGTTTGGACAAAGCTCCTCTTCTCAATTTACTACCAATTTAAATCAACAGAAAAATCCTCACCGATTTCACCGAGCTATGGATCAGATCTTTGTGCTCTGCAGCCTTTAAGGGTCTGAAACCGTGACTGTATTTTAACATACAGATTTTTTTCTTTTGTGCAAGAAAGCATGTGTCAGGCGCTTTGGGGAGTGTGTAGCAAGGTTCTTATTCACTCCGTGCTCTGCTGTTCGAGGAAGCATATGGCTCTTTGTGTTTGAAGTCCCATAAATCTGCATTAGTTTAAAATATATGAATGTGAATCATTAGCCTAAGATTTCAGAGCTAGTAAAAGAGAACACAAGTTCAGTATCACTTCTAAGCATTTCTGAATTTGACATTATAATGACTGAGAACAATGTCACCGACCACTCTTAGGCCAGCTTTTTCTAGGGGATAAAAAACTTCTTTTAAAGTTCAGAAACACTTAATTTTTTTTCTATTGAACCTTCACGGACAAATAATTTGTGAAGATTACATACCCCAAATAGCAGCACCATCACTTGAATCTAATTAAAACCATTTCTCAGAAACATATTTTAAAATTCAATGAGACCTGTACAGCCAGCCTTGAGTTCAAAGTACAATTATCCTGCCCTGCGTATAATTAAAATCACAGGGATTAATGAGCACATAGAATTACACATTTTTTTCTTCTACCCAGGTTTTTCGTTTTAGAGGAGGAAGGAAATAAGTAATTGAGGAAGAAGGTAAAAAATAAAATAAAAGGAAAGTTGTGTATTTCAGACCACACTGAAGTGAAAAGCATCTGTAGAGAATAAAGGGGGTTTTGGTGTGAAAGAAAGACTTGGCAAAGTTTGGAAATATTTCCAAGACTTTTACTTCTAAACTGTCATCATGACATGACCAGAAAGATTTGGGATTGTGTCTTTAGGCACAAGGATTATTGTCTTAGTTAGCCTTGAAAGTTCAAGATGTTTAACCACTGACTAAATTAACAAAAGCCATTTATTTCAAGTAAGGAAAAAACACACGTTAAAACAGAAGGAGGCAAGATAAAATTCCTTCTTTACATGCGCCTCCTTTCCACTTTGTTTATTCCTTATCTAAAGGCAAGAAAAAACAAAAGTGAGGTGTAATGCCAAAGCGGCTTTTCACTACCTTGATGCTCCTGCTGCTTCAGGCTTTTACCGAAACCTCACAGGTACGCCAGCCCTTGCTCTACTTTGGGTCACAAGGGACAGAACAGCTAGAACATTGTGAGCTTTTACTGAAACCTTTCTCTCCCACCGTAATTTATTAACTCACCTGACATTTCTCCCATGGTAGATTAAAGGTGGGGCAGCAATGGGCTGCTCCAGCTGCTCCACATCACAGAGGATGAGCAGAACTAAATAGGATAAAACGCAAAGATCCTATATCTTAAATCACACTGCTGTCACAAAAAGAGATACGGTCTACAAAGACAAGGAATATCTTTTACTAGTGCAGTGGATATAATTGGGAAACATCAGATATGCTTTTGGATGCATAAGTCTGCCTTCAGGCCTTTGCAATACTTTTCCCTAAAAAGAGGTTTACATTCCCCAAAATATGTCTGGTTTTCCCAGTAATACCATCTGAGCTAAGAAAACGTGGCACGTTTTGCTACACCATTTGCCTTTCTTACACCTGTAGGTTGGATCATCACAGCTACAACACTGTAATGCTATGGCAAGACTGAATTCTACGTTTGTTGTTAGCTTTGCAGCAGGTTGTGCAGGCACCGGCATGCTTTCATCACTCAGAAATAGTTCTCACACAATAATCTTAAAAGATTTCCAGACACTAAGAAGTCTGTGGTGATAAGAATAGAAACCTCCATGTCAGGCGTATGTCCAAAGCTCAGGACTCCATCACAACCGCTGCTTTAATTCATAGGTGCTGTGCCTTATCAAGGCTGTGCCTTTTCACGGCTTTGTACCCCTTCTCTTAGCCTGACCCAAAGCTTGCCTTTTCACCAGCTTTTCTTGGACTCTGGGTACAACTAAATGAAATAATTGATTCAGTCGATAAAGAATTTGTCTCTCATTGGCATCACACAACTTGCTTCACTTGCTTTCCCCTGAGGAGATGCTCCTTTAAAGACTTGATGAAGACTGAACCCACAGTACATAAAGTGTGGATATGCAGATTCCTTATGTTTTCATAGCTTTCCCCCATACCCATAATATATGGTGCTTGCACAGTGTAGGCAGAGCTATGCGACAGACAACTTGTCTTTACAACAAATGCCTCTATTTGCTGTGAGAAATCCAAGCACTTTTTGCAAAGCAAAAGGTGGAGAAAAGACGCCTCTGGCTGCAGCCCAGCTAAATACTCCAAACAACGGCATTTTTTTTTTAGTTCAATCAACAGTAGTTTGGTTGCGATTTCCACTGCCAAGTCATTTCCTCCGGTGGTCATTATGCTGTTATTTGTACAGCAATAGCTGCTTTAAAGGAGAGGCAGAAGACACTGCTCCTTTTGCCAGTGTCAATAGGCAGAGGGAGGACCACATCTCAGACCTGGGAGGACAGACTCACAGAAAGGGGCTTTGTGCAGGCACGTTTGATCGCCTTTCCAGTGCCAGAAGAGAAATCAGGCTCTCATTTTCAAAAGATCCAAAAGAGAAAAGTGACAAATAGCACAGGGCAGACAAAAGGGCTGAGCTCTGTAACGACGTGATTACATGATTCTCTAGCTTCATTGTGTGTTCAAACACATCAGCTCTTTTTCTGAATTAAAGCTGTGATTTAGTAGCCTTCCTGACTAGCAAACAACTGCTATATAGCAAGATTTGTCTATTATTTAACTATCAGTATTAGACTCTATCCTTTTCCCTTGTTAGCAATTGAAGGCAGTTGCTAAAATTTTTTGTCTCCTTGCTTTTAAGCAGAAGCTGGTTTTGTCAGTGCCTTTCTGCCGGCAGAGATCACCTGAGGCAGGACCCCAGCTTGCACCCCTTCAACCACTTCATCTTCAAAGTGAAGGCCTTGCCCCCCGAGCAGGCTTTGTGTCCCCCCACCACGCGTGCTGTGCCAGGGCGCCCCAGGGCCCCTCTCCCAGCGCTGCCTCCCCCCCCCCAGCCCTGCAGCAACCCGCAGCACACCAGGCACCGCCCTGCCCTACCTCTTCCCCCATGCTCCAATCCAAGACTTAATCTTTCTTCTAGGGAATTGTAATTTAGGTTTAATACAAAATTTTTAAAAGAACCTTATTTTATTTCATCTTGTTTAGGCAAAGATAGGAGACAGACTTTCCAAACTTAAAGGATTTATTATGATAAGTACCTGAGTCAGTTAAGAATTTAATTACATTACTCTTCCAGGTCATGAAAAGGAAAAGTTTTATTTTAATTTTGCTACAAAGTTTGCAGTCATGTTGCATTTTTTCTTGCTTATCGAAGAGAAGCTCCAGAGCCTTTCCGAACCTTCATTACATTAAAATAACATGGTAAGAATGAAGTCATTCTAATTTGATCATTTACAATGCCACTTACTGAAATGAGCCCTGTGGCTACTTTGGAAAATAAACAAAGT
The DNA here is from genome assembly GCA_013398225.1 of Steatornis caripensis. Classification (NCBI taxonomy): domain Eukaryota; kingdom Metazoa; phylum Chordata; class Aves; order Caprimulgiformes; family Steatornithidae; genus Steatornis; species Steatornis caripensis. The sequence continues at coordinate 623,623 of VZSC01008684.1, read as the reverse complement.
GGCACCTTAACCTCAGTCATCTTCTCCACTGTTCCAGAACATCTTTCTTCCCCCAGCACGGTAGAGAAAGAAACTCCTGTCTGCACTGCAGAACTCTAGGAGTTTTGAAACTGGGCAAGAAAGAGTCATACTGTGCAAAATGTGGGACAGTAAGGACACCTAAACCTCAGAAAAACATATTGTAGAGGAGGGAGTTGAAAACACAAAATCCTACTTACAGGTTGTCACGCACAGCATACAAAACCTGTGGATGAGGTTCCAGGTTTAAGCCCTGATCGCAAGATGACGGCACCAAAGGGGTCATCGATGCCTATGAGCAGCAGGGTTGAACCCCAGATTACTCTTACAGAGCACTTCCATGTGGTTGTCACTTGCATTTGGGAAGCCCTTGCTAAAACTCTCCAGCTACTGCTCCCTCCTGGGCAGAAGGTGGCCAGAAACCTTGGCTTTTTGATGCTCAGCCTCAGTTGCCACATGCCCATCTCAACACGTGGCAGGAACTTGCTACAGCATGCAATAGCTCACCAGGACATGTGACAAGTTTCCATATACTTTTTTTCCTTAATGCTGTTTAAGCAGACCCATTTGAGAATTCTTGTACACTCACGCATCTGCACAGGAGACTTCATGATTTGAGACAGGCACATGACAACTGGAGGTGAGCGGAAAAAGAGGTCAAAAGGAGAAAATCGATAGATTTTTTGCGAGGCAATGGCCATTTTTTCCCAGTGTGCCGATGTATAGCCAAAAAATATTTTGTCTGCTTATTCTTTTTGTGATAGTGAGTAACCAATTCTGTTCTTCATTTTTGTGATACTGTTCTCTTCAACTTCCTTCATGCTACGTGTACACACACACGCCCAAGTCTTTTACAAATGACTCTGCTGAGATGCCCACCACGTAAAAATCATTAGAGTCATCACTGGAGGGGAACAACACCTCATGCACATGCACATAAATTCCTCCCATTTTATTGCACATATTTGCCATCAGAAGAGTATGAGAGTTTTTAGAACTACAAGGAATCAGACTCTTATTTCCATCTCCCTTTCAAGATGTGTGATTCTCCACTAGCTTTTTTCCACTTTAACCAGTTTTTTTCTGAAGCATCTCAAGCAACTAGGTTTTTCCCATGAAGCACATTCTGCTGACATTTCATTACATTGGGTTATGTTCAAGACTGAGTCACACCCTTAGATAAAGGATCTGGTTCAAAAATTAACAATACCACTGACTTTTTTTTACTACCTCTGAGGCCCTTCTGCAGCCTGCATGCCAGATAATTTATTCCATCAAATTTTCAATATTTTGGGACTGAGGCTGATTTCAGTATTTCTCTGCTGATGTATCATCCCTTACATATTTCCCTTGTTAGCATACAAAACACTGCGGGGAGGGAGGGTGAACTGGAGGTCTTCTGCCGTTTACATTAATGGCGCTAAAACTGCAAATATTAATATTGCTATTCAGTTCATTGAAAACAGGCTGGAATCTCATCAGTAATTATGATTTAGTGAGCAGAGCCTATTTTAAAACAATACCTTTTCTCTCATGGCACCTTCTTTCTTTTCTCCAGAGAAAACACTGTGTCTATGCCTGATTTTTCTGGATTTTTTTCTTTCTTTCATCATAGAAGTTAGAGGGAGGACAACCCTATTTTGCTCTGCCGTGTCTTGGTTTGGACCAAATCTAGAACAGGTGCTAAAAATCTTGATCATTTGTTGAGACAATAGGGTGATAAATCTCTCACAAAAGATTGCCATGTAGTAGAGGATGCAGAAATAACTCTGCAAGATACAGTAGGAAAAAAACCAAGTTGTAAGCAAAAGAAAACTTATGCATAGAAAGTGGTTTTGCTTATCATTTTCAGCACAAATATGTAAGGATTCTAAGGAAATTATGGATTCTGATGCAGGATCCCATGATAAAGACCCCAAATCTCTTGACTACCTAAAGAAAGAGACGGAGACAAAAGTAGATACAGAAAAAACTACAGTCAGAAAATGAGAAAAGTCACGCCGATTCTCTCCCATTCCCACCTGATGACCTTCCTGAAGGTCAACTCGTTCCCACATGAGGACCATCGTTCAGCTCCCACTACCAAGTTCATATTTACCAGGAGTTTCTCATTAATTTCTTGACTCGTAACTCAATGATTTGAAATGTTTGTAGATATTACAAGTTAAGCAAAAAGAGGTCCAGCAGACTAGTATTCAAAGAATGCTAAGCCGATCAGCTGTGCTAATTGCTTCCACCAGTTTGCTGAAGAGCCTCAGCTGAACATAATATTGAAAGTATACTTCTCTTTGCACCACTGTGAAAGGATTTCCAACACTTCTCTCAGAATAGCTGAAGCCAAAGCTATTACTGTTTCTATGCCACCATCCCTTGATACAAATGACAGCATCCTTCTCCATTTAGCAGCCACTTTTCTTTGTTCTCTGCTGTTTCCCCCACAAGTTCTGTTTTACTATCATTTTTTGATTTATTACCTTTCAGTTTCCCTGTGCAACTGTGCACCATTGTCTCCTCTATTCTAGTCTTCTTTTCAGCTGCTGAAAATTACAATTCTTTCTTTTAGTACTTGACTTCCTACCCTTTGATCCTTTTTTCGCCTTCCTAGTAAGACACCTGACCCTTTCATACTTCCTCCACCCCTTTTTCCCTCGTTCACCTCCTCCTCTTCTTTCTCAACTGCTTTCATCTTTCTTTGTCTTTGTGCTCTGGCTTCCCAGTTTCTCTTCTCTTCAGCTGAAAATGTAAATTTTTTCCGAGAGCCTGATAAAGCTCAGAAGTCAAAAACGTCATCTTTAATCTTACGTTCCTATTTTCAGTATGGATTCTATTAAAATGAAAGTTGGGGTTTTCTACTTCTCAGTATGCTGACACAACATTATCAGAGTTCCAGTTAAGCAGTAAAGGACTGAAGGAATTGAAAGGAACTAAAAGCCAACGTGGATTTAGATTCTGTAGATATTTTGCTAAATTAGATACTAGCTAAAATTATGTGTAGCTGTAGATGTACACACAGGTACACACAGCATCTCTATCTTTCGTTATGCAGCACTCTTTGTAACTCTCTGGTGTCTTTACATTAGCGATACCACAAAAAATTAGTTAAAGCAGACCAAACCAGGAGACAGTTATCCAAACTGGCAGATTTCTATTGCGGGTCAGGGGACAGACCAAGCTGCACGATGGAAGAATAAGAGTCAGGAATGTAACTTTTGCCAATGGTCTTCGTCACACAGCACGCACACAAGCGGATGCNTTAAAGCAGACCAAACCAGGAGACAGTTATCCAAACTGGCAGATTTCTATTGCGGGTCAGGGGACAGACCAAGCTGCACGATGGAAGAATAAGAGTCAGGAATGTAACTTTTGCCAATGGTCTTCGTCACACAGCATGCACACAAGCAGATGCTGCACGTAGCTTACAAGTTTGGCAGTGTGGGCCTCCCAAATCACTCAGTGTGATCCCACAGAGGGATCTACAAAGGTAGAAGAGGAATTTACCTCACCCTCATGTTTCTTTTCAAATTTCTGAGTAGTGTAGATAAAAAAGCAGCTGAAAGCTTTTCCTATGAAAGAAGGAAAGCAGACTGGGTTCCCCAGGCTTGTGTTACCCCCAACCTACTGGTAACAAAGGACTTCTAAAATGATCTTGTTCTTCTTAAAGATCCCCCCAGCCAGCAAGTTCCCAGTTAAAACACAACAAATCATGGCTAGAACAGGTAAATTAGCTTTACCAAAGCCACAGCAGGAGAGAAAAAAAACCTCTAAAGCTTTTAACAAAGAAAATGTAGCTGTGCTCCAATACTCCCTGCCTCAGTTTTACCGCTGTTTAACCTCCTTTAGCTCACTGGACTTGCACAAAGACATCTGCCTGTGTAAGACTCCTGGCTTAGCACATGTACTGCACTCAGACAGACCTCATCGCAAAACAAGGTGCAACCCTTCATCAGGGCCCCGGTTGCACGCTTGGACCTTATGAGGCTTATACAAAGGCTCAGATATATGTGAGAAATGTTTTCAGGTTTCCACCAAGCAGAAAGACCTCTGAGGTAATTGTAGCAGCACCTCTAACCCACTGGGAAGCCTTGGAGAGGTTTCGCAGAAACTTTCGGTTGCTGAGCTGTCAAGGCGCAGCCTCGGTGAATTCGCATGCTCCACATTCCTCACTGTCTGAGCCAGTCTCTGAGCACCACCTTCAGAGGCTTTCTGGCTCATACGGTGTGTCTAAAGTCAAGATACCGGTCTCAGAAAGATTATGTGCTCAGCAACATTTAAAACAGCCTCTTTGTTAGTGAAAGTTCTGCTGGCTATTTCATTTTGTTATTAAATTACTAAGCATGGATCTGACTGATTGCTCTCAAACCTAGTGTCAACGCCAAGTGGATGTACATCACCATCTACCTTAAGGTTTATGACTGAATTGCTGTGATTTAATAAGTTGCAGCACAACAACCACACAAAAAGTAATTCTTCATGTTTGCACTTAACCAGTGGAAAACACGAGAGGAATCATGTTAGCTTAAACCTCTGTGAAAGAGAAAATGCAGATGGATGTCTGGGTTCTACTTAGAATGTTGAGGCCTCTTCTGTTGTACTCGCTGAACTTCTGACACCACTGTAATGCTGTCAGTAAATAATCTCTTAATGTGAGCTGTGGTGGGGGAAGAGGACTTGGGGGGGCAATCAGAACAAATACATTAGGACTGATACCACATGGGCACACAGCTGATTTTTGAAGACAAATGTGTTTTCACCTGCTGTGGCTCAGTGCATGGCAGTGCTCCTACCAGTCGTGTCAGTGGTTGTGGAGGCTACACTGCACTCATGGTTTGGGCTCTTGCACCTCCCAATCACGTGCCAAGTAGCCCAAGAAGAAATTACAGCAGAGGCTTCNTTTGAAGACAAATGTGTTTTCACCTGCTGTGGCTCAGTGCATGGCAGTGCTCCTACCAGTCGTGTCAGTGGTTGTGGAGGCTTCACTGCACTCATGGTTTGGGCTCTTGCACCTCCCGATTGCGTGCCAAGTAGCCCAAGAAGAAATTACAGCAGAGACTTTAGTGGCTAAGTCTCTGTGGATTCTTTGAGGGGGTGATATATGGTCTACAGATGGCCTCAAAGTAAATTTCCTCCCAGGGATGTGCTCTCCCAAGCTGCCATATAACCTTGTAACTGCAATGTAACGTCGTCACACACAAACCCTTCCAGTGGGCTGTTTTGGTCTTTTCTGTGCCCAGGAACACCTGGGCAGGTGTGGTAGGATGCTGCAGTCTCCTGCCTGACACAGAGGGATGCAGAGAAGGGGAGTGAGGACTCCACAGAGGGCAAAAGGAGGAAGAGAGTGAAACGCAGGCAGCAGTTGTGAGTGTGAGGTGGGTGCACAGCACTGGTGTGAAGATCCAGAATGTCATCTTTTATCCACAGCTTATCCACTGAATCTCCTTCCTGCATCTCACGTTGACCTCCATTCTTTCCTCCACAACTTCGAAGACAAGGCCAAAAAGGAAACATGTTTGTACACCCGCATGTCAGAGGTGCTGTGCCTTCACCTTGCTGCTGACTTGTAGTCCCTGCGGTGCCGATTTGACTTAAGAAAAATGTGTGTTTGACGATTAGTTGAAAACATGGAAGCTTTTGATAGGATCAGTCGTTATCACTGTAGCTGGAAACTCGTTGCATGACACCTCTTCCGCCTCCTCCCCAGCTAGCCGGGAAGTAGCTGCAGGGTACACCTGAGGCTGGCTGAGCCAGCGGCCCTGCCTCCCTGCAGGGTATATCAACTTCTCTGCTGGATGCTTGCTGGGTCACAGAGAGAGGAGAGAGAAAGCTACTCACTCTGGCTGCTTTATTATCTGTTTCTCTTTGAAGCACAGAGTTTGCAGGAGAACTGGAGGGGAGGAACGACTGACAGGATCCGAATGAGCTGTGATAAACAGGCTCCCTCCTGCCCCTTGGGTAAGCCTAGGGGCCACGAAATAAGAAAATCCAGCAACCAGGCCATAACTGTCATTTTTTTTCTTTGCCTGCCAAGTGTCAGAGCAGCCAGCTAGAAAGGCTCAGGGGTCATTTAGGGTAAGCAAGAACACACTTTGCTTCAGCAGTGGCCACACGCCATCCCTGTGTCAACCCACCTGCACCAGAGAATTAGGGAATTAAAAATTTGCAGCCTGAAGGAGATGCCCTAGTGAATTTTGCTGCCCTTGGATTTTCAGATTGGATGGCAATAAAACAAGATCAAGCAGGGAAATTACAGTAAATAATTGATTTAGACCTCCCAGGCTTGCTGAAAGATGTATCCTTGGGATGAAGTTGGGAACATCTGAGTTTCAAAAGTGTGATCAGTATTCAAACCCCTCCACCTACATACATATTGCACCCTGCTAAGGTCCAAGAGCAGACAATGTATGCAAGGCTGTATGTGCAAGGCTATTGTTTCCCTTGGCTACGGCTACAAACAGGGAAATAATAAGCATTCAAGTCTCCCCTCTCTATTTAAGGATATGGTGATACAAAACCAGCGAGCTCCTCTGCGTTGTGTTTCTCCTGTATCTCTCACAGTGTGTTTGTTCTTTCCAAAAGACAGGATACAAACACAGCATGCCACCACTGCCCAGGCAGTTTGCTTTTATTTTGTTTCTGTCAAATGATCCCAGTGCTCCAACCCATGAAGGAGTGTTTAGCCCCTCTTCCCTGCTTACCTTCTTATCAAAACACAGATTAAAGAAGAGCGAACACTAGGAGCAAATCGGGGGAGGAAGGCGCTTAAGCAGAGTTTTCCTAACGCTAGCAGCATGCACATCCATAGGAACCTCCTGCCGACTTCCATTAGCAGTAATGTGGTTACCGCACAGCAGCTTTCTGAGGCACTTCCTTTGCGCACCTTGAACCACTCATCATTATTAAACTTTTGTTTTTATCATAAAAAATTACTGTGCTGTGCTAAATCAAGAATTCGTGTTTCTCTGTAGATTAATTAAATACATTCCTACTAAACAAGTTTTATTAACTATTCTGCGTAGTAAGAAATTACAGCAAAGAATCATAAAATGTAAACATGAATCATAACAAAAATCATGTGGATTATTTAATCAAACCCCAATAAAACTTGTTTAATTGAATCTTCTCAAGGACTAAATGTTTATATCTGCAATTTCTCAGACTGATTTCATTCATTCTCCATAAGCTTTGTTTCTGCTCTTAGCAGTCTGCAGAAAAAAAGTTACTGTGCCCATGTTCTATTGCATTTGTGCCCTCTCAGCAGCGATATATATGCTATTAAGCTCCCTTGACAGTTTGTCCAATACTTGCAGATTATTGCTGTGGTTTTTTTCAACCCTGGGGCAATGCTGTATCACAAAATGTTTTAAAGGGAACACAGAATGAAGCGTGATTGTTTTGTCATCATATTCTGCTTTATTACAGCACACAAAACATGATTTAAAATTACCTGCTTGTTAAAGCCAGCTTAGGTAGCAGTAAGTTTAAAAATAAATACGTATATCTAGATAAAAACAATTATGTATATGCAGTCAGGGCGAATATTTTCAAATGACTCTCAAATCGTTTCTGAGAATCCTGAAGGTGAGGAAACCCAGAGATAGCTGTTCATTTCCCGGGTGCTATGGGGAGTCTACTAAGAAAATAAAAACACTCTTCTGGTTTAAATTTATACCAAGTTCCTATGCCCTTTTATTTAAGCGGTGCTTTGCAAACCTGAAGAGAACGAAGTCCAACTGCTGCTGAGTCCAGTGCCTCTTGCAGATTGTTTACAAGTGTTAGAGACAGGGTTCCCTTCTGTGCGCAGGGAAGAAGCTGGCCTTCTACTACTTCTGTTCCAATGAAGGAATCTCGCTCTTTTTTGTATTCCTCCCGCAGAGTTTCCTACAAGGCAGCATGATCCAGCCCTCAGTAATTAAGATTCCCATCCTCTTCCCACCACATTGAAGTACAAAGGCCTACTCCGACATCAATAGGAAAGAGAAGGTAATATTATTCATGCTAATCGGTTAGCAACAAATGTCTCTGCGACATACAAAGCCTGTTCAGAACTTAAAACAGTTACACAGGGGAACATATAACTGAGCATGAGAACTCCACCAAGAATCCTCAGCAAGCCTGCAACCAGTTCAGCACAGACTTCAGCTAGCTAAACCCAAATAACCAGTATGCTTTGGTGACAAACCGTTTAGCAGCATGATTTAGCTTCTTATAGCTGTGAAAAAAAGAACTGTTTGAAAGAAGAGAGCTGTATATTCATGTTTTCACTTCCATAAGCAGCAGGCTATCTCCCCTGCACTTCCTGACCTTCAAAGATATGCCAAGATGCAATTTTAGACAAAAGCATCAAGAAGGGAAAAAAAATTTGCATCTAGAAATAAAATAACCAATTTCATTTCATTTGTAGACTAAAGCCACATAAAGAAGTATGGCCAGCTTCCCCTGGAAATTATTTAGGATTCACTTCTGGATCAACCTCACTGCAGCCTACGTACAGCACAGTTCCCGTCACCTGAAACAAAGGCATCAGCCTCCCATAAACTAGAAGGAAGATTGCAGGAATGATAATGTCCTGATATAAGGGCTTTCGAGTTTTCAAACTTACAAAATTACAAAAATGTACAATTTCTGTAGTTCTGCTCTAATTAATGAATGATCCCTTTTTCAGATTAGTAAATTATTAATTATTTACAGTTCTCTTTTGCCAGATATTGAGTTTGTGTCTACATCAATTTATTTGTATCTATTGTGTTATATACTGACAGAACATAAGTCAGAAGGTAGGTACTGTACTTCTTGATTCTAACTCTTCATCCTTTAAGGTGTTTCGCATTTGAAGGTTTTTGACTGAAACATCCAAACAATTTACACAGGCAAAAAGCAATTCGTGGGAGCTACTTGAGGCATACTTGTTTGTTGGCTTGGGACTAAGATTATGTATCTTTTCAGGGTAAACGGATAAGAACGAGGCCCTACTATGCCCCTGCCTTCCCTTGGAAAGCTTTTATGTTTCAGAGCTCAGATGATCTCCTGGAGATATTCCACTGGAGTCAAGATTTTAAACACAGGATTTGGGGGATACACAAACATTGGGAGTATATATTTTAACATAAATCAACCCCTAATTTTAATATACAACTCTAGGATCTGACAACCCAGTTGGACATTCAAATCATATTGTGCTGCTGTCCACCATTCCCTCATAAAATCCCAGCAAGGCAGGAGTTGGAAGGGCCCTCTGGAGATCCCCCAGCCCAACCCCCTGCTAAAGCAGGTGCCCCCAGAGCAGGGGGCACAGGAACGCGTCCAGGCGGGTTTGGATCTCTCCAGAGAAGGAGACCCCACAGCCTCCCTGGGCAGCCTCTCACAGTAAAGAAGTGCTTCCTCACATTCAGGTGGAACTGCCTGTGTTGTCAGTCACACACATGTTCATATTCTTGCTGAGAAATACCCTTGCAGGCTGTTCTTGCTTTTTTCCCAACCCCCTCGATCCCAGTGGAGCCTTTGTCTCCCAGACACATTGCTCCCTGAACCAAGGGCCACTGTATTTGTACAAATGCATTTGCAAGCTCTTTGAAAAACTGCAGGCAATGTCCTTGTCACTGCACTGCATTTACACACCCCATGCTACCCTTAGGCATTCTGCAGTGTAGACTGCGTATAATCATTACCTTGCCTATTCACAGAATCACAACAACCTTTTAAGGCGACCGCTCTGAAGGGTTCAAACACTCTCTTCTTTGCTGATCTCTAGCACTGTAAACAGCTTCTTTCTGGAGCCCCAGTGACTTGTCCAAGCTCCCCAGCTCAGCCTTCCTTGGGCAACACACAGCTGATGGAATCAAGGTGTTTGTGATTCACACAGGGATGAAGGAAAAGAGAAGCCTCCCTCCTGTCAGTAGACTACAGCTAGGATCACAGAGATGCTTCTACAACGAGGTCCAATGGCTCCTCTCCTTACGACTGGCCAAGGTCCATGGAGAAAACTTAAGGCTCTGGTAATGCTGGAAAATGAGGAAGAGCTTGGAAATGGGGAGAGAAGACCAGTGGATGGGCAGGCAGGCGAGGAGGTAGAAAACTGGAGTAAGGATGAGCACGGAGTGGCAACAACTTAATATGCAGGGGACAGTGGCAGAGAGTGTGCTGCTAAGGTGGGAAAATTATGAAGAGGTGAGATATCTGCATGGATGTTGGTCATGGAATGGAAGGAAATTATCTGCTACAGGATAGTTTTATGGTAAACTGTATGTCTAAGAGCTCAGGGAGATATTCCAGGATGAAGGCTTGCAAAGGGTTGGGAAGTGAAACAAGAATAGGTGGGTGGAACAGTTGAGGAAAAGCAGCTAATCGACTCGAGAACAGTAAGGTGGGAATTACCGTACTTACACTGAGGAACTTCCACAAAGCAGAGCAAAGAATACAGGTAGTAATGTCATATGGTGTGGCAATTTTTCAAATGTAGAAATACAGATATTCAAGGCCTGGATGAGCTCAAGCTTTTGGAATGTCAGCTTTTCTTTTGTCATTTTTCAGGGTGACTTACAAATTTTTAGGAAGTTAAAAGTTAGTTTCTTGGCATGATTTCTTGATCCACCAGTTTCATTAGCATTCTGCACAGTAGGAGTTCAACACCAGAAGTGTTGTTTCTTTCACCGTTTTTGAGCTAACATTTTCCAAGTCCTATTTCGTCTGTTAGTAATCACTTGGAAGATTATTATAACAAATCTTACTTCATTTCACTTTTAATCACATGGAATAGCAAAAGTAGATGAGTAAGTTTCAAGACTGTAAGCAGTAGTTTTCAGTTTCATCGTCCGGTTCTTGTGCAGAAATATAATTCAAATACTAAATCAAATATTTAAAATCAGATCTGGCTTCCTGACTTTTTTGATAAAGAAGTAAGACATGTCTTTAATATCAGGCTCTGGAAATCTTTAGAAAAAGTCTGCATTTTGAGCCTAAGGTACCTAATATCAGTTGACACACATTTAGAAGCCAGTCTTTTTAAGGGTCTATCTCATACATACTGAAATGCTCACCAGGCTCACAACATATCTTAGGTCACACTCCTTTCTGGAGGAGACCAAGGAGCAAGAAGCCAGCACTGAACCTTGAAAAAGTAGTTCCACCAAAACAAAATAGCTGACACTTCTGGTGCAAGAAAAAGGCAAAGAAACAGGAAATAAAGGCGATGACAACTACTGGACTCAGAACAGGGATTAGAGTTGTGAGTGAAAGCGAGCGGTTCAGCGGGAGACACTGAGCACAGAAATAGCTTATTTTAGGTCAGCAAACTTCTTTCATGTGTTCTGACACAGGTACTAAGACTGAGACCATCACTTCCATCCCTGAGAATGAAACTGGAAATGAAGATGTAAATTAGTTATAGCTCTGGAAATCAAACCAAAGAGAAGGAAAGGAAGAAAATCCAACATCTTGACAGAAGCCAAATAGGGGAAAAAAAATTCAATAGGTTTTATGCAAAAGCTAGGACAGTCTCTGGATGTCAGGTCTCTATGACCAAGATATCAGGTCACTTTAGCCTAATTCAAGCCTGAGGAGGAAACCCTTGTACGCTTGAGGCAGGACTCACAAAGCTTGCAAGACAGGCAGTCCCATGATACAACAAGCGTTACAACACATCTGAGTTTAAAGAAAACACTGGCAATTTACGCTGTTGGAGAAGGACAGAGGATATAGTAAACGCCTTAGAGAAATTCTCCTATACGGCTCCTTTATGACATTCCATGTGGAGAAGCAGAGACGCCAAGAGTTCAAGTTTCCCCGGCCTAAGCCAGGCAATGTCCCTCAGCAGTAATCTGAGATGACTCATATTAGAAACAGAAAAATCAGTTTTCAAGTCTACATTTTCGGCCTTCTCTGCTGTGGGAGTCATAAATTATGCTAACATATTCACTAGAAAGCAGGGTGAGATCATTAAATTCATTTCTCGTAAGACAACAAACAGCCATGAGATAGGAAAAGATCTCACTTTCAGTACCAGACTGGGCAAAATTGAAGGCAGTTAGGTGATTTTTTTATAATTTTTTTTTCCATAAAAGAGATATGACGCAGATCTTGAGAAAGGTTTTGTAAGTATTTGCCAAAAAGTTTAAGGAAATACGATAAGGAGGATATCACTGAACAATTTACATGGCTGTTCCATAAGTGGAAGTAAAAAAGATTGCTTGAGAACTTTAGCTGAGAAATATTGAAATGAAATGGAAAATCAAAATCAGACTTTCCAAGTAAAGACTGTGTTGGAGCTAGATGAGAAAAAGTGAAGCATAGTTCTCATCCTATAAAACAGGTTAGGAGAACGCTGGTTTAGAGGACAAATGCTCTTCTGTGACTATGGTCAACTTTACATCAATAATTGTTTTTCTCAGATAAGATAATTAAGGTGAAGGTGACCATATTGATGACTGAATGCTCTTTACTTCTACTGAATAATTTAAGACAAAGACAACATTTTACCTTCAAGCTGCTACTCGCATTCTTTGATGTAGTCCCAGGCCTAAGGAGACATATCTAAGACGTGCTTATTTTCAGTCATTTCCTATATCGTTTCAAGGAACAGGTGATGATAGATTTTCAGCACCATTATTTGTTTTTTAAAGAAAATAATCCCAAGCCTACTATTAAACAAACAGTAAGTTTCCTAATTATTTCAAGTGCTTAAGGTTGAAGTCTAAAAAGCATAAAAAATACTTAGACCTCTGATAAGATCAGATTCAGAAAGTTTCAACTGGCAATACAAGTCAGGTTCCTAGCTAGGGTAAATGGAGTTGTAATGATTTGCATCAATTCTATATCCGGCCCAGCTGAGAT
>VZSC01008684.1:557082-598823 GCA_013398225.1 Steatornis caripensis | reverse complement strand
CACCCTCACAGTAAAGAAGTTCTTCCTCGTGTTCAGGTGGAACTTCCCACGTTCCAGTTTGTGCCCATTGCCCCTTGTCCTGTCGCTGGGCACCACCGAAAAGAGCCTGGCCCCATCCTCTTGACACCTGCCCTTTAGATATTTATAAGCACTGATGAGATCCCCTCTCAGTTTTCACTTCTCCAGGCTGAACAGACCCAGCTCTCTCAGCCTTTCCTCACAAGAGAGATGCTCCACTCCCCTAATTAACTTCGTAGCCCTCTGCTGGACTCTCTCCAGTCGTTCCTTGTCTCTCTTGAACTGGGGAGCCCAGAACTGGACACAGTACTCCAGATGAAGCTTCATGCTGTAAAGGCATGTTTTGTGAAATGACAACTACAAGGTTCAGGCCCTGATGGCAGCAGTGGGGTGGGCCCTCTCTTTGGTCTGAGAGCCGTAAATTTCCTTTAACTGGTCTGCCTCAGCAAAAGTTCTTGGAATTAATGAGCAATGGTAATCTCCAGTTATGTTGTGAAAGTGCTTCATGAAAATCAGAGCGTGTTTCTGTAATCAACAGGTGCTGTCTTCTGGAAGGCTAACAGGAGCGGCTAAATTAACAAATGGAAGAAAACAGTAAGACCTTAATCGTGAATATTACCTAAGATTGAGTGTACATGTGAGCGTTTGGGAACCTTGCATTTGTCATACCTCACAACTAGCCAAAAGTTCTTTGTATATATCAGAAAATGTTTTTAGCTGAAAGGCAGTATGGCCACGTTCTAAGCAGCCCATGAGTAGACAGACACAAACTGAATAGAAATTTTGCCCATAGAAATACAGAGTTGCCTCACTCTGTTTTATTTGTAACGACTGAATTTGTATAGTTACCAGTCATATGTAAGACTGTTGAGTAAAGACCGAATTCTCCTTTGACATAAGCTGTTAATATCTGCTAAAGTCGTTTGTTGCAGCAGTGCAAAGTTTTCAGACAGAAATATTTTGTTTCTTGGTAAAATTAATTTACTTTAGTTTGCTATTATTGAATAAAAGTAAATTTTTAACTTGTTGCATATTAAGGAGGTAGTATAAACAGAATTTTACTTTTTCAGGTTTCACTTAAGAAAAGGATGTAATTCTGATGTGGAGTCTGGATACTCTCTCTATTCCACTGACTCTGACAATCAGGTAATTACATAACTTTTTAATACAGGCATCTCTGTTATCAGAAGGGAAATTGGAATACCCTGAGTAATAGAAGAAAAATCGGTTAGTTTAGATACTACTGCATCTGGACTAGAAGTAGTTCCTGCAAAGCTAACAAGAGTATCTCTACTGTGTCTTGCAGATACATGCAAGTTGGCTTTGTGTGCAGTCAGTTTGGCTCTGACAAATCTCATTAAGGCACAGGATATATTTTGCAAGCACAGCTATGCTGTTTATGGACTAGAGCTGGCCTGGGCAGAAGTATAGCCTTATTTGTTGGGTTTTGTGCTGAAAAGAGTGAGTTGTATGGAGTCAGTGTTGTAGCACCATTTTCTGTGTAGTGCTGGGTCAGTTATCTCCAAAATACAAATAGGCTGTAGATAATGCTTAACTGTACATGGAAATAAGAATAAAAAACACACACATCCAATTATCAAAACATAAAACCAGCAAAGGGACGTGCGTGCAACAACACAATTTAGATTTTTTGCAATGTTTGCAAACTTCTATGTAATTGCAAGGTAATGCATGGGAAATGACATGGTTTGGCTGGTTATCAGTTGTTCTTTTTCAGGTGACAGAGTGGGAAGCACTCCCCTCTAAAATAGTATCTGGGTTTACTGCAAGAAAACAGCAATGCTAATTTTCTGACTGCAATATTCTGTGTGCAGGCTGATCTTATTCATAATGGACTTGACCGTTGTGCAGCTTTACTGAAGAGTATCTTACAAAATGAGGCTACAGGTTGTACCTAGTGAAAATTTAAGTTACTTTTTTAGTTGTTGTAAGACTTGATTTATTTTGTTGACTAGTTTTTGTTTTGACTAATAGTAGGAAAGGAGACTATCCATAAACAACCTGGGAAAACAACTTCCGTTAAAATTACTTCCAAGCCTTTGCTGACCAAAGGCAATACTTCCAAGAAGAAAGGGTTGAAGAAAAACGTTACTCCTGCCCACATCCAAAAAGAAATTGGTAAGCGGGCTTTCTTCGGCTTGCTTTTTTCTCACACAACATTGAGAGACTCCTCAACATACTGAGGAGATACACAAAGGCTTCAGAGAATTGTTGCTTTTAGTTATAGGTTGATCCAGGGCTGGATTCACAAAAGGATGTAGGCATTACTCATTGCCTTTTAGAAACCTTAAATGTTTACTAGTCAGTTACTAAAATTCACAAATGTTTGAGCTTCATGTACAAGGAAGAAAATTGAGTGCATTCACAAATGCCAACATCATCAAGTTTAGCTGGTAGGAAGTGTGGAGGAGAATGATAATACCTGTGCCCCGTTTCTCTTGGACAGTGAAGCATTGCAGTGCTTGATCTCTGTTTGGGATACGCAGCTATAAACTGTCCTGGAGTTTGGTGTCCAGCCAGGCTTTTCTCAAAGTTCAGTTTCTGGAAACAGGAAAGTGTAGCAATAAATAGTAACTCAAATAGTTCTGTTGCCAGAGCACTTGAATGGAAAGCTAGATTCCCTAGGCTGAGTTGCTCTCAGTTGAAATACTTCAATTTTTCTTAGCATTTCTCTCTCTCTCCATGCTGTTTCTTTTTCTAATCCAGTAGCCTGTAGACTAGGTATGTAGCAAAATGCCTGCTTTGTGAGTTGTAGAAGGTGAGCGCATAGCTGATCCCTTTCCAGCACTGTCAAAATACGGAGTTTTAATTATACTCAACATAAGAAAATACATTTGGAGGGGGCTTTGATATGGGTTGTTCCAAATGGTCTAAAAGCTTAGGAGGCAGCTAAGCAGAGATTTTAAGAATTGCGTTTTAGAACTGGCCTTATGTAGGATTAAATCTCTGTGCTTCTTTCAAGGACAGCAGTCTGTCCAGCTGGGTTAGGTTGCTCTGTCTGAATGAAAAATGATGGATTAATTTTCTGGTGAGTAAAAATCTGCCTGGAATCTTAGGCTGTGTAGGGTCTTTTGGTTTTCTTCTTCAAAGGAACCTTCCAGACTCTGCCTGATGACACAATGGGATTGTGTGGATCGAGAAGACAGACAACTTCAGCTGGGTTTTTTGTTCTTTTCTCTACAGTGCCAATATCAAATAGAAAACTTGCCTTGTCCACCACACCTTCTACTGAGAAAAAACTTTCCGGAGCAACCCAGAATCAGATGATTCAACCAATCCATGTGCCTTGCAGTCAGCACTCTCCTCAGATGCATCAGAAACTGTGCGAGCATGTGCAAACTCAGATGTCTCTGATGACTGGCCAGCCGCCACAGAACAGTAATGAAATTCCTAGTGCAACTACTTTTCCTACCTCAAGTCATGGTTAGTGGAACTATAAATGTAGAGCCTGCTATTTTACTACATGAGTTTTGCCCAAAATGGTACTGATCTATGAGTGTTGTTTTCTTTTAGGATGTCAAAATCTTACAGCTTTTAATTGTCCGTTACCTACCTCCACATCAGCTCTGTCCCTGCAGCATTCAGCTAATCCCTTATCTACTCAGTCAGTAAGTAGAAGTTTGATTCTGACTATTAATAAAAGTTTTAAATTAGCACTGCCTATTTATACATTTATTTGTGTGGATTTTCTCAGATTTATGTAATAATTTTCCTTAAAGAAAAAATTTGCATATTTCAACCTATAGTGACGAACAGAATAAATAATGAGAGAAAACACTGCTATTTAAAGTATATTTTATATAGATACCGTAAAATGAAATTAGAGGCATTTCAACTGGCTGCCTGTTTCTGCACAGTGAATTCTTAAAGGACAGCAAACATGGAAGGTGCAGGAAATTATTCATTACTATTAATAATTACATTCTCAGTAATGTACATTAGGATTGTTAACCAACTCCTGATAAAAGAAATCATATCTGTTATGGAGCTTTTTGCTGCCAGTGGTCAAGTTGAGTATTTCTACAGACACTGTGTATTATCTTAGAGCCACATTTCAAAATACTTGTGTATTTCAGGGTATAGAATATAGAAGTAACAGAGAGTACCAGCTGCCACCTTGGTAAATGTGGTGAAGGGCTTGCACATTGAAACTGTAAGACTGCAGACTTAACCTTAGAGCTGCAGGCAGTGCATGTATAGCTAGTGCTGTCCTTGCCTTTTAAGAAATTTATCTACTTAAAATGTTAAAAGGTAACAGTGTTGTCTTCTACACCCCCAAACACACACCCCGTTCTGGTCTGATTCAAGGAATGAGTGTTCATAAAGCAAAAAATCAAAACGCTGCTGAGGTTTTTTCTTTACAGAACCACTGAAAAAGAATTGTTCTTTAATGTTACCAGTAACATTTAAGATAACGGTAACCTAAACCAGATTTACATTTTAATTACTCCTTAATATACTGGTAAATTATGCAATCCATGAATTGTAGTTACTTACACACTTTGTAAACAACGATCAAGGCTACATTGAGTCAGGCAGGGGTTTTGGGTTTTTTAAGATTTTTTAAAAATCATGTTAATTTTTTGTTTAATATGAATATTCTTTATGCAGGGTGCTCCTGTAGACAGTGGCAACGAATGTGTGCCAGAGATGGGAGGACCTGTGGTTTGCCCGGTAGTTTCTGCTGCTCCTGCTACTGTTGCGCAAATACAGTCCACCACTGTTCTTCCTAGTGTGATGCCTTGTATAGCATCAGGTGCATCAAGTAACTCTACAGTGCCTACAACCATCCCATCATCTTCTGGCAGAGAGATGACCCCAAATCATGAGCAACAGATAAAAGAAGCAGATTTGATAAGATGCGTACAAGCTCACCTGGCCCTGTTACAATCACATGAAATGATGAACGGCAGGACTGAACGGAAGCACTGTCGCCATTCTCCAGCAAAACATAGTGCTTCATGTGACAAGGAGGAGGATACTTCTGAAGAACACAGTGAGGACGCAGTCAGCGAAGATGACGAATTGAATGTACTTGATGTAGCCCCAGTGAGAGATAAAAGCTGTAAGACAGATTTTGTGAAGAAAGTTCTAAAATGTAGAAAAGAAAGTCCAGAAGAAACAGCCTATAGAGTTAAGACTGTAAAATATCTTCTGGGAGAGCTCAGAGCACTGATAACAGATCAAGGTGAGGACGTTTTGTGCAGTAGAGTGATTACATACAAATAACACAAGAACTGCGTTAACACAAGAGCACTTGGATTTCTGGAAGTTTGATGTGTCAGGTGAAATGTGACATCCTAGAGTGGTTTTCCACAACTTTAATAGCTTCATGTTTCACTGTGGATAAGTTAAATTATTTTTTGGAGTGTTTTAACATTATTGTAACAGCTAGGATAAAGATCGTTCTCATTTCACATACAGTGTTTTTCCCCTGAGAAAGGGAGCAGTGTAGACAGATTGCAACAGCAATCCCACCGAAGTTGGTCAGAGACATTATGGGTTGTCATGTATTGAGAACCTAAAGCGTAGTTTTCATAGTGAAGCTGAAAAATGTCAAATAAATAAATACAGCTAAAATAAAGATGAGGTTTTCTTGAAAAAAAAAAAAAGTAGATACTATTATAGCACTTTGTAGATTGCTTAATCACCTATAAAATATCACTGTTGTATTACGGGTTTATGTTTATGGGGTCTTTTTTTCCCTCACCTCTTGCAGATGATTCAGAAATGTTAAGGCTGATCAGTGAAATAGAAGACTGCATATCATTGCTCCCAGCTGTAGTGGGAAGTATGAATATACAAGCTGAAATAGCACTAGCTTTACAGCCTCTCAGAAGTGAAAATGCGCAGCTGCGTAGGTTAGTAACTTGTCTGTGATTCTGTATTGACTGCAAATGTACCTAAAGCATCTTAACAGGTCTGTTCTAAACTGCTTATTTTAGCATTGTTATGGTGTAAGTGTTATGGCCCTTTCATTCTTGTCTATGCAGTATTTATATATTAGAAAGTGTGTTGGTAGGGCTGTATAGTTTAAGAATAAATAATTAACACATAGCAAGACTACAATTAATACTCATGTTTTAGTAGCATCAGTTACGTCATGATTGGGCCTTTGTCTAGGTGGGATCAGTGTATCATTCTCAGTGAAAACTGCAGTATCAGGGTAGTTAGCCTGCTTTTTTTTTTCATTTGTAGTATATTCTCAAATGCAAAAATATCTCTTGTTTCAGGGGAGCTCTCAAATACGTAACTGGGTAGCACTTTACTTCAGAACATAGGGAAAGATATTTACCAAAACTTGCAAAGAACTTGTACTTTTGTGTTCAAGAAATACAGGAATGTAAGAAAAATGCATTATTAAAACTTTTTTATATTTCTGAAACCTTCTGTGACATTTCATTCTCTGTAGTAACTTCTTACCAAACTAATTTAAAGTGCAGTGGTTTTGAACTTATTGTGAGCTTTCTGAGTTTGTGCTTTTTCACAATTCACATTTAGGAGACTAAGAATATTAAACCAGCAACTCACAGAACGAGAGAGAAGTGAGAAGACATCTGGACAGAGCTGCAACTATGAATGTAAAGTAGTAATAGAGCATCATGCTTTTTAGGGGCATTTTTGTTAAATTTTTATTTAAATAGATACAGACATTTAAAGATAAATAAAAAGTAACTGTATTGTAGCCTTTAGTGGCAACTGAACTCAGTCTAATCATGTAATTGCGTTTGCATGGATTGTTGTGCCTGTTTCGACTCCACATAGTGAGACTCAGCTCTTCAGCTGCCGAGCAGATTAGTTTTCCTTACGTGCCTCTTAAAATGAAGATGACATATTAGATAATTAAGAAGAAAGCTTGAGTTTTATCTTACTGCCTCAAAAAACCTTTATTCTATCTGTAGGCAAAATTCATATTACCAAGATTATTTAAAAGCTTTGTTTGATTTAGAAATTCAAATTGTGTCACACAAAACACTGAAACTTTTTATGTTTTACTTGTGGTAGTAGTTTCTTTGCAGTCCTTGAATATGATGCTTCAGAGTCAATTGAAAGAATCACTGAAAGGTCTTGAGTCACTGCAGGCTAAAAATGAAGAATTACTTAAAATAATAGAAAGTCAGAAAGAAGAAAGTAAACATCTTGCAAAAGATATTCAAGATAAAGAGGAAGAATTGCTTGAAAACAAACAGCATTATGACATTCATTCCACCAAGCTCAAGATTGGTACGTGTTTGGAATTTGTTTATTCATTTAGTGCTCTAAAACTTCAAAGAAATAATTAGGTAAATTCTTCTTGGCATTTTAGAAGTGGAAGAGGCATTAGCAAATGTGAAGAGCCTTCAGTTTAAGCTGGAAGCTTCAGAGAAAGAAAATAAGATTTTGGGCATAACGTTACGTCAGCGCGATGCAGAAGTTAACAGACTGCGTGAATTAACCAGGTGCTATTGACTAAGCTATCTTTTTGCCTCTTGACATCACTTTTTTTTTTTTCATACTTTGGATTATTGTAATCGTGGTATCTTGGTGGAAGGAGGTCACATAAGCTAAAACCTCCCTTTGTGCTTTTGCTATAATGGTGCTATAATTTTGTTAAAACAGAGTCATCATGTTCCATGACTTGAGTTCTGTTGTAAAGTAAAATTCTATCTGCCTTAACTTGTGCAAAGTTTTAACTCGTAATAGCAGACCTGCCGATAAGGAGCTCCATGGGAAGCACATGGGCCTGAAAACCTGCTGATATTTCCCTTGAAGCTGTAGAATTTGGAAACAAACTCTTAACCTGAACTAAGGAGGGATTATTTTTTTCTTTCTTTACACTGGTTCAGAAATTGGTCTGTTTTGAGAAGAAGTCTCAGAAACACCTGTCTTCAGGACATATAGCAAGCTCTTCCTGTGGGAATGAGCAGTCGTTTCTTTAATTGTACACACATTTGAAGTAGGTTATGCCCAGATATTAATTGTGAGTAAAGGTGGGAGTTCTTGGATCACTGAATGAAGGTGGTGTTACTCACAATTTTTTAGACCTATTACTGTGAATTTATTTCATCGTGGTCTTTTATGATGAGTATGCTGGCAAGCTGGGAGACTTAAATAGGTTTTTGTACATGCAAAGTGGTACATAAAATTTGTTTGGACATGATGTGCACAGAAAGTTAAACTGTTGTCTGTCTTGTTTAGAATTTATACTGATTGAAATGGCAGAGTATTTTTAATCAACGCTTCAGATTGTTTCGTACAAGTTTAGACACATTACACACTTCTATGAGTACTATACTGACCACCAGATGGTAGTGTAATGATGTCTTATTACATCATTAATTATACCTTATGTACATAAGCATTTAAGCACTCGCTTCTTTTGATGCAGCAAGCAGAAAATGAGAATAATTGTTTCTTTTCTTATATTTTTGTATTTAGATGAAGTGGGAAGAATAATTAGGAAAAAAATTCTCACTGATTTTGCTAACTGTTTCTGTATGGTGTGTATCAGTTTCTTGACATAAATTTATTTTATTTTGTAGTATTCAAGGCAGGTAAATTTGGAATAATCTTAAACTTCCGTGGGTTGTGCTATTTTAATTGTTTTATAGGCACATTGAGCTGAAGAAAGAAATTCAAGAAACTTGGAATTGGTTCACATTTATGCTACATTTTACAGCAACGTGTAGAAAGAGAATTGTAACTTTGGTGCAGTCTGATAAAGTTAATGTTTTAGTTTTTTTAAATAGTTAAACAGTTGCTAAAAAAATAGTTAATCTAATTAATTGATCTTATCTTAACAGAACCTTACAGGGCAGTATGGCCAAGCTTCTGTCTGACCTCACAGTAGACAACATCAGACCCAAACCTGAAAAACGTCTCTCGAAGTCTCTTTTGGAAGACCATGAACAGCAGATGCAACCTGATCCGTTTTCTGGGAGTGGTTCAGTAGTGACTTATCTTAAAAAATTAGAAACTGGTCATATTTTGACAGATACAGAACTTCAATTCTCAAACAAAAATGGAGAATTAGAAATGCGAAATCCAGCCTATGAAAAGCTGGCTGCTGAAGGAAGTAAAATAAACAGTACATTCTCGGAAGAAGGAACATCAGCTCCCAGAGTACTACCAACCTCACTGAAGCAAGATGCAGAAACAGTTAGTGATTCTGGGACTTTACTAGATGACCAAAACAAGTTGGATGAGACTGTTTATATTCCATTGACTAGCAGTGCCTCTAAAAAACAGTTGCAAATCTCTGAAAGAACTGGTATGCTACCCCAAAGTAAAGGGGCTTGTAAGATACTGGACTACCACTGTGAGCTCTCAAACTCTGTGCAGCAGAATGGATGTGAGACATCAAAGGATCCAACTATTCTGGATAAATTAAGTGCTGGATACAGTGTGAAAAAGACTCTGGAAAACACACTCGAAGTTACAGGGGATAAAGTGAAGCCGGAAGGAAACAAACTGCACATGAGGCCAAAAGGCACTCCAGGTGGAGCTGCAAAAGACTTCACTGACAAACCAGACCAACCTCAGCCTGGTACATACCCTTGCATACCGATGCTATTTCAGAAAGAGATTTCTGAGAAAAAAGGCAGTGAAGTAGCTGATTTTAGTTCCATTTTAGTTGATGATGTATCGGGGAAGTCTGAGTGGAGTGCATCCTCTTTCTCAACATTTACCTCTCGAGATGAAGAGGACTTTAAGAATAGCTTAGCAGCCTTGGATGCCAACATAGCTAGGTTGCAACGAACTCTGCAAAACAGCATTATGAAACAATGAGTATGAGGAAACAAAATGGGGTGCATTTGTTTGGATTATTTAGGTTTTTCTGAAGTATATTAATAAGTATGGTACTAATATGAATATTTGTATTTTTTGGTATGAAATGACTTGTTCCTAGCTGTTTGAATTGTGGATGGGATTTGTTCCTCATTAAGGTGTGCTGCTGCTTCCCTTGATGCATACAACTTGAAATAAATTGTATAAATGCCTTTTTTTAAATTATGACTTTAGGTTTATATGCTAATTGCAAAATTAATTCTTAGAACAGCACTTGGTAACTGTTTAAGAAACCAGTGTGCTGTTAGTAATACAGTTTTTCTATTAAATGATAAAGTACACTTGCATGTTTTTTCTGCGTGCTTTTTCAAAGCAGTAGGAACAGCATTGAGAGAGATGCATTTGAAGTCAGTTACAGATGTGATAGAGAAGTTTTTATTTTATTATGATTTGACTGTTATAAAATTGGATGCATAGTTATTTTCCTTGGTTTTGACCACGTTTCCAGAAACTAGCTCCTTGTTCTGGTTCATCATGAAGGTGTGCAAAAAGTAGCATGAACAGGACTTTCTATTCAGCTGCATTGCATTTTAATCCAAATTGGGTTTAATCAAGAAGCGGGAATTTAACTGGTGAAGGTGGAGCTGCCTTGAACATAAAAAGTGTTCTGCCTTTACTAGGTAGGTCTCTTCAAGTTGTGGGTTTGGTTGGTTGTTGAGGAACTGAGGTGCAGAGGACTAAATTAAACTTCCTTGCTTACTCATTTCTTTTCTTCCTTGAAGAACAATTGCAAGGTGCCATACATGGGCAGGAGGTTCCACGGGCAGAGGCCAGGAAAGAGTTAGCTGCAGAGCAACTCTGCAGGTACCATGAGAGTTACAATTGGTAAGTCAGGATCATGCCGTTACGAAAAAATACCAAACGGCCATCATATGAGATTTACATTATATGGTAGATCTCATAAAATAAATGAAGTAATAATCCTTTTTCACTCATCACTGGTAAAACTCAGTTTTCAGTTTTGAGCATTGAAGAAAGAAGTTGATTAAATGGAGAGTCCAGATGAAAGCAAGAAAACAACCATCAAAGTTCTGTTCTTTTCTCCAATTCTGTTTTAGGTCATAATTTCTGCAGATGTTTGATTTTACCTAAAGTAAAAGAGAATATAGTACCAGTGGATAAACACAGAACAGCCTGATGCTGAAAAACAGAAGCAGTAACAGGCTTCAGCTGGCACAAAGATGACAAATTAGGCATTAATGAAAGCTGGCAAACACGTTAGCGAAGTTAGCGAAGCACCAGAACATACGCTGTGAGGAAGTCATGGAAATTGCACGGTTGTTGAGGTGTCAAACATCTATTGGGCGTAAGTACAGAGTCTGGACTGAGTCACCCAAATTGGTGCTCAGAGGAATGGGAGCAGAGAGGGAGAATGATTCTAGCCTGTTGTTCTCCTTGACAGGGCTTTCCAGATCTCAGTGTCAAGAGTATGCATCATGCAAGTTTTTAAGTTGCAGGTATGGGAAGGTGGTGTTAATGCTGCTACCGTTCTGTTTGTCTTACACCCTTAGCAGTGCCTGAATGCTGTTTTTCGTGACGCCTGGTTTTTCGGGGAAACTGGAAAGGAAACAGGAGTATAAGGACCTGAATTTAAGACTGCTTTTTCTGCAGTGTTGCGTATGGTTTTTTTTCCTGGAAAACATTACTGTGCTTCCTGGTGCTGGCCTTTTCTGTGTTTCCATGTAGGACAAAAGCCTCAAGTTTTACCACTTTGAAATGGCTAGTTGCTTGAATGAAGACATTTTAAAGCTAGGGCACTATCCATACATTGTGCTGTGGAGCAGTTCTGAGATTGTTTTAGTTACTAGTAACTGAGCAATAAAAAGGTATGAAGACAACACATACTACAGAAGATGCCAACTGGCACTCCTGCTTCAAAAAAAGCGAGTTAGACTAAATAGTGACTTCAGTGATTTAGAATGCTGTTAAGGCTTGGCCCGGATTTCTTATTACTCTCCACACTATTCGTGCTCAGACTCAAAATAAGGTTGATGGTATGAAAGTGAGCACGTTTTAATTATTTACAAGCAGTTTCAGTGTAGAAGCAAAGCAAAATTTAAATGTGATTATGGTGTGTATTAAAGACAAGCTACAATAAATTCTAGTCTTTAAAACTCAGAAGAAGGCTGAGAAAATGTTGGAAGAATATTCAACAGTAGACAAACTAATTCAGGTTTCTTCTTGCAACTAGGTCTGCTGCTCCATTTGGTATTTGTCCTGGCAAAGGTAGTTGCAATCTGTGTAAAGCAGCTGTGGGGTCAAGGTGCCCAATGCCTTCTTGCATTGAGAGCATTTACATTCACTAATCTCATGGGGGAAGTTGTTATACCATCTTCTGTCCTGTTCATCTTTACCAGGTTAGTTCTATCAAAGTGTGAGCTGACTACTGGAAAACCTTTTTGGGGATAATGAGATATGAGCAGGTTTGAAACGTGCACCCTTTTTTAGAAGGAGGAGAAACTAAGAGGAAGAAATAGGAAGGAGTCGTCTTTAATATAGTTCTTTGTTTTATACTTAGCTATGTCAATTAGTCCTATAACAACTTTAAATGAAATATAAAATTTCCCATATATGGGCATTATGAATGTGCACTGTTATGGAAGCGACAGCCAGCAGGGTGAAATACGTAAGTCTTTAAAAGGTGGGAAGGCCTTCCAGGATTCAACTCAAGATAAGGATATTGAAACTGTGGAAGTCAACATAGCTCTAGTGTTCAGTAAGGCTCAAAAGAAGATAAATAATGATAACATCTCTTAAAACTCGTTCTTTTAATGTGTTGTAGGGTATGAATAATACTGGCAGAAAATAAAGGAAATGCTAAAATCTGTACATTTTGACTACTTAAATTGGCATACTCTCAGAAGTACATAGCAAATATGATCCCAGGTGACTGAGTAGAAAGAAATATTTATCTTCCGTGCCTAAAACAGCTTAAAAGATGTTTATTTTCATTTCTGCAGTAACAAAGTAGAAATCACTATGGACCAAAGGCATCAACTTTGTCAACACCATTGCTTGAGAATATCGGAGTAGCTCATACTGCAGCCTATGTTGCTGCCCTTCACCACCTGGGATATGACAAGTGCTTGTCATTGTATAAATTGGGAGAGTTCTTAGGATGCATCCTTGCTGCAAGCAAGTAGACCTCAGGCTTGTATCTTTCATGGACTTAGATACAATCTTCTCCACACTACTTTGAAGAAACGTTTTGGTCTCATCTAATTGATTGAGCTACGTGGCTAGATTCTAACACCAAACTTTGATTCCCCACAAGCCCCAGTTACATTTGCTAAAAACTGTAACTTTCTGTTTGGAAGCAAAACAGAATTTTTACCTGTGTAAATCCAGCACTCATGCCAACTACTCCAATAAGAGCAATACAATTTTCAGTTGCCTTCTGGTTTTGGATGCATCCCTATGATGAGGGACAGTCATGATACGTAGAGGAGTCAGAGTGTATTTGTGACAGAATTCAAGCTCCATTTCTGTTCCAGGTTTGTTAAGGATACTTTAGGATAGCTTGGAAGAGGCAAGAGAATACAGTAGTGAATTGGGCCACAATGTCAACTGTGAAAGTCATTTTTGCATTGCACATGGGATTTTGTTGTTTCTAAGGGAAAAAAGGAAATATTTAAATTCGGGTAGATGTTTTGTCTGAGAAAAGCATGGACCCCACTCAGAGCTGAAGGGTCAAAGGGCAACCAGCTGTGGTGCCTCAGTTTCTGTAGCCAGGAGATGATGTTTGAATGAGCAAGGCTAACTATCATAAACAGCCATGAGGTAACAGAGACAGTCGAAAAGGAACCATCTCCTCCGTGTCTGAAGGCCTGTTCTTTCACACCTGCTGTTTTACTGTGGTTGTGGAAAAAACAACTTAAGGTTGTCTTCCATTGTATTGTAAGTAGTTATAAAATAAGTTATTTTATAGTATATTTTCAGTATTTACAAACATTTACAACTGACCCTTATGATGCCAAGTTGAGAAAAGTGCAACTAGTTGGGCTGGTGAGTTTCCTTGACTGGTAGCTAGCTGATCATACAGTTGAACAAGTATTCAGCAGTATTTTCCAACTTGGCCAGCAGAGTTGATTTCGGATTATGTCCATCACTGTATCAACCTCCAAATATAAGGCATATATGAAATTTGTATATTCAACATGAAATCATGTTCAGTAATAGCTGCTGTGAAATGTCTCTCCTGTTCCAAGGAACTTGAAAGGAACAGCTCGGCAGCTGCAACTTCAGTGATCCTGTAGCCTCCTCTAGATTTTTCTTGTAGCCACAGAGAAAATATGCAGGAGTTTCATTTTTACAAAGCATGTTCTTTGAAGTTGACATCTGCACTTTCCAGTGAGGTCGAAAGGAGCGGAGCTCTTAAAACACATTTCATCAAGCTATTAACAGTCGTTTTCCTCTTATGAACCCTTTTCCTTATGGAAAAGGGAAAGATTGGGCAATACTCCAGAATCCAAGCTTAACCCACATATAATTCCCTAACTCCCTGCTCTGCCTTTTTAGGTAATAAGTATCTATAATCCAGTGTCTCATTCAAATAACTGGGGATGGTGATAGCTCCCTGCAGACACAAAGGATTGCTGCCTTACTGTGGTGGCCAAGTCAATCAAAGACTTCATAAGGAACAAAGGTGCCTTACTTGCTGAAGTGAAGCCAGTGCTGCAGCTGTGTGTGTACATAAACTGCCTGGGACACCACTTGTGCTCAAGTGGCAGCATCATTCAGCTCTATTTGGAAGGAAGGGTTTACGGCTCATGGTGCATTTCACAAAATAACAGTGATTGCTACTTGTACCTCAAATACCTTTCTTAAGTCATAGACTTATGCAGGCATCCTTAACAAGGGTGATTTTTTTTCCTTAGAAGGGAAAGAATTATTTCCCTGCTTATAATCTGACTGGTTAGATCAGAGAAACAGATTAAGAGGAAAAAAAATTAAAATCATAGGTTTAGTCACTTCAGTGATCTCCCCAAATAAGGTAGAGGAATATCTAAGTTTGAATGGGCTGGCCAGGACAGGTCTGCACACCTACCACCACACCAGAACCAGAACCTACAAAAAGAGTTGAGAATGTCACGTCATCTGTAGAGTATTAAAGTATGACAGACAATTCAGTGCTAATACAGATTTAGCTCTAACCCATCCTAGGTAGATCAGACTGCCCACATTAATGACCTGTCTCCGATTAAACTCGGGCAGGTCATCTCAAGTGATTCTTGGTCAAGACTAATGCAAAGAGTGTTAGAGATTAGTGTCCGTCTTCCTCAAAGTTCAGGGAACTCCTTCAGTAATTTCTTTGAGCAACAAGGTCCTAGAGTCAATTTTCCTTCAGCCAGATTCAGGGATATTCAGTAGTCTTCAGTTATATGAGGGAGTCAGGGATTTTGCCTGCTGAGCCTTAGGCTTACTTTAGCTTATCTGCTTCTAAGGGGAAATCGAGAGTGACAGTGACTTCTATGATTCTTCTTACAATTTGTGCTGTAACCAGACAGGAGCCCAAACAGAACAACCTGTCCTTTCCCCCAGCCTTCAATTAGTATTATGTTTGTTCAGGCCTTTCTTCAGAATAAGAATAGTTTATCCTTACTTTTTTTAAAAAGTTGCACACTTGTGTACATATGGCATATAAACACACATAGTGCATAAGCTGAGAAATCTTTCTGGTAGAGAAGAAAATAGTTTTCTCAGTTTTTACTCTCCAGATTTCTTTTAATCTGTGAAAACGGACTGTTTCTGAAATCTTTAACAAGTGTATTCACTTTAGCTCTTTTAATCTGTTACTGCAGGGTAGGCAAGAGAAAGGCACCTCTCTGTAAGCAGTCCACACCTTCAGTTATTGGCACTTCCCTGTAATATTTGTCAGAAGTCCTCAAAGGCTTCCCAGTAAACTATGGTGCAGCTGTGAGAAGAGCGGTATTCACCAGATTATCCTCGTGCAGATGTGGGTTAGTCAATCCACATGGTCATGCACTGCTTTCCCTTCCAACCGTTAACAGAAGTGCCACAGTTACATGGTGATCTTCTTAGGAGTAAAATCATATGTAAACAAGGTAGCGTCAACTGTGAACTTCAGATCTACACAGATGCTGTGGTCATACCTAAGTGCATCTTCAGCAGATGATTTCACATGCAGTTTGAAGACCAAACACCAAGCTGAACTGAAAAACAAATGCTTTTGGAGACGTATTCTGTTTATCAGGGGACAGAGTGGAGACAGTATTATTCCACAGGTTCTCCAGTTGTACTCTCAAATGCTTGTCCTGACACAGGACTTCAGTCACATTGCACATCCCTACAATGACCCCCCCAGTCGTGAAGTGACACCAGTAGTATTGCAAGTTCACCAGCAATGAGACATGCTGAAAATCTCCTTTTTGCACGCATGTAAACATTCATTACTGAAGTTTTTACACTGTTCTCCAAAGATAGTGTAAATATGGTACTTTACTGACTGGAGAAAGAGATAAAGTGTAGTGGCCGTCTGTGCTAAAGTTAACATTATGTGGTTTATAGGCCCTTTAAGTATTTGCATGTCTAAAGACTACTTAGAAGTAGTACATCTTTTAAGACTCCTGGTTTTGTCTAAGCACATGATGAATTCTGGCTACTTCTCTGCTGCAATCCTACAGCCAAAATATATATTTTCTTACTGCCTCCTCCCAGATCCTATTCTGTATTTAGAAGTTAGCAGTGATGGTTTTGGACTTGCAATTATGATATTAAGCTAAGTGTAAAATATTTTTCTTGGCATAATCTAGAATATAAATAGCTTTAACATCAGTTTCAGGTTCTCCTTATTCCCCTGGGGAATGCCAGTTCTCTTTCATAGTTAGTCTCAGAACTAAGATCATCCCAACATCACCCTTGCCCCAGCTCCTTCTTTCCAAGAAACACAAGCAAAGTAGGGCCAAGGACGCTGCTCTGCCCCCCAAGACTTCAGACAGACAACACAGAATTATTGCTGGTGCAGATGTTCCCTACGTTCCCTCAACCTTCATCCCCCTTCCCTCCCAATCGACAGAGATGCAGCAGTTCACCATGATTTTGGGCTCTCCAGCACTAGCATTCTCTCCAACCAAAGTCTGCGTTTCTGTTCAAAGAATTTTTCATCATCGCATTTTTATGACTTACGCTGGCCCCTGGGCCAGGGCTTCAAATTTAAGGGCTACTGATTCTCACCATCTCTCTGTAACATCAAGCACA
Organism: Steatornis caripensis; assembly: GCA_013398225.1. Lineage (NCBI taxonomy): Eukaryota > Metazoa > Chordata > Aves > Caprimulgiformes > Steatornithidae > Steatornis > Steatornis caripensis. The sequence continues at coordinate 581,738 of VZSC01008684.1, read as the reverse complement.
CAGGAGTGTTGCCACCAGGTCCAGCCTTTAAACCATGACCCTCTGTGGGAGAGAGCGGTGGAGCCTCCCTGTAAGTAGCAAAGCTAGAGTTTAAATGATTATTGTCATAGCAGCCATTGACTAAGGAATGACAAGCTCAGATCAGATTTTGAAGTCAGTTCTTTCAAAAGCACTTACTACTTGTATTTAACAAAGACTATCGTTGTCACTCAATCCAATTTACTCAGTGTATCATATACTTAGCAAATACTGACACTTGCGTGTTCAAGCTTCCTAGTTGAATTCTTCCCAGGACCGTTCCTGAAGAGGGTCCTGCAACCACTGCTATGCTGTTAAGAAGCCTCTGAGATGCCCCACCTCAAGGAGTCACAAACACCTACCTTCCCTTTGTAAGCGCAGGCAGCAACGCCTACCGCAATGTCAACCGAGGCAATAGCCAGCAGCATGTGTATGGACCGAGGAGTCACAGCCCAGCCCTTCTTTCACTGTGTTCAGTAAACACATGGTAAACACTCCCTCACATGCCATCACCGTCTTTACTCTACTTTTGTCTCTGCCATCTCGTAGCCTGACCCTAATCCTTACAACAGGATTAAATTGTCCCCGGAGAAAGCACCGCTTCGAGAGGCAGGCTCAGAGCTCCTTCACTACAGCAGAGCCTCTCCTAGCAGCTGGCTGTGGAAACACGAGCAGGAATCACCACCACAAGCCCGCCGAGGAGCCTCAGACACCGTTCATGCAGACTGTCTCAGGCCATGTACGGAAGAGCTGCTATTGTTAGTGCCACTCAGGAAATATTCTAGGGAGTGTGTAATTGTTTACGCTCAGATTCTTTTATCAACGCTTAATTAACTGCAGTTACAACACATGTTCACCATTAATATTTTAAATTACTGGGATGTTTTTTAAATCTATTCTGTCGGCCTTCTTAGAAACTTCTACCAAAGGTTCCAAAAGTGATAGAATGTAGTCCTGCACTTGCAGTACTAGCCCCTCCTCACTTAAGGGTCTTCAAATATAATCTTGCATGACTTCTACGTTTCATGCCCATGACAGTACAAAAGGGACTGTTTCTAAAATTTATCTTATGCTGATTTAAATTTCTTCCTTTGTAAACAGCTCTGGGCATGCCTAAACCACTGTTTTACCCAGCTACAACAAAAGCTGTAGTCATCCAACCCAACTGCAGAGAGTGGTTACTTTGGATTTGGCCACACATCTTCCAAATACACTGTTTCATCAGTCGTTTCATCCCACAGAAGAAGCCAGAATGAGAAACATTTTGCTTCTAAAATCCAGAGACCATTTTGAAAAGTCTAGAAATTTTCCCCCACTGGGCTTCTTGAGCTGGATCCCCTCTGCTGAAGTGGCTGAGCAGCAGCTTCTTTACCTTTTAAATAGGAACATACCTAGCCTAAATGTGCCGAAAGACTAGTTTTCCTTTAACGGAGACCTGGGTGGACTGCAAATGAGTGATTTTACAGTGCCTGGGTTCTATTGAAAAATCAGCCAGGGCTCCAAAAATTAGCCAAAAAAACTCCTTTTGAAGATTACTTTACAGGCTTGAAAGAAAATTCATTACTTGGGTCACAAAGCTTGAAGTCGATCATTCTCAGCCTATGCTCTAGACAGTCTGGCTGTGTAGTATGCCTAGTCATTAAAGATTTCATGTTTGTGGTTTTGCAGGATTTTAGTTTCTAAATGAGTTATTCTGACAGTTTAAGAGGACATTAACTAGCCTTGTTGTTCCTATCCGCCTCTTGCAAGTATTGACAATTAAATCAAGGTTACAACTAATACATTCCTTCAATTAATGCATTCCTTCTGTGCATTATTGCACTTACGGTTGATCAAGTCTGGAAACATCATTCCATTAACATTGAGACATTTTTTTCTGGAGCAGTTGTGCATTTCTTGGTCTGATCTTTGTGGCTTTATGCTTATATATTAAAGCCTCTCCCTTTCCTTCCTGCCATTACTTCTCTCCTTGCAAATATCATATTGTGCATGGTTCTGCTCCCATCTTCCTTCCAATGCAAACCTCACTGGGATAAGAGTCTTCCTCGGTTACCCACTAGAGGAAACAAATTCTTACCATAATGGCATCTGAATGTCTGTGGGTAGTTTGTTATAAATCATGGCTCCAACTTCCAGGGACACTCTATTTCCAGGCCAAGTTCCCCAAAGAACGCTTATAAAAGTTTGTGTGCTTTGAGCATCTGGGCTCCAAGCCTGTGAAGGCACTCTGTGTCTCAGTTTTAGGATCAGGACCCGTATTTGTTAGATTATTCAGTGCTTTCACTATTTAATAGAGAAACTAGTAGCTGAAGGGATGCTTTAACTAAGCTTACAGTTAGTCTTTTTCTTCCTACTCCGTGCATAAGTGATAATAAATAGCAATATTCTCATACTTCAGTCCCAGTGTATTTACCTGTCGTGGTTTAAGCCCAGCTGGCAACTCAGCCCCACGTAGCCGCTCGCTCACTCCCCTGCAGTGGGGTGGGGGAGGGAATCAGAAGAGTAAAAGTGAAAAACCTTGTGGATTGAGATAAAGACAGTTTAATAGGTAAAGCAAAACCCACATGCACAAGCAAAGCAAAATAAGGAAATTGTTCACTCCTTCCCATCGGCAGGTGGGTGTTCAGCCATCTCCAGAAAAGCAGGGCCCCACCGCGCCTAATGGTTACTTGGGAAGACAAACGACATCTCTCCAAACGTCCCCCCTTCCTTCTTCTTCCCCACGCTGTATATGCTGAGCATGACGCCATATGGTACGGGGTATCCCTTTGGGCAGCTGGGGCCAGCTGTCCCAGCCGTGGCCCCTCCCAACTCCTTGTGCACCCCCAGCCTCCTCGCTGCTGGGGTGGGGTGAGAAGCAGAAAAGGCCTTGGCTCTGTGTAAGCTCTGCTCAGCGATAACGAGAACAGCTCTGCATTATCTACACTCTTTCCAGCACAAATCCAAAACATAGTCCCCTACTAGCTGCTACGAAGAAAACTAACTCTGTCCCAGCCAGAACCAGTACATTACTGAAGGCTTCCACTGATCTAGAGAGAGGGGTATCCAGATTTTAATGAAAACTGATTTTTTCCACAGGCAGGAAAGGACTTAGAAGGCATGTCCCAGAATAGGGAAGGAGAAAGATTCAACTCCATATTCTTTAGCTTCCTCTGCTGAGGGCAGCAAATATTTTAGCTACAGATAGAGCACAACCAGTGATAATCACCACGCTGAAATCTATGCAACCCTTCTGTGTGTGCTCTGATGGTCAATTCAGAATTGCTGTGTTATTCTTTTATCATCACTTCCCCCAAGGGATCGGTACTAAGATGACATCTCCTGATCCATTTCTTACAAAAGAAAGCTTTCCCGTATACTAAAAAGGTTAACGCAAATGAACAAAGATTTGAGACTATGTGACAAATGCAGTTCTGTGTTTCCGTTTTGACTGGCAGACGTCAACATAACTACAGGGTCCCAAGAGTTAGCATTACGGATTAGCTCCTTGTAGCTTTATATTACTTGTACCGAGGAGTTCCTTGAATATTCCCACTTTTTCTCATTAGGCTGACCAAGGAATTGCTGTTAAACTTCTTGCTAAACTCCATTTTTTAGCAGGGTTTTTCATAAGCATTTTTTCCTTGTGTGATTGTATGGTTTGTCTGACCGTGACTCTGCCAGCAAGCTTCTACCTGAGCATTGGATGTACCAAACACGTTTGGAGGAAATCACGCTTTTGTCCTACTTATTTTCTTTTCACCTTACACGTTTTGGAGAAAGACAAGCTTCTTAAAATATGCCCTGGACATCTGGAGAAGGTGCGAGTTGGCGACTGTGATGGTCCTGGTCTCTCAGGAAAGATTTCCTTGTAGAGCTGAAGCTGCCCTGGGAAAGGTCTTTCTCCTGCACCGCTGAGCTCTAATGCTGGACCTGCTGCCTGCATCATTACATTTGATATGCGATTTTCCTGAAGAGCTCAAAGCAAAGTGAAGGCTTTAAGTTTTGTAAGACATACATACAGTAAGAACTTGCTATGTTATATGACTTTTGAAGCTTTGTAGCAGTCGCAGTATCATTCTGATAATCTGAAAAGTCATTTAAGTATGAGTGAATGCTGTAAAGATTGCAAGGTAAGATAGTACTGCCTGTCTTACTAGATATGTGTATCTAGGAATAACACGTCTTCCCTCATTGCTCAAGGAAAGGGCTCAGGCCCAACTTATTATGGTGACAGGGACTGGCAGTGAAAGTCAGGCTGGAACTAAAAACAGGAGAGGGGGGCAGAGAGACAATCAGATGAGACAGGGAAAAAATTTCCTTTGTAGATAAAGGAGGAAAAAACATTCTGCACAATTGACAGCAGCAGACGGTTGGCCAGTTAGATCATCTGTCTTTTCTTTTCCAGGATGACTGATTCATGGAAACACCTGAGGCACAACTTCACAGTTAGGTGTCATCACAATTTATATTCTATTGCTTTTAGGCTTCTCCTCTGTAATTTTGTTTTCAAAGAATTGTTGCTAGAATCCTTTGTTTTCTGTTTAAGCATGTCTGGTCCTATGAAGGATTCCAGTAAGCTCTAGCAGGCATGAGGTGTGTTGTTTCTTTGTAAACATCAAATTAAAACAGGAATGCAGATAGAACGCCCTTGGGTGCCTGCAATCCAAGGCATATCTGGGATGCTGGGAGCTAGGATAATTTCTCATCAGTCTGTAAAAATCATTTTGGGGACTAGTGGCATCACCTTTCCAGACACAGAGAAGCCAGATGTTAACAACGCCCTCGAGCAACTGACAGAATGGAAGAGAAAACCAGTGACATCAGGAGGCTCTAGATTGTCATTGTCCAATACTATTTAAATATTAATTGTTAGTGAGTGTTCAACTGCTCCAGTAGGCATATCTACCCAAACTGTTGAGTAACTTACTCCCTTTGCTCAAGAGTCAGGGTCCAGCCCCTACACAATTTCCTCTAATGCGCTTTCAGGACATCAGCCCCATCGCGGGGAATGAAGTGCCCAGACGCGAACACAGAACACTGAACTCCAGAGACAGCCACCCCAGAGGCGTATAGGGAGCAGCCCCTCCTTGTCAGAGACACCGCACCTGCACAGTTGATATTTCTGCAGACTACCCCTTCCATTTTGCTTTTTTATTTTCTGTTGCCATGCCACATTGCTGTTCATTACATCATTCAGCAAAACTTTTAAGCTTTTTTTACTAGTGGGGCATTCCAAGCTCCTTCTTACTTCTTGACAGTATTATTTTCTTTTAAAATCTATTAATTTATATTTTCCAAAACTACATTTCCCTTCTTTTATTGTTTGATTTTTATTTTTGCAACAATTCTCAGTGTACTGTAAAGTTAAGATTTAACTACTTTTCTGTTTCCCTCCCTTGAAATAGATATTTTTTTTAAGTTAAATTTGGCTCTGCATTACAACTTCTCTCCTGTCTTTTAGAGGACTTTCAGTCTGACTATAGTGCTCTGTCCTGGTTTGACCCCAACACAGCACTCCATCCCATACACATCATGCTCAGAATAAAGGTGAAAAATCACAAGGCTCACTCCCTCTCCCTTTATGGCCAGGGCACTGATGGGCTCTAAGGGTCCTAAGCAGCCTCACCTGGTGCTTCCGCCCACACCTATGGCCCAGGAGCCTATTTAAGCCCAGTATGGGGCTGCTAGTGATGTTGTAGGGTGCTGCTCTCCAACTTTACTTAGCTCCTTGCTTGAGCATCTGAGGAGGACTCTACCTAATTATTCTGCTTTTGCTCCTGAATCTAGCTCCTGCCTGCTGCTGAGTACAGTCTGGGACTTCCCTGGAGTGTGCCCCACAGCATCTGGGTGACGTATTTGTCGTTGGTGGTGGTGGGAGCTTGATATTGGGTTTGTGCATATTTTCCCATTACTATAATACCTGATTCTTGTAGTTAGATTAAAGCTGCTTTTAACTTTTCCAACCCATAAGTCTCTTTCCCTTTTCTCTTTTCCCTCTATTTTGGGAAGGGAGGGAGTTAACAAAGAACATCTGTCACTTGTTTAATAGCCAGGTCAGCTTTAAACTGTGACATGCTCCTATACAACTAGTGGTAAATCCTGAACCATGAGTTTATATTCTGTATGTGCTCCATATATTCTATATTATGCATATAATCTCTAACAAAGCTAGAGACACTCTTAATACACAAACAGGTAGCTAATTGCTTTTTGTATTCTTTTAGCCTTTTGGATTCAATTATATGAGACAGAGCACTTTAGAAGCTATTTATATCCTGTGATAATAGGTACTTCATTCAGTTGTGAGTATGTTGCCTTGAAGTTTCTGTTGATATTCCATAGACCTGTACTGGCAGGCAAGTTAACGGGACAGCTTGACATGATTTCTTTGGTACCATACATAATTTCACAATCCTAATGTTCCTTCTTAATTACCTTCCCTCTAAACTGCACACATGGGTAGCCACATTAAAAGCAGATGATGTGACTAGCATAAAAATGCTAAAATTTGTTATTTAGTTTTACTGAAACCAAATGAGTTCTGGACAAAGCTGATGCCTCGGATAAAGATTGTGTGTGCAGAGGAAAGGGGCTTTCCAATAGCAGCTGCAGAGGTGTGTTAACAACAGTCAATGCTTTGGCAGTTTTCAATATAGAATGAAAGCATATAATTTTTCTCCTTAGCATGTGTTTTTAGATCTATTTGATTAATTGCTGTTTTCAACCTATCATTGCACTTGCCTTAATGAGATTTTAATTTTATTAAAAGCTGTAGCTTTACGAATAAACTAATTCAATCACATGTTCAGTTCTTTAGACATGTAACAAAATATTTTTAAACATTCTCAGAGAAAAAAAGCTATTGCAATGGAGAAACTGTTAAAGCTTTTATTACAAGATTTTTTACAAATCATTTAGCACTTGAATGCTTCTGCTGATGAATAGGAGTCCGATCTGAGTTTGAGCTTATTCTGTTAATTCAATAAGGCCATTTTTCAGTGAAACCAACATAAGTATTTGTTTTGTTATGAGGCTAAAAGACTGCAAACTAGATTCTCTTCTAGAAGACGAGGAATACCTACGAAGAAAAAGACAGTGTAAATCTTGTAGTCCTGAAAGTCTAGTACAAATAGGCAAAGAATATGTGTAATAAATTATTATTAGAACCTTCATTTAAAAGCAAGGAAGCTGAGATATAGAAAGCTGCCCAAATCAAATTACACTGTAAGTCTGCAGTAAAGAAATTAAAATGTTTCTTGAGCTGCATAGATGTGGTGAAAACATTTCACTTTGATGTGACTGGGCTACATCTAATTTCCAATTTTCAGCTAACATGAGACACATTTATGTCACTAATGAACTCATATTCCAGGATGAAAGCAATATGTGCAACATATGAAGATGTCAAACAGTTCCAGTTGAAAATGAAACTCTGGCAGCAAAACATACAGGCTGAGGGCTTTTTTTCTGCAGTTTATTTTGGGGGTTGATTTTTGGAGTCTTTTTTGGTTGTTTCTAAGCCCAGCCTTTTGGATGTGTCAGGATGAAATAAATGCAGGGTTTCAGCAGGAGTGAACATGTTTTCCAACTTATATGTAGTCAAAGAAAGACTGCTGGTAGGAAGCCTCTCTCTTCTTCATTAAGGGGTAAAAAGTAACTGGTTTTTTTTAAAGCCTACAAAAGCACTGAGAATTGGCAAGTCTGGAGACTGACACTTACTATTCAAATATGGAAACATCTGTTCCTCTTCTATGTTTCTCGCTCCTACCTAGAAACTGCAGGTGGCCAGCAAGGTTGTTCATTCTATTGAAACATTTGTCTTTTCTGAGAAGGTGGCCTGTGAGAGCGCTAAATCAATGCTGTGTGAGATAAGTAGTCTGAGCAATAATCTGATTTAAGAATAATTAAGATGTACTAGAAATGCTTCTAGGTCTTAAAAAACCCCCACCTACCACTTCATAAAACTGTCAAGGTACCTTTCAAAAGATACAAGATAAAGCTTCCTGTGTGAAATTAAGTTCTCCCCCTGAGTGTGGGAGAGGGACTGAATCTGATGTGTTTCAGCAAGCATACTGATAAACAACCATATATTACCATAATTCATCTGGGTGTTACACCTTAAGTAGTGCCTTATTTTGGGCCTAGCTTTATTTCTTCATTTTTATTATGGACATTTTGCACTACTCCAGTAGAAACATCCATTTTGATGGAATGACGTTAGAGGTTTCAGGATGTAAAAAACTGCCAGGCCATGTTCCTGTGCACTGTGCTCTGGGGGCACCTGCTTTAGCTGGGGGTTGGACTGGGGGATCTCCAGAGGGCCCTGCCAACCCCTGCCATTCTGTGATTCTGTAAGCAAGCTGTGGTTAGTACATACAAACTTCACGAGAAGCTTGAAAATAGTGTTCATTGGAAGAATCTGCTGGTTATGATATTTCTGCTCTGCTCCACTCCTTTATTCCCATAGGTCACCTATTTGGCCCATTGAGCTGTCACAGCCATCAATCTCCAAATACTTCAAGCTCATGCAAAACAATTGCTTTTGAAAATAATCATCAGATTTGACATCTGCACTGTTTAAAGGTCAGAGAGGCAAACTAGCAGCCATTTTTGCAGATTAAAGCTTAGAAAGGTCTGTCCTCTGCTTAATGACTACGTATTGCCTTAGCGCTAAAGACAGTCAGACACACGTGTTTATGTATGTATGCATCGAGAGGCAAGATAACCCTACAGCCACAACATTATTTTTAAAAGACTCTAATATGTTATTAATCCTCATAGTGCAATAACAAAGCATTAGTCAGTTTTCTGCATCAGAAGCACTTCCAGAAACAAAATCCACAAAGTACACACTTTTACCACTCAAATTCCAGCTCCTCCAGCTGGGATATACACTGGATGTTGTAATGAATGCCAGGTACAAAATACCTACCCACAGCTGCCTTCCTTTCCCAGCTAACAGCTTGAGTTGGAGCAGCATCAAAGCTGGCTACAAGCATAGCAAATGTATGCACCTGCATAGAGTAATTACCAAGGCTAATGCCAGGATGTATTAGCTTCAGTGCTCTTGTGAAAAAAGTCTGGATTAACTCACAGCATTCAGTTTATTACAGCTGTCTCCCTGCCCATCCAGTTTTTATGAGTGCTTATAAAGCAGTACCCATCTATGTTCCTTTTTTATTTCTGATGATGGAGTCCTTCAGCTGTGACATTGCAGTGTACTTCAAAGCTAATCCTTTGTCTGGTTTTCTCCCTTTTTTTATTTGAAACTCAGTATTAGTTTGCAAGTTACTTCTCATGTCCTGCCACAATGCATACACCTATTGATCTATTTGCAAATTTTATATAGTATTTACTTGTTAATGTCTTATTACTGGTTTCTTCCTCATCATCTGGAACCAGTTGGAAGATTGGTTAGCTCCAAAAGGCAATTTAGAGATTGTTCCTAAAAATCAAAATGTCTTTGCAGTGCTGTCTGCAGTGGGTATCCATCTAATGAGAACTGAATTTAGACACTCCTGAGTTTTGTTCACTATTGTCCTATGCTGTATAAAAACTGGAAACATAGAAATGAAAAGCTGCTACTTCTGCAACCATTCCCTTGAGCTGTCCCCAAAAGCACTTAAATTAATTTTTCTGTGAAAATGGAGTAAAGATAAAAATTAATTTGAGCTCTAATACTCTGCTTGCCCTGTGTACGCCTGTTTTGTCTAGACTGTGAGCAATGACAACCAGACACCATCTGAAATGTTAATTTAGTTTATTAAGGAAATGAGGCTTATATGATCCTGGTATTTGTCTGTGTCCCCTTAATGACTTTTGAACTCATTGTCTGATTTGAAGCTAATGTGACAGAAATGGGGCAATGATAAGATAATTAAGCTACTACAAGACTTGTGAAAATTAGAAGTTGGATAGAGAGAGATATAAATGCCCTGAAAGCCTGCTGCAAGAACGCACATGTAGTCTGAGATTAAAGAATCCATACAGTCAAGATCTCTCATAAATTTCCCCTCTGCAGGAAAAAAAACCCTAGAATACGAATAAACAGCGAGCCCAGCTTTATTAGTCTGGTGCCCAAGGAATTACTCTGCTTATCTGCTGAAAAACAGTAATGCATCCTGCGATGCACAGGAGGAACTAATGCTACAGTGTGACAGGGATCCAATTGTCCTGATGCTGGGCTGGGGATCAGCCACAGAGGCTGGAGTTGGCAGCCTGCGGAGCTGGCACAGCTTGGAACAGATACCAAGCTGCATAAATGCAATGTAAAAACAGGGTGTTTACTATAAGTGTACTCAGTTGGATTTGGCTGCCAAAAATTTAGGAACTGCAAGGGCATAAAGCAGCCCTGACCAAAGTAGTTCTTTTGATCAGAGATGACCTGAATGCCCAATGTTTCACTGCCGGGCTGCAGAGAAAAGAGATGCCAACTTTTGATGTCTGCAGATTCTCTGCTGCAAGGAAGACAATTAAGCTATTTTTGAAAGCCCCTGTTCCTAGCATGGGTGAAAGGAAGAGCATAACTGGTATTAAGAAGCTGCCCCTGGAACTGTAATTCCTGGTGATACCATACTAGAAGAGTGGTGCTGCAAGCATGTGCTAACAGATACAGTATATTTTACCCAGAGCATGTGGGATGGGACCAGGAAGACAAACTGAGACAGATCTGAGAAATGGGTAGTTGCATTTGTTTCTTCGTACTATGTGCATCTCTGGGCTCTTACTCCTTTTCATGCTCAGTCTCTCTCTGTTTCCAGTCCAAAAGTTCAGGGACCCTCTAAAGTCATTCTGTACTTAGCTTAAGGGTGAACAAGTGGTGGAGTCAGCTGCTTTACATCTACTTGCCTTCCCCTTGGGGAGCCCTGTTCCGCTTCTAGCAGAGAAGGGAGCCCTTCTTCTGAGGATGGGGGAGAAGGTCTAATGCCAGGAACAAGAATTCAGCTGTGCATATGCCCATTGTGTTGTGCCAGGCTTGCAGGCCTGTGAAGTAGCTCATTAGCCCCCATAAAGATGTTTCCTAGGTGTCATGTTAAAAGCACAAGTGTGTCCTCTGCAACTGCTAAGAGAACAACAATAATTGTCACGTAGCAATCTCCAATCGTTGTTATTTTCTGGTAGATGGAGCTCACTGATCCCTTCTGTCAGCCAGTTGCTGCTTTGGAAGTTGTCTAGACAGGGAATGATTTTATTTTAGAGTAGTTAATTCATTTTCTATCTATAATGAAAACTAGGCTCACCTGCATGCCGCCCCACATCTTCAAAGCCCTCCGCGGGTGTAACACACCACATCTAGCAGACCACCTGGTTTGCAACCAGGGTTTTTTATCCCATCAGTCACGAGAGGGCACTCTTAAACGTGGTCTCCCTCGTGTCCACACGAGATGTTGCCTGCACGAGTATTATAGTTTGTCTTAATGTCTTGGCAAAGGATTATACGTTTTAAAGTTATACTTTAGACCTACCTCCTCTGGTAGTGTAAGATGCTGATAGCAGAAGGATATATTAATTGTGCATTTACTGATAAGGAACGTGACCATTGTAATTTACCCATTGCTTTGCAACGGCAAAAAAGCAACAACTTGCCTGGTGCAGTTCTCAGTCCTGCACCCAGATTCTAAGGGTCCCTTAACCTTCCTTGGGGAGAGGAGGGAAGAAGATGGTGAGGTGGTTTTTTCTAAGAAATAAAATTTAGTCCTGTACAAATTAATCTTCTTTTTCCATTTCTTTTAAGTTGTATCAGGCAGGCAGTAGCCAACATTTGTTTAAAACATATTTGCTCAACACAAGGCTAGGTTATGGAAACCCCTGCCACAAGACACATTGGGATCAAAAACTAGCATGGCTTGAAATAATCTGAATTCTTTCATGCCCATGGACACCAGCTACATTGCACCTTCAAAATTCACACAATTTCAGCAGGGTATTAGTGATTCTATTTTGTATCTTAAGTCATCTCTTCAGAGAAGCCATGTAGGGGCTTGCTGTTATGCGTTGCGACTGTGTGGTGTTGTGCTACTCCAGAAAGTACCAGGTAGGTGGCATAGGGCTGTGCTAACGTGGCTGCACCACTGTCAGCACCAAGCTGGGCTGGCAGCCTCTCTGCCCAGTCCGTTCTTCATAGTGCCACATAGATAAAACCTATATCCTATACTACCCCTGTGTTAAAGCTTGTACCTGGAGCATTACCCCAAAGGCTGTGAGGTTAGCGAATACTGATTTGGCATCCCCAGATTTGTAAGGAATTGTAGATTTTTTTTCTCTGGTAAAATTTCCTTTGTGCTGACTAAGCTTTCTCTCATGCAAAAGGAAGATCAAGCAAGCTTTAGATTTCAAGCAAAGAGAAGCAGGGACCAAAACATACACTATTGCTTTTACTTCTTATTATTACTATTCCTCAACTTAAGCATCTGAAATGCTGTTTATACCACTGCCCATGTGCCGAAGTTCTTAAATAGCTGCTTGTTCTTAATGTGAGCAAATGGAGGCCTTAACACTTAGTTCTCTAAGTGCTTTCTCCTCCCTTGTTCCCAGTGGGTTAAGATGTGTATGAATAAAATACACAAATGTGTAACATGAAAATGCTTTGGAGAAGGTTGTGTTTGGTAAAGCAAATGGCCTGACTTTGGGCAGTCAGTTATTTGTACTGCAGGAGGCCTGTAAAGCCCCACTGCGCGAGGTAATTTCACAAGTCTATAAAAGAAAAGACTGTGCTTTAGAAGGAGCTGGGAAACACCTTGTATCCTCCTTTATTATACAGCCTAGAAGTAGAGTTTGACTGTGAACTGCCTCTTTTATGTGGAGTCAATGAGCTTAGGTAAGTGGCCAGGCTGTAACTTTCTTTGGTCTCCCAAAACTTTCCTGTGGTTACATCCTTGCTCAATTTGTCCAAAGACTATATTGACACCTACAAATAGGATTAATTCTTGGCTTCTGCTGGTTGCTGGTAGAGCTGAGAACCGCGTATACTGCATTTAGGCGTGCTGTAATGGTCTTTCTAAGAATGATACAGTTTACTGTGTTTGGGCAGGTGAGGGCTGTTCACTGTGCAAGGAAAAGTACTGTAAGAAGGCAGATCTTGGCTTGAAGTGAATCAAGCTTCATTTTCTAGCTATAGGAGGAAAAGCAGGAAATGTCTTTAAAGATCTTTTAAAGAAAAACTCGATCCCACAAAAGGAAGCTAGAGTCCAAAACACAAAGTCAGTGGTAATTTTGCAGGGGGTGGAGTCTCCAGCTGGTCTGTTAACTTCCAATCTGTGCTCTGGGTTTGAGAAGTTATTGTGTCTATGGTACGTATTTGCTCACTGGCTACATGCTTTTAAATGCTGTGGTGGGAGGAGAAGTGGATTTGAAACGAACATATGAAATGTTCACGGTCTTGTGTAATTCTTGGTATGTTGACAAGCAGTAATGAAAGGCTGTTTCAGCTGACCAGTTGGAATACAGATAGAGAATGTGCATGTGGTAAGGAGATCTGCATTCAATTACCATCCTACCACAGACTGGCTGCAGACAAGACAATTATCCTGTGCCTCAGTTCCCTAATTCTAAAACAATGGTATTCCTTTGTCTGGCTCATCTACTTAGATGAGGTGCTCCTTGGGGCACTGATTGTCTCTGAAAATGTTTTTTGTTTTATCAATTAATACAAAGCAGCTCAGATTAGCTGGGTGCTACCGGAATTCTACTGCTCTCAATCAGAAGAAGCGGTTAGTTAGTCATTTGTTATCTCTGGGTTTCATTTTTGTATTCTTTATCTAATCTTGGCAAAAATGCTTTATTCTTGGATAAGAACATCGCATGGTACTTTTGGAAAACTGTCTTACATGATGGCTTTATTTCTCTTGAATCCCATTCCATCAAAATTCAAGAATATCAGCAATGGTAGTCCAAATTCCCATACTAGACCATGCTGACATTTTTTTGTTAGACTAAAAAATTTCATTATAAACAAACACATAGGATTACCACTGCAGAGTTATTTCATTGCCAGTTACCCCCTTGTACGTAAAGATTGGTTGATGATTTCAGATTAAATTTGAGATGCCAGAATGTCACAAGCCTAGGTGAATGTTAATGCAGTCTCTTGTGCATGTGTGTTATTCACGTTAAAAATATCACTTCGGCACAGAAGCCACTTGGGCTGACTGAAAAATGTTTGACCAGATAACAAGGAGACCTAACAGTCACTGGAAGCCTTTCCAACTTGGGATATTTAATTAGACCTTATGATCATCAGAAGATCAACATTCCAACATATTCCTGGTTATGTTTATTAAATATTCCCTTTTTTGGTCCTAAGTGTGAATGTTTGGAAAAACATTAAGTTAATACAACCCACTTGACTTCACTGGCACATTTTACAAAAGAAGGAGGAAAAAATGTGGAAGCCACTGAAAACTAAATGGTTCTTGCTTCGGAGAAAAACACAGTCCGAGCCAATGCTACAGACTGGCTGGAACTTTTCCACGGTTTTAAAAGGAAAAGACCCTATTGCAGACTCTTTTCACAACACTCCTTTTCTTCCTTTCAATACAAGATGAACCAAGCACACTTAACATTGTCTAAAACACATTTATTTCAGAGAAGCCAGCTTTATCTTCAAGTCTCAGCTAGTTAATCTGTTCAAACTCATTTTTAGCTTAAAGTCTCAGAAATCTGACACACCACAGGTACTTAGTTTTTAGTCTAGATGGAATTTGCTGATAATACTCTCAGCTAGGGCACTGATACAGCAGGATTGGTTTCTCTCATTATGTTTGGTAAGAATAAATGTTTTTCACACTCTGGGAAAAAAAAGGAAGGGGGACAAGTATAGAAAACATTCATTTTCTCTCTCTCTAGATCCAGTGTACTAGCTAGCTCTGTATAGTATCTTGAGATGTGTGTGCCATATATGAATGATATGCATATACAGTTGTTTTGAAAATGCCTGGGAAATCCTGTTTGAAGCATTTCCCTCCACAAGTTGCAAGTTTTCACCTGCTCTACAACCAACAGAGGTCTAGCTATAAATCCAGCAGCCTGGGTATTATCTACAGTGTAATTGGGGTTGGCTTCCAAAATATAATGGTGAACTACTTCTGTGGAACGCCTGCTGTGGGTGTTTGGCAATCCCAAACGTGCACTCGAGCGTGGTCAGGCACGTGTTGCGTTTCCAGATAACTCTAATATCCTCTTGCATTTCTACTGTCTGAGTTGTTGACAACTGACAACAGAATTTCCTGGCAAAAAACTTCTAATTGCAAATGCTATGTTATAGCTATAACTGTTAAAGTTACCTGATCTGAGCTTTGTCAAGTAACAACTTTATTGCCATGAATTAAGCAACCTTCAAATACACCTCCTCTATTTATCATATCATTCTTCAGGGTAACAAATTTGTATTTTATGAGACTTACCAGCAGTTGTTTCTATCATACTGTTCACACCTTTCACTCCCAAGGGTTAGACTATTTGCATGGTACTCTTAAGCTTTGTATTTAAAGGAAAAAGAAAAAAGAAAAAAACAACCCCAAGAATACTGTGCATCTCTGTAATCATGTTGTAGCCATTACCAGTGCTTCTTTCTTTAGGCTAGAAATTGAGATTAGAGACTGAAGGTTGTAATAAAACTAAATTATACTCTGTAGCTAGCTCGGCTGGTCTCTGTATGGAATGGGAATGGGTACTAACTGCATATGTAATGGAAGCTCTCTAGTTCTGGGCTGTTACTGGAGCAGAACATAAGCACGCTTTTAGAAATGGTTAATAACCATATTTTCTGAATGTTTCCAGGCTTTGATTTATTTCAGAAACTAACTGTCAATTTGAACTTAGTTCTACTGAAGTGAGAGCTTCAGGGGAAAAATTTGTCTTCCACATGTGCAGGTACTATCTGTTTCCATTTCATGAAGAGAAGGGTAAAGCTAACTGCACGATGCACAGTGGCAACACTGTCTTTCTGTTGATTGTCTTTATATTGATCCATTCATTTGTAGGGTCAATCAAGCATCAGTCAGTACCTGTTTCTCAATGCCTTTTTGCGTAAGAGGCAGTAACCGCTCCCTTTATCGATCTCTTGACTCACACAAAAACAAATAGTACTCTGCTGATGGCTTTAATTCAGCAACAGTCAGAAGTATTTTATGTTTTTAATGCTTTAATGTATGAAAGCAGAAGTTCTGTGCCCTCACCAGTGCCTTCAGAAAAACGATGGCAAAGAATTTTTGCAGTCCAACCAAACATTTGGTCTGCTATTCTGAACAGTTTGTTAGTTTGAAATACAAGTTTTACTTTTTAGCTGCTATTAAAATCAGAGGATTTGGTAGCTTTTCCTTGTTTATGCCGCTAGTTTATACATTATTCCAACCTCTAAATACAAGATGACAAAACAGCTGCTGAATTTCCCCAGCAGCCAAATGCTTACAGTCCTGTTGCCTTTTTCCACCAAACCTAAATGTGTAAAGACTCAGATACCTGTACATGTTACCAGATATGCATGAACTACCTATGTGGTCTTTTGCTGACAGATCTAATTCATTTTTCTTGCTCCTCAGCTGAGCGAGCTAAGGCTGGCCTAAATGTTATATGTCAGTGTTAGTACTACATTGTGTCTGACCTCTTGGCTTCATCCCTCTCTCGATACTCAATCTCTGTATTTGCAGCATGGAACTCATGGGTTTCTCAATGCTTTCTATGCTCATGGTGAGCAAAAACAGAAGCAGGATGGGGATTATAATTTAATCTGCCTGCAGATTTGGGAAGATGTTATATTGGCTCACTTTTAGAAGATTATCTTCTAATCTTAAGAGGCTAGAAGCTGCATTACTTTTTAAAATGAGCGCTTACATTCTGCAAAAAACAGGCACTTGCATACCAGAAAAGAGAAAAGAAAAAATTGCGTCTAGGAAATGGATGAATGTGTTCCTTCCCAACAAAGTTACTTTGTAAGCATCTGATTCTACCAGTTTCCCTGCTTAATAAGCAGTCATATCAAGAAAAAGCCCTATATTTAAGCAACTTCTGCAGCAGAAATTTAAGTGACAAAGAAGCACACATAAAAGTACATCTTCTGAACTTTATCCTGAAAGGAGACTAAAAGATTTTAGAGAAAGATTGCAAATGGAAGAACGAATCAGGAAGAAAACACAAGGCAAAAGGAGAGGTTATCTTTACTCCCTTTATGCAGCTCTGCTCCTTGTACTCCTAATCACCTGATAATCATCTGAACCCTGTAGTTCAGCTTCAGTTAACTCACTTTTCCAAACACTTCAGCTGGGTAACTTCATCCTTCATTTGTTTCCTGTGCCTTGCCCTACAGAAGCTATATAAGCTCTCTGAGGGTTTTGCTGGTTACAGTCTGTGGCTTGTAAGCTACAAGAATCTAAATGTAGGTCAAGATGAGTTGAAATCTTTTAAACACAGCCAGCCGCTGTTTCCTAAACATGTCCCTGGAGCAGCTGCATGAAGGATGTTTACAATTAAAAAAAAAACCCAAAACCAAAAAAAACCCCTCTCAAGGAGCCAGTTAAGAATGCACAGGTTTATTCTAGCCAGCAGCATTCATTAAATGTCACATCTGAACATTCATTATATTGAGCTTGATCTGATTTAGAATCAGCATCTAAAGAAGTGCCACTATTGAATTCCAGCATCCTAGAGAGCTCTTAGGACAAAGGCCCAACTAGAAGATAAACTGTCCTAACCAGGACTCTGGGGAAAAAATGTGACTGGACATGAAGTGTTACATCATACTGGCTTCTGCTAGGATGGGAGATCCCTCACCTTTTTTTTTTTCTTCTTCTTGAACTGACTTGTGCAATCAAAAAAAAAAAAGGAAAAATGAGAGAAATATGTGAGCTCTGCTGAGAATGAGTCAATCCCTTAAAACCCAGCAGGGGCACAGTCTGCTCTCCTTATGGAGCTCGGTGGCTTTCATTCCGATTCAAGTGTCTTCTACTCCCCCCTCTGAGCTGAAGGCAGATGTGGGTTCACTGGCAACACTGAGCCTTGTTCTTTGTGAGTGTTTAAGGCCCGAGCAATCACTTTAAATTGAAAGCAGAGACGGTGATGCTATTACAAGATTGTCTAGAGCAGCAATCCCCAACTGGTAAGACATGAGAACATTTACGAGAAAGGAGTTTCATGAAGTCTAGGCTAGAAATCAGCAAAGAAAAGCATAAGCATGATGCAGAGCAACATCTTCTTGGAATAAACGCTTTAAAATGTTCAGAAGAAAACTCACTCCCAAAAGGTGTTGCCAGTGCAGACTTTGGTCGGCTGTGGCATGGAGAAGGTCAAAGCAAGCTTGTGCCAGGCTCTGTGTGGGTATATTTGGGGTTCATGTTCTTTCTGTATTCTAATGCCAAATAAACACTTATCTGCAGAAAGAAAACGTTCATACAATAAGCATCTTTCTTTCAACAGCTCGCGTGCCAATGGGTTTGTAGCTGTTGGAATCTGTGCGAGTGCACTGCCATTTGAAATCAACCATAGACAGTCATGCACTTCAGCAGAGATCAGGGATGTATGTGCATTTGGTTTGAACTAAAGGGAAACACGTCTGTACAACCCAGCATATGCCTGGCTATAACAGCCAGGCTGCATGCAATTAGCATGGCATGTACGTACATTTGCATGCTAATGCTCTGAACAGTCTCACTTGGCACAAGATTACCTGCAAAGTAAACTGGCTAATGGCTGTCTTTAATATTTATTTGTACCACCTCACAAGTTTACTTTACAGATATTCTTAAAATTTCCTTGAAACTCCATCGTGACTTCACAGAAAAGAAAATCTGAAGAGGGGGTTCAACTGAGACAGTGAGAATTGAGATATTCAGAACCTCTGAAGATAACACAACTCTTCTTTAGGACTCCCATTTCAGTGATTCATGTTAAAAAAAAAAGTCTCTACTTAACTATTTCTTCAAATTCCCAGAGCCTTTAAAGCAGCAAAAACATTTTGTGCTCCTAACAGATAGTCAATCTAAGGGAATTAGGAATAAGAAAAGTATCACTGCCAGCAGATAACTTCCTCCTGAAGAGGCAGCAGCTATTCCTCCTTGTTCACTCAGTTTATACTGCACCTGGAAGAGAAGAGAAAGCGTTGAGAGACACGGCTACAGCTTTTCATGGACTCATACTGGTAACTGCTCTCATCCTTTGCAGAGGCTTGTGCTTAGTAAGACAAACTATGTACCAGGCAAAGGCAGCATCTTGCACTGCCTTCTTGTACAGCCTACTCAGGTTGCAGAACACATTCTCTATCAATGGCTGAAAAATTCACCTCAGGATCAAAACGAAAAACATCCAGGTCTCCGCAAATATAAAACTCCTGATGTTGCTGCAGCAAAGTACAGCTTTGCTGCAACTTGCTTATCTTGGCCACGTTTTTCTGAGTTGACTGCTGTTGAGTGGAAACAGAGTGAGGGGAGGCAAAGAACTGAGAGCCTGGACTGTGGTTTGCTCCATCACCCGCAGAGGTATTTTAGGGCCTCACGAGGATGCAAGTTCTCTGCAGTTTGTGCTTTCCCTTTTCTGTAGCAGTTTGGACCCACATTTTAAGATACCTAACAGCAATTTGAGCGCAGCACAGGAGAATGCAAGGTAACACAAAAGAAAGGCTTTATATATAGAACTTGGGCTTCTGGTGTGTCTATCCTCATGTGTGTTTATGATCTGGCTATAAATCCAGATTATATAAGTTTCAGGTAAGAAGCTGTTTGGGTTTTGGGCTTGTTTGGGTTTTTTTTAATGTGTAAATAAAAACTTTTAAAAGTATTGGAGAAAAAGGCTTTAAGTTTGCAGTGTAGCAGGATTTCCCTGCCCCTCCTCTTCAAGGTCTCTAGTTCCACATTATAAAGCAGCAGTTTTAAGGTCTTAGAATTTAAGAGGATTCAGTTTGGCTCCATCTCTTATTTGCTCTTCCTTCTACACTACTTTAGTACTTAACACAATTAACTGTAAACGGTTTATGAAACAAAATCCCTTGCCCCAGATTTGGACGTCCTGGGGCAGGCGTGCCAGCATTCCAGCCCTAGCCAGGCTGAGGCAGCCCTGAGTCCCCTGCGTGCCTGAGAGGGTGCCCTGTCACGGGGATTGGGGCAATGGGTTGCAAGGCTGCAGCTCCATACAGATGCCTACACTCTCCATACTCATACGTACACACCCCTTAGGCATCCTATCCTATCCCAGTCCCATACAGACTGTCACGTACATCCTCTATGCACTTTCCCTATATGCAAGCCCCACAAAGCATATATACATCTGTATATATACATATTTCATGCACATCCTATGCAAGCCCATAAACACACCCCTCTATGCTTCCCCAAGCATGCACCCCATAGAGTCCCGCTAACCACGCTGCCTACACGCCCCATATGCCCCTTGCACAGCCACTGCATCCCTATACGCTCTTCTGCACACATCCCGTACAGCACCCGTATGCACTCCTCGCAGCACCCATAGGCACTGCCCTCGTTCTGTACGCTCCCCGACCCGGGCGAGCCGCGCTCCACAGGTGCCGGGCTGGGGTCGCCGGCCCCTCCCCGCCGCCGCCTCTCCCTGTGCCGGCCCCGGGGCTCCCCGCGGCCGCTGCCTCACAAGGCTCCGAGGCGGCCTCCAGCCTGCGCTGGCGGGGCAGGGAAGGAGCTAAAGAGAGCCGCACCGACCGCAGTGAGTATCGCCGCCGGGCACCGCTTCCCCCCGCGGGCTCCGCGCTTCCCCCGCTCCCCGAGTGCGTGGGGCAGCGGCTGCGAGCAGAGCAGAGCGGAGCGGCAGGTGGGCTGCGGCCGGAGGCGCCGGTGCGGGTCGGGGGAGCTCGGCGGTGGAGCCGCTCCGGCAGCGCCGCCCGGACCCGCGGGGCTCTCCCTGCCGGCTGCGCCCCGCAACGCGGAGGGAAGCCCGGGGGCGGGCACGGGTGGGGTGTGCCGGGGCATCCTCCGGAGGTGGGGGGTGGAGCAGGCGGAGAAGGAGGAGGGAAACCTGCTTCTGCGGAGGGACGGGGTGGCCGCGCTGCAGTGGGCCGGGCCAGCCCAGCGGCGCGGGCTGCGGGCACATGCCGGGCTCGGAGCATCAGAGCCGCGGGTTTCCTGAGGGTGTCTCAAGCCAGCTCCATCCCTTCCCCTGCAAGAGCGTCAGCTGGGCTCCTGCAGGGAGAAGTGCTTACCTACGGCTCCCCTCCCAGAGTGCATTAATCCGAGAGCAAACAAGCCGGGTAGTAAGTACTTGTCATCTTTTATGTGCGATTTGTTATAGTTTTATTGTTCTCTGTTGGCAGGTAGCGAAGGCTTATTAAGAACAAGCATTTATAGGCTAGGCTGTAATGATCACTCTTGGGTCCTCTCTTGGACTTCTGAGCCTTTCAAGTATCAGGGTGCATATGTGGAGGCACATGCAGAAATGCTCCTTCACTGCACATCTACGTCTTTTGTGTTTCACACAAAATGTATGCGGTTTGTTTGTTTGTTTGTTTTAACTTATGCTGTTCTCAAAGTAATTCGTACCATGTTGCACAACACAGTGTCTCAGTGACGGATAAATCCTGGTGACACCACTTAAACATCCTGCAAGAGGATGGGGGAAGGAGATGAATGCTTAAAATCATTAACTTGGTCGGGGACGAGAGGAGGAGGAGGAGGTGAAATCACTTCTCTGCGTGCAGCCTTCAAGCTATGGAGCAATATGCTTTTTGGGATTCTTTGCCATTTAATCCTCTTTCCTATACATGCACATCTGGACTCTGGCCTGGCACTGCTCCCTGTGCTCAGGCTGGAAGGGAGTGGCATGGTAGACTAGCAGGGGCTGGGGACCACGGATGAAAAGACAGTGAATCCTTCCCTTCTCTTGCAGTTTAAAGATACTTTTTAGCCACAGCTCTCTCTTCTGCAGAGTAAATCCTTAGGAACACATGTCCCAGAGTGAGGAAGCAGAATCAAAACTGTTTTGAAGCGTAGATTATGTTGTTTACAAAAGGAATGACTGAGAGGATAAATGCAAACACCCAGTCCTGCACACCCTGCTTCTGAGGGCTCCCAAGCATTGAACCCTATGGAGGGTGAGCATGGAGCTACATGACATGCAGGTGTGTTCCCCACTAAGACTCCCCAAAATGATGCCACCTCTTAGTGGAGTGCTGGAAATACCATTTCTGTCAGTGAAGCTGTAAGGGGAGGAGTAATTTCTCTCACATTTTAAATCCTAAACTAAGCGACTATCTCCCTCCCCCTGCTTCCTGCACACGTCTTTATTATTTTTTTCCTAATGACTTGCATTATTATTTGCCAAATACGGTATGTGTCTTCCTGTGCAATTTTGTATTTGCTGAGATGTTCCTGGAACTAGGCTCTAAGAGTGCATTTTAGGAGCCTTCTGTTTTTAAACCAGAATTATATTTGTTAATAGCTGTCAGATGGCATGAATAGTTAATTTTCGTCTGGCGCACAGCCACAGTATTTTTTGGTTCCTCAAATGATACTATTCTTCTGTAGCTAGTCACTGCGTGCCCTGTAGCTTTGTAACAGTGCTCACTCAACACATTTCCATAATACAGCTACATTGCATTCATCCTTAGCATTTTGCCTTCCAGCCCTACCGGACAAGTGTTTTAACTCCAGTAGTAACTGGGGTGACTTTGTTGGTTGTAGTAGGAGACCATTTGCCATCGGAGGACCAGCCACCACAAGGATAGGCGGCACGCCCTATGCTGGTGTGCGCTATGTTGATGGTACTTAACCTCTGTAGAGAGACATGAGCAAAAAGAAAATGCCTGGTTTAATACACATCACAGCTAGGGTTTTATGTAAATGTGGGAGGCTCACACTAGTTAATATCACTGACCCAAATTTTATTGGTCTTGTGGGGAAACCTTGAAAGGTCTGCTGCAAAGAAAGTTAGAAATTTGATACTTTGCTGTTGCAAGCATCTCTCCATAGCTTTAGTTGCCTTGCTACATGGTGCAAAGGAGGATGAAGGAAATAAATCAGTAAAGATCTGATGGTTTGCTTGTATAATGCTGAGAAGGAAATTGAAATCTGAAATAAGCAGTGATTAAGTATTGTCACTGGCTTAAGTTAGATGTAAAAGACACATGTTTTTTCACCAGTTTTTGGTCTGTTTTGTGTTGTCCCTGACTCCTCCTTTATGATCATTGGGACTTCCTCTGGGCGATGATCCTATTTTTACAGTCAATCAAAGTCCATACCAATATCCTTATGCAGGCCAAATACACTGTATTAGAAAGACTGTAAACCAACAGCTACAAATTACTTTCAGAGCCCTCCTAAAACAAAATGCAGATGTAAATAGAGTTCAGAACCGCTCCAAATGCTCTAGTGCATGTCTAAATCCGGAAAGTGTGCTCAGCAGCTCTGTTTGAGCGCCATGTAGGGAGACTGCTGAAGTTTTTGGTTAGACTGGAGAACTGGGAGCTGCAGTCTGTGGTTGGTGGACTCGTCTAGGTAGTTTGGGTTCAGGCCTGAGCATGGGCTGGAAGGGATCCTGGACCATTTCATTGTGTTTTTGCAGGAAGCCTCATCTCCTCTCCTTCATAAACTTGTCACATTCATACTAAAACATGCTGCAGTTGTTTGCCATTGCTGTGTTTAGAGCTGTACTCAATAGCTTTTCTAAACTTTACTCCACAGGTATGAGTTAGGAGGTAATGAAGATAATTTTTCCCCCCCTTGGCTGGTTAATACCCTCTTCTCTCTTTGATGCTAAATTATTCATTTTTAACCTCCCTTTGGAAGGTAGGATGTCCTTTCTCTCATTGCTCTAGAAACATGTTGCTATACCTGTTGCAGAGGACTTTTTAAACTCTTTCTGAGCCTGAATGATGACAGTGGCATCCACTGTTCCAGACAGGATTTTAGCAAGCCTTGTACAGCTGCCTTCATCTTCTTCACTGATGGAAATGCTTCCACGATGTACCTTAGGATTACATACACTGTTTGGATTTCAGCACTGCATGCAGAGAAGATATGATTAATCTATAGTACTGAAAAGGATTTGTTAGTGAAGCCAGACAGATCCAGGTAGGATGGACTCCAGACTTCTTTTTGAAGCTGACCATGTGACAAACTTAATGTCATCAATGTTGTCTGTGATTACAGTATGGGGTTTGCTAAAGTCTGGGTCTTTGCTGAGCAATTGTAAGGGGTCTGTTGAATTTGCTACAGCAAGGTCTGTCTCTAATAATGTCTTCATTAAGCCTCTCTACAAACAGAGGAGTATATTAATTGCCAGACTAACATGTCATTTGGCTCTGTGAACAAGCTACTGAATGCCAGCTGATGAATGGAAACTTAAAAGGATCATTTGCAACCTGCTACATGAAAGAAATACCAAAATTAAATGAAAATACGTTTGTATCTCTTGTTGCTGTTGCTATTAAAGCTGATACAGAATTTCAGTTTAATTTTCCTAGGAATCATGACTTATTTAATAAACTTTTTTTTGCCTCTGAAGTTTCAGCAGCTGCTCCCTACTTAAAAGCTAGAAATAACTGGTCCTCCTTTGGTAGGAATGAAAGGAGAATTGAGCTCTATAGAAATGAGGAGATTAGAGCTCCATGAGGCATATACCCATTTAATGCTGCTGGAAACCAAACCTGCTCAAATAATCTTAACTCTCACTTCTGGTGAGCAGAAATTCGGGGGGGGGGGGGGGGG
>VZSC01008684.1:536341-556902 GCA_013398225.1 Steatornis caripensis | reverse complement strand
GGGGGGGGGGGGGGAATTCTTTAGTGACTTATTAACAAAGGCTTTTCAGGTTTACTAGAATTTATCATGTGAGCCTAATCTACCTTTTGTTCATCCTGTTGGCAGGCTTTAAGATTTAAAAGGGTCTGCAGAAACTCCTCCCCCAAACTCCTTATTTAATTAAAGAGGCTTGGTGCATTATTTACCTTTGAGGCTTCCGTTTATGTGGGAACAATGGGTTGGGGTAAACGTATTGTAAAATATTTGTGAATGCTGCAGAGACAGGGAAAAGAAACTCTGGCTATACCTTCGAATTTACACTGACCTGTATGTGTTCATTCAGAATGTCTGGAAGTGAGGCCACTCAAATACTAAAGTATAAATACATGTGTGTAACTCTACAACAAATTTCCCTACTTCTGTAGGTGATTAAAGAGCCTGGATGCTAGTCAGTCTTCATTTGCTTCTATGGGAGCTCTCCAGAGTCATCGGATGTGCAGATCAGGCCCTGCACATTCTGATATTTTATATATTTTGCTTTGGTAGTTCAGCAGACAGACTGGTAGCTGTAGTTGTCTCACTGGTTCCCCCAGTTTCTTCGCCTCCCCCACTCCATTCATTGCTGTAGCTCTGAGCATCAAGTTGCAGATAAAACTACTTCTGAGAGAGCAACGGGATGCAGCTCTTGCCAAAGGCAATTAAGTGCTTAGGATTACAGTGTGCTTTACAAAGTGTGTTCTTGCTGAATCCCTTTCCTCTTCTGCTTGCTGGCACAAAGCAGTTTCTTGGCACTTACCTTTGTTAGAACAAGTCTGAGCGTTGCTAAACTTCACTACAGTGTGTCAACTCTCGAAATTAAAATCTGGCAAGCTGCAGCTCCATACATTTTCAGGATAGCCTTGCTGGTGATTCTTCACTAAGAGTCAGCTTGACCTCATCACCTCTGCTGTAATTGGATTAAATTTACTCACTTGCCAAAAACATGGCCAGCTGATGGCATATGAATTATTCAGCCTGAAGCGCTGTCCTGTGTGCACAGGATTCTTGGTGTCAAAGGCATTCTTAGGGCTTGTGATGCAGCTGATGTGCCATAGGATAGCTAATTGTCACAAAGGGACATTTTCAGTTATTTTCTTCATCAAGAAAGGACTAGAACAGACCATATGTTCTGTTTGAAAGTAGAAGATATAACCAGTGGGAAGAAAGAAGAGATGCTCTAGTTGCCAGTCATGTGCATCACTTGCTGTTTCCTCTTGTGCAATGTGATAAATTGCTGAGAGCTCACAGGTGGTCTGAAGCTGCAGACCTCCTGGCTGAGGGAAGTGAGTGATGGTGTGTGCTGTTTTACGCACCCACTGCAGTTTATTTCTAATTGTTGCACAGCAGGCTAAGACCATTGTGCTGAGTTGTCTTTTTACTGCTGCTTATGTTATTCTTCAGCTGTCTTATGATCTGGGGTATTTGCAGAGCAACAGGATGATACTGGAACAGAAAGGTGTGCCTAAAATGATAGCAGAACTGTGTGGTGAAGGATAGTCTGACAGCCAACCCTGTAGTTTCATCCAAAGACCTCTTATATATTGTCTAAACCAGTGTAATCCAGCTTTCAGTGGGAAATGCAGCTAAGTAGCAAAAAATCCCTGTCCTGATTGTTAACCTCAGCAAAATACTAAGGGATGAGTAGGTAATGGGGAGACCAAGGACTGAGTTGCCATTACCCTTGCAAAGAGGATCAGGATTTGAGTGGCTAGAGAGACACAGTGGTACTGGGTCTGGCACAGACACTCTCTGAGATGTTCCAATTAATGAAGTGATCCCTGTTTTGTGAGTTAGCTGTTCTTATCTGCCTGGAAGTATGGCAAGTTTCCTGTTTGCTTCTAAGGCCTCTAAGAGTTGTGTTTTGCAGGCATCAGGAGTCAAAGGAACGACAGCGATCAGCTGGCTAGATCTGATCAGGACATTGTTGCCTTTGACTTCAAGGTGATGCTGTTTTCTTAAGTGCTATAAACTGATGAATACTCACGGTGTGAAACAATACCTGATAGATAAACAAGGTGAAACAGGGATGTGAGGTTTTCTTTACCTACTGTTACAGTCACAATTTGATTTGCTGTGTAATGTGCAGTGCAAATAATAAGGATGCCTGACTTTGATACCTTGTTATAAAATGTACATGGTTGTGTAATCATCTTTTCTACAGTGTTAACTCTTTATGAAGTTGCTCATCTCTTAATGGAGTAAATATATCATTCCATTAATTCCTTACAATGATGGAAACAGTTTGTTAAATACTGAAGTAAAGGCTTTTTTCATTCACATCTTTTATTTTATATCGTATATTTGGAATGAGTGTAATTTTAAAAAGATAAAAAATAATTTAAAAAAAAATCACTGACCATCTCTGCTGAACAAGGATTGACAGTCTGACTGGGTGAAGAAAAAGCGTGAGAGCACATTCTGTAAGAAGCACTCACAAAGTCTAGCTCAGGGAACCACTGTCTGCACGGTCTTATGATATCAAAAGGAAAGTTACAAAACTGAAATAATAAGCAGACTGTGTTTAAAGTACACAAGAAAGAGAAATTCGTCAAAAATGGCCTGCTTTACTCAAGTTATTTACCTTAGATCTTTCATGAAAATAAGCTTCCCTTTCCTTTGGTGGAAGAAGAGGAAGTGCTTCGGTCTGGAAGCATTACAAGGTCTCTCATCACTAGTTCAAGTCCAGACTAGTATGGGAGGTGAGAAACCTTTTGTTTTGTGCAGGGTAAGTTTACTCCAGTGCTGTTGTGGGTTAGATTGGTGAGATTTGCCTGTACAAATGCTGAGACTGTTTAAGCACTGACATTCTGGCTGTGGTGGCCTCAGGGGGTGGATTGCAGGCAGAGCCGGTGAGACCATCGCAGAGGGAGCCCTGGCTTTGAAACGTAGCAGCTGGTGTATGGGTATCTCACCCCCAACATCAGAGCAGCACAATTCCTCTGACCTCAACGGAGTTGCAGCCTTCATGGTTTTCAGTAATGTGGGAGTGAAAGTAGGCCTATATTCTTTTAACTGGTCTATTTAGCAGCTCTTTTCCATATGCAGTCTCCATGCCAGTGACAGGAGCTTCCTGGAACTGACAGGAGACACAAAAGACCCTCTTCTCTAAATCACTGGACCTTAAGAATATTGAAAGGATGTTACAACAAGCCTCATAATACACCATTGTCAGGCTCTCTCTGAAGATGCCTGCAGTGGTATCATACCTCTAAGCTTTCCAGAGGGGGTGTGATGACCCCACATGGAAGAAAATAAAAGAGTAATGGTTTGGGTGGCTGTGAGGAATTTTATGGTACCACTTCCCCTGGCTGTAACTTGAAACCAGCTGGAGGCATTTACTACTAAGTGAACTCATGTCAGAGGCAAGCAAATATCTGAGCACATATTGTGGAGGATTTTTAGGAAGAGATCTTGCCTTTTGTGTCTATGCATGTCTGGGTGCTTCTTTCTCACAGACAGGGGAGTGGTGAAAGAAGATTTGTTTCATTTTCTCCTTCATTTCCCTTTCTTCTTCCTACTCATTTTCCTGTTCCTTTGTGGTACAGCAGTTTTTCATCTTGCTGTGAAAATATCCGTGGTCCTTAGTGGAGTGAACGCATTTGAATGGAAGAGGACTGCGGGTTTTTGAAGCCTGAACTTCAGCACTCCCAGGGAGCCACAGAGTTTGCATTCTGTTCTTCCTTCAGCCCTGCTCAGGGATGTGCCCTAGCAGCATGTAGTACTCTTGCTGGAGAGTTCATGACAAGCTACCTCTGTGTTGCTGGCAAAACAAGCTTGAATCGAAGTTTAATTTTTTCTTATTGTTTTGGTAATCAATACAAACTTCTGATCACTGATTCAGATATTGAGGAACAAGACCACCATAAACAGTTATGAAGTAGCTTACATAAATACTTACTCAGCCCTTTCTCTTGTCGTTTCTGCTTGCTGCACGCTCACTGCAGGTTACGGAATCATAGCGGTGCTGGGGCAGGCTCCCCCTCAGGGCTGTCGCTGTCCCCTCTGCCATAGAGGACCCCACAGAGTCTCTCCAGCCCTCAGCAGATGCCATTTTCTTTCCCTAACACCTTGTATTGCGGCGCTTTTCTGGCTGACAGACATTTTGGCACGATGGCCGGGCTCTGGCGTGTGGTGGTTTTCACTGGTGGGCCCCCCCTCAGTGCCAGAGCTGGCGGGAACCGGCTGGGACCAGCTCGGGGCAGCTCACGGCCTCCTGACAGGCCGCCCCGCCATGCAACCTGTCTCTCACACTAGTTACGATGTCATTATGTGAGAGATGTGACTAAAGGTGTGGCTGTGGGATGGCAGTGAGTATCCATGAGGGAATCCCCTCACGATGAGGGGCAGGTGAGGAGGCAGGAGCTGAGCCCTGTCCTGCAGACATGGCTAGCCTGAATGCCTCCCAGGCAGGCCCAAAAGCACTCACTCCATTTTGCCTCAGCCCTGCCCTGTTGGACCAAAGATTTATTGCAACTGCTTGGGAATTTTGCTCATGTTACATGCTTAATTCAACTTGAACGTAGGTACTGGGCTACCTACTGATCAATTAAGCACGTGTCATGCAGAGTAAAAGTTAGTGTGGCTGTTCAAAAGGCTGTTTTATATGGGTTTTCTTCAAATGCTTCTAAAATTAGTCAGCAGAAGTATTGCTCCTTCATTTTACCAATTGTGCCATTATCTAGATCATCTTAGATGACTAATAAAGTATTTAGTTCTCATTCAATCTACCTAGCTCTTATCTGATACGAAACTCGAAGTTCTATTCCTTCTCCAAAGTATTTCCAAGCTATAGCTGTGAATGTTGAGGTATGGAGACCAAATTAGTAGTCCTGGCTAGCCTGGACAGAAGTGGGTGCCCAGTTCCTGACTGGACCGTGGTGACATCCAGAAAATGAGGTTGTAAAAGTTAATGACTTGTATGGCATCTCAACAGCAAGGACAGAAAGTAAGAGATGTTAAAACAATTTTCCAGGTACAATAGTATGGACCTTATTCCTTTCTCCTCATGTACAATCTTGGCGTTAGACTTAATGGAGTATCCTCTAACTGCAAACTCTTTACCACTTTATCATTTTTGCTTTCTCTGAGGTGGTAAAAGTAAACATAAATGTGTAAATATGATTTAGTAGGTGATGTTATATTGCTTTGGGTTTTCTTTTTTATTGTATTGTGCTTTGCTTGACAACTAAGATAACCTGCTTTGAACTTGCTGTGATTTTTCATCAGTGTGTAAGCACTGTGCAGGATCCTGCATGTGTGACGGGTACCCATATATGACATTAGTAATGTATGGTTATTGATATTGGTGTACGGAACTGAAGTAACACAGCCTAGTTACCACCAGATCAAGGAGGATAAAAACGCATGGTGTTTCATATCTGTTGATGCCTGTTATGTGTTCTGTGGTGAACAGAATTCACTATATAGCTTTCCAGTGATAGTTCCTTTCTAGCTGGTTTTATTACAAGCATAAAGTTTTGAGACAGACTGTCAACAGCACGCATAAGAGTTAACTTTGTCAAACCTTGTTAATTTTTGATCTGTGTAGCATAGAAATTTTTTTCCCAAGAACCAAGCGAAAATATTTTCTTTTAAAACTGTAAGAGTTACAAGATAATGAACTAAATTGAACCTCAAAACAAAGGATTTATTGTCTTGAAGACAAACTTGCTGTAATTGCACTTCTTGTGAGGTATTTTTTTGCTTCTGTCCAAGCTTACATTTCACTTACAAGACAGGAAATACAGCTTTGCTGATTAAATATTTTTGAGATATAAATAACTTACTGTCTTCAAAGACAATGTTCATTTAAAAAATGCTTCTAAAGTGAAACTTTGTGTTGGATTAAAAATTAAATTAAAATCTTGGTTTACTTGGGCTGGTAAAATAATTACTTACGGATGTCTACTGTGTGTACAGATGTAAAATGTGCTTTCGGGGGGAAGGGTGTTAAAAGAAAAGCTCTGGCACCTGTAATGGGTCTAAACTGTTTCATTTCGTATTCTTTGTTGTTCATATCTGTCCCAGTCCCACTCCTGCCATGAGAGATAATGAGTATGTTTTCTTTCTATCAAGTTGCTGCTTTGCTAGGCTTAGAGTACAGATAAAATAGTAAAATTAATCCAGAAGCTGCACAAGAGGAAGAATACCAGCCATGTGTATATTTTGTTTTATTGCATTGTTTATGGATAATTATCATTATATAGTAAGAGAGAGTGGTCAGCATATTGGCAGCAGCAGATATCTAAAACAATATTCGTGTGTTAGACCATACGATGAGTTCTAGTCTGGTTGTCACAGTGGCAGGACCTCCTCTTTGGAAGCCCTGATGAATTTTCGTCATTGCTTATCCTCAGGAAGTGGTGCAATGTGTGCGAATGCCGAGTCTACCTAAAAAACGAATAACAGTAGAATTGCCTCAGCATTGTGTCTGACAAATTGATAGAAGATTCTTCAACAGCCATGTTTTCAGATCCACTTCTCTCCCTATCTCTCCCATTTCCACAGCCTTTGCGTTAAGAATATTAGAGGATACATATCTGTTGAGACCTTAAGTGTCCATTTATGGACCTTTTGTCCAGGAGTTTGTTTAATCCTTTTCCGAACCCATGGATATCCTTTGCCTTCACAGCCTTGTGTGACAACAAGTTCCAAATGCTTGTAACCTGCTGGGTAAACGAGTATTGTCTATTTAAATAGATTTATTGCTAGTTTCAGTGAGTACTGCCTTGTTGTAGTGTTGTAGGATTTGGCAAGTAACAGTTCTGCATTCAGCAGCTCAAGGGTTTTTTGTTATACCTGGTCATATCCACCCTCAGCCGCCTTCTCTCCAAGCTGAGGAGTCCCACCAGCCTTTTTAGTCTCTCGATGTAAACTATCATCTGATCCATTTCCATTTGGTTGCCCTTCTCTACACACCTCTAACATTACTATGTCCTTCTTGGTATGTGGAGAGCAATGCTCAAGATGTGGGAGTGCTCAGGCTGTGTGAAGTGACAGCAATGTCCTGTCCCGCTCTCTTTCTGATGATGCCCTCTATTTTGCTGCTGCTGAACACTGAGCCAGTGACTTTAGAAAATTGTCAAGAATGGTTCCAGCTTCTGAGTAGGAATGGTTAGAGCTGGTATTGCCTAGATGAATTGCTTGAAATTTATCTATGCTAAAGCCCACTTGCCAACTTTTTTCCCAACCAGTTAGTTTTGTCATTGATGAACGTGCTGAGTAACACCAGTCCCAGCACTGATCCCAGGGATTGCACTGTTGCTTCCTCTCTGTCTTAAAAAGTGTGTGTTAAGCTCTGTACTTTGCTTTCTTATTCTAACATGCTCAGTCTTACTGTGAATGAAGTCAGACTTGCCAGAGTACGGTTCCCAGGTTCCCCTACACAGCCCTTGCTGTTAACACAGGAGTTAACACAGATATTAACACAGAAAGGAGTTCACAGGAGTTAACACAGAAAGGATCTGTGAGTCCTGCAGTACAGAGGCTTTCCACAATGCTTGCTTACACACCTTGGCTAGTGGTTCTTCAAATAAACGTTTGAGTTTCTTCAGAACGTGTGTGAACATTGTTCTGTCCCAGTGATTTATTAACATCTAACTTCCTTGTTTGGTCTAGTATTTCCTGAATTTGTTTCAGATTGATCTGGCTTCTCTGCCAGATTTGCCACAAAGAGTGCAATCAGTGTGGAAATCTCCCCCAAAGATTTCATCAGTAAAGACTGATGTAAAAAATTCACTGAGCTTCTCTGCTACAGCTTTATCATCCCTATCTGCCCCTTTTACCCCTTTGTCATCCAGCAGTTCCACCCTTTCCTAGCTGGCTTCCTGTTGTTGATGTATTTAAAGAGCTGTTTACTAGCACCGTGATCTTTGTTTGCAGGCACTTTTTGGATTGTCTTTTAGCGCTCTTGATTTCCTGCTTACATTTGACTTGCCATGTTTTGTGGGCTTCCCTGTCATTACTGAAGCAATCCATTTCCTAAGGGCTGACCTATGCCCTGCAATACTCTCCTAACTCTCCCTGAGGCTTCTTGCTGTTTTAACTGCTCCTTTTTAGTGTCCCCTTTCTTTCTTGCCACATCCTTATGTAGTTCACTTTCTTAAAATTGAGTATCACTGGTTTTGTTTGCTGACCCTTAGGATCAGTGCTGTTCTTTGTGTTACCTAACCAGTAGCCTTTACAGCTTTCTCTGTTTTGGATTGTACCCTACACTTCGAAGTCTCTTTTCCACCGGAGAACTGCATGTGGATCTAGAATAATAACTGATACTATATTGTTCCTTTCTTTTCCACGTGGGTCAATGCTGAGTATTTCTAAATGTCCGCGTGTGTTGTGGATATATGGCAGCTATTAGTATTGCAAAACTCTGTGGAAGCCATCTATTAAAATTGAGAGGCACAAACTGGGCATGAAGCTGTTCTGGGTGCTAATGGCGCTACATGCATTACCTTGTGTATACACACAGTATATGCAGTGATTATTAGAACTTTGCACTTGTACATAATTTAGCCGAGGATTTAATAAAATTCAACCCCCCTGCGCTTAAGGCATCCAGGAAGAAGATAGCCTTGCTTTTCCAGTTTTGCAGAGATGGAAAAAAAACTGAAGGAGAATATTCTGGGGTTGTATAAGAGCTCTCTGTGGACATGTTTACAAGAGCTGAAGTGTGTTTCTGTTTATTTCTGTGCAGTTCCTGGAAGATTGTCCTTCTTCCATAAAGCAAGAGCGTGCATTTGAAGAGCAGTACAGAAGTTTATTTTCTACAGGTGCACTTTAAAGGGCTGCTTTTACAGCTGCAATAAGTATTGAAACAGGATATGCAACCAAGTTATTGTTGGTTAATATTGCTTAGCTAGTCAAAGCTAATATTAACAAATAACACCTAGATAGCTGCATAAACCTAGTGGTCTCTTTGCACTATATCATTCCAGTCACATATACTCTTTTTACTAGGAGCACAGCACTGGAGTGTTTGGGTTTTTTTCTGGGCCATATCCAGTGCCCTGCTATAGCAGTCATCTTGCATTCTGTAAATAGAAACACCTAAATTTGCAAAGCTTGTCTACTTGAGCCTTTATTTAACCTGTGAGTGCTGGACCAATCTTGCTTCAAATCTAGCTATGTGTCTGTGCTTTGTTGTTGAAGGTCTTGGATTCAAGCCTACTACATATCTGCCTGGACCAGAAAGCTGTTGGAAATGTACACACTGTCTGTGTGCGATGACTTTGTTGATGAGTTGCAGGAGTTTCCCATCATAATAGCAGCTAACTAATGAAGTAGTTTAAAAGTTACTGTAAAAAAATGAAAGTGAAATTGTCCAGAGCAATTTATTCATCAAAGCTGACTGGAATAACATCTGTGGTGAAACCTGTATCTCATCACTTCATTGTAATACGTGCAAGGGAGATGATATTAAGTGAAACAGTTGTGTGCCATAAAGTGGAACTGGACTTCACGATACAGAAGACTTCTTAAAGTCCTGTATCTGACTAATCCATTCTCTTGAGTGATTTCCCATCAAATGAAACTTCAGTGGCTGTCAGGATTTTTTGTGATCATTGGCTTCTGTGGAGGTATTTAGGTGTGGAATTGTTTGGATTTTGTTTGTTAATGTAGATATCATTTTCTATGTTACAGTTAGACTGGTAGGTTTATGTAGCTACTCCTGCCAGACTTCACTTGTCTGTTATTTAGGTATTGATAATTTCAACAGCATATTAGTTTATGTTTTTCTAACTGTGAAATACATTCATTAATGTGAATTATTTGCAGTATTTCTACTGGAATGTTTTTCAAATGGTATGGTCAAATACATAGTTCTTATTATTTTGATCACTAGGCATCAAAACACTTGACAAAAGAAGTATCAGAGGGAACGAAGGTTGAAAGGACTTCTCTAAGGCCTGAAAAAAGGTAAGCAAGATGAATCTTGTGATTCCATGTCTGAATGCAAAGTTGTCTTATTCTAACTAAAATCAGTTTAGGAGTTCACTGAATAAAACTTGTGAGTGAATACATTTGCATTACTTGTAATGTAGGCTTAGTTTAGATTTAGCTTAATGTACTGCAAAAAAATGGAAACAGAAATGTCACTTCTCAAGTATACCCATGAGAATATTTAGGTATTATCTAATATTTAAGTTCTTACCTTTAAACTGCATGCTTCTTATGCAGAATTTTTGGAGCTTATTGGAGAATTATTTTGGGGTGAATTTTTAGCCCAATTCTTTGAGTCTCTAATGTAAGATTTTGCCCCGTATTTGCATTAATAGCAGTTCTGTTCATTCAGCTGGATTAATTAACTCAAAATTATGTAATTATTTTAGTGGCAACCCAAAATATGAATTTCTTCCACAACAAGAGACTCAATGTAAAACAGTTTTCAGAGGTTAACTGACTACTTATTTCCATAGCTATTCCACCCCATCTGCAGGACAAGAAGATTTTTAGATGCGTATAAACTGAACTACCTTTGGAAGTTTGTAGCCTGAAATATAAATAAATAAGATTAAAAATCACCCTTTAAACTTATTACATGGAGTCCCTGTACCTTGCCACTTCCAGATGACAAAGTTATTAACTCTTTTCGACCTTCAAATGAGAGAACCTGAACATGCTTTATAGGAAAACTCCTCTGCAGAGTTTCCAGGCTTACAGGAGACAGAAAGACTTGTGGAAACTGAAAAAAAGAAAAGAAAGAGCTTATTAGAAAAATGAAAAGCTTTGAACTGTTTGACAAATTCTGAATCTCAACTTGTGAAAACAAAACCTGAGTTTAGGTTCAGTGTCAGGACTTGATGCTGTTATTTTGAACAGTTCTGGTTAACTTAAATCCAGAACCAGGGCTGACTGCTCCCTTTTGTGTTACGGAGTTACGTAGTACAGCAATTAACTTTGAGTTCTGTTATGCCAGCTGCTGTGCAAACACTGAGGAAGACCTTGTCACTGCCCCAAAGAGTTTTGTCCAATATGATGAACAGCTGCTTACTTCCAGTGCAGTGATTTATTTATTTTTAATGGAGAGCTGTACTGAACTGATAAAACTGAATAGTTGTAATTTGTTTGTTTCTTTAATCTAAGGGAATTTGCTGTGCTTCTGCTTTTACTCCCTGCTTTTCAGAAGTGTGTGTCTTTTCATTGGTCTTATACTCAACAACTTGCGTTGTTCAAACACATCTGTTAGAAAAACACCTGTTTTTTCATTTGAGAAAGATAGGAGACAAAAATCACATGCAACTTTTTTTTTTTATTTGTTGCCTTTTCTCATGCTTTAGAAGAAAGACACTCTCGAACTTAGGTTTCTGCAGCTTTAGGTTCTAGCCCCTGGGTTTTGGTATGTCTTTCTCTGAGATAACTTTAGCATCTGGCACTGCCAGTCTCCCTCTGAGAGTACTTCTTCTCTGTGTGATAAGAAACCTTGTTAACCATCTTAAACTGAACTTTGTACTTTTTTGACTATAATAAACATATTATCTATATATTTATATTTTTTAATTTTCCCAGTCTCCAAATCATTGTTATGCCCCATTTAATTCTCTTCAGACTTTTTCAATATCCTTTTAATGGTTTATATGGATAACTCTACTGTGAAGGCAGAAGTCTGTGACTCTTCCTGGCTCACGTGTGACAGAGCTTGCATTTGCTTCAGTGAGGCGGTAGACATTTTCCGTCACGTGTGTGTGCATCAAACTGAGAGGCCTTGCTTGCACTTCAGAGTTCTCTGAAATGGTAAATTTAAACTTAAACACTAGGGAAAAGAATGCTAATGCTGTAATTTTTTTAAAGAAAAAAGAAAGAAAACAAAGGAGAAGAACTATCTAGGCCCTGGGGATTGATCTTGACTGTGCCTTATTACCACAGCTTATCCACTCCAGTTCTTAAAGATGCTGTCAGTTATTGAACTCTGACCTGATTAATGCATTGAAGGGATGCCTATAGACTGTGGTATCTGTTTCCAGATGGTTTCCTGGCAGACAGATTGGCAACAAGGTGTCATCTTTGTGGTGATGAGGGGGAATAGTGTGGATTTTTTCTTTCTTTTGTTTTTTTGTGATGCTTGTCTCAGCAAATAAATGCCAGTCATTGGTTCAGTCACTCTGAAAAACAGTAGCGTTGTGGTAAGCTGAATTCTGTAGATTTATTGGAATGTATAGAGTAATACAGTAAAATTATATTATATCTATATTGCTTGCAGAGATTTAAAAGCCCTATAATACCTGCCTCTCCTTCAGTCAGCAGGGACTTCTTTTGAAACTGCATGTATCCTGTGCATGTGGAATCTGTGTGATAATCCCAGACATGTTTCTTGGGGCAAATCCTGGATTTCACAGGCCTTGATTCAGAGACTTGAGTCAATGCAGCAAGCAGCAGCTGTTAGAAATTCTTGAGACGTCCCTGTTTAGGAATTGTCTTCCTGTATTTTGTGCTTCACCCAGGTAGCACTGATCAGTCTCAATATAGCTGTGAAAAGGGTTAAACTGAATTGCTGACAGTATCCAGTGGGTCAGAATATATGACTGAACTGTCCCTTGTAATCTTCCTCCCCTCCCTTTGTGACAGCAGTGTAGTGTCCTATCCACTTTTCTGTACCACCAACAAAAAGCTTCTTTTTAGTGGCACACTGGTTTGTTTGCAGGATGACCACATCTACATCTGGTTCCATTTAACCCATAAGTCTGAAATGGTTTGTGAAGTGGCTTCTTATTTTTATTGTTAAAGCAAAGATTAACCTCTAATCTCCTTTTCCTTCCAAGGGGATTTCTTCCATATATCAATATATAAAGTGAAGACTTGTTGGGCAAAAGAATCACCTGGGAGACTGGGAGTGTCACGATGCAGTTCCTCCTTTGGATCCGAGTTCTTTTGCTCCTAGAAAAATGTTTCATTTATATGAAGAGAAAGGAGCTGGATTTAGTGGGAAGTGCATATCCTAATAACTGAAAATTAGCTTACTTTTCTTGGTGGAATTTGCAAGCTGTGCTGTTTCGCTGTCACTAACTCATTTTAAAACCAGTTCGACTGTGTCTAGATGAGCTGTTCTCTGTGCAAACAGTAGTGTGCACACATTTTGTGCATCATAACTTACAAGGAGCAAGATGGAAAAATCCCTGGATTTTTTTTCTTTCACCTTCACTGTGTTACCTATTTCACACCACATCCACGTAAACGCATTATTCCTACCTATGGACATGCTAGGGCACAATTTTCTTCCTTTCTTGTCTGTTGATCTTTTAATGTCAGAAGAGATCAAGATGGAAGAGACGATGTGTTTTGCTGACCTCGGGACACCACGTGCCCCCAATGGCTTGCACAGAAAGTGCTTTATTGGATGGTGGATGCTGTATCTCTGAGCTGTTATTGCACACTGTTTAACATATAACCTAGGGACACCATTGTACTGTTGGACTTCTAGCGCTAGAAGAGAGGGAGATAATAAACTGCTATAGGAATAAAAGGCTTGGCCAGAGTTTCAAACTTTAATAACAGTTTTTGTTGCGAGGAAGCTCTGAAA
Organism: Steatornis caripensis; assembly: GCA_013398225.1. NCBI lineage: Eukaryota > Metazoa > Chordata > Aves > Caprimulgiformes > Steatornithidae > Steatornis > Steatornis caripensis. The sequence goes on along the minus strand of VZSC01008684.1, from coordinate 543,371 downwards.
TTGCAGTGGTTCTGAGCCAGGCCATGCTATAAATCTGGGATGTTAGAGACAACTTGCTAGTAATGGTCTCTGAGTCTTCTTACAGAAAATGTGGTTCTTATTGCAATATGCCTCCTCATTCCAAGAGGACTGACAGCTGGTTCTACTACTACTTGCACCAACAAGGCTATAACTCTGTTTTTCTCTTAATCATCAAATTCATTTTCTTCTAAACCATGAAATAGATGCTTCCATTTAGACACAGGTTTAATGTTGGATTTAAACTTGCTACAGCCTCTAGGTTGGTAGTGTGCAGTGTAGCAGGGAGAGGCTCATGGTTTTGGCAAAGCTCCACTTACCTACTTCGCTTAAACTCAGTTTGTGACCTGTCCTTCAGCACCTTCACTACTGAGTCCTACCTGCTTCTGTCTACAGCCAGGCCAGTAAAAATGCCATAGGGATTTGAAATGATGCATACAAGACAGAATGGGAGAAAGCCAGCTCCTTCTGCCATAGTTCTAAACCAACTAAATCCCTAATGTGTGATTTGTGTCCTGTGTTTATCTGGCCAAATGTTCCCATGCAGTAATTAATGGCGACTGTCTGGTGAGCAATCTCTAGCGGAAGGATCACTAAAGCTTTCTGTGAGAGAGCGTTCGAGGAAAACCAGTGTTCCAAATTAATTTTACCACTTTGTTTGTCTTCTGAGGACCCACAGCAGCCTGAAGAATACAGAGGCAACAAAAGTCATGCTTTAGTTTGGATTACAAAATGAAATTAATGTGGAGAGAAACTACATATCAATGTCATTGGCTAGTGTCTTCCATAAGAGAAGAAATTACTCCAAAATGGGTTCATAGCTATAGATGTTTGAAAGGGGAGGGAGCGTTTTGCCTTAGTCTGTCTAAACCAAGGAAATCTGAAATAGAGATTTATGTTCCCAACTTAATTCTTAAAGTTGTGGGCAGGGAGGGAGAAAGGGAAGTGTATTCAGTGGTATGAGGCTAAAGGCAAATTGCCCAGATCTGTCCTCAGAAATGTAAGCACAACTTTCAGTCATTTCAGAGGGAACTGCACAACATAATGAAAGGATAACGTGGTACACAGAAGTATCCAACTCCAGAGCTGTCCTTGCAGGGAATGAGACCCAGTGGTCCAGGAGGCCCTGTCCAGCCTTATTTACAATAGCTGTGACAAAAAACCTCTTTCATACGCTGATCTTTAAGTGGAATTAGGCTTCTTTCTTTAGTTAGTGGGAAGCTGCTTCTCTGTCATATTGGAAGCATTCTTCTGATTTCTAACCTAAATATATTCACTGTTCATTTTGCACCCATGACTTTTATGTCTTTGGTTATCCCAGACCCTTATTACTCCAAATTATTTTATTTAAGTATTTTTCTGTTTAATTTTGTTTTATATCTGTTAACAGTATGCTGTCAAGAGTGGGGTTAAAACTCAGCAGAGGGATGTTTACGATGAGAAGCAAAATGAACCAGTAGGGTACGTACACATGGAAGTTCACCCAGCTGTGCTGCAAAACTGCAGCTTTGAGTAGAACTATTCCTCTCCAAAGGCACAGCTCTTGCTGTGCAACTTTGCCATCTGTGCAAGAGGAGGTTGGAGGCACTGATGGCCTTATGCACAGGGTCCCTGGAAATGCCCTGGATCTTACCCAGTGAAAGGCGAGCCATGGCAATAAATTAAACTAGCACAGTACTTCCTAGTTCCTTATTTTATATCCCAGCTTTTAAGACCCTGGAAACCATCAGTATGTTTAGTCTTTCAACGGCAAGAGATGATGATGCAGAGTAGTAGCTGCCAGAGATGACTTATGAAGAATTATTAGTTTAAGAATGTGAGGGGTAACACAAAGTAACACTTTATTTTGTGCCAAGGCTAGCAGTTCCTAAAAATATACAGAAATAAAGATTTCCCTATTAGTACACTAGGGATGAAGCTGGAATGTGTATTCTTTGGTCTCTACCTTTTTTGCTATGTGTAGGTAGCATTTTTCAGAAGTATCTATGTTCTGTTGAATGTCAGTGGAATTTAGCATAAAGTATCTGAGGACCTCTCTGAAAAATGTATTCTCTATAAACTATGTTGCTTTTGTCATTCATTTGTCGTGACTCTCCAGGGAGGCAGTGCTGCATTTGGGAGCAGGGAGTTTACCTGCTTTGCTGTGGTTCTCCTGGGTATGGGCTGAAATAGAACAGCAAGTTCCTGATCTGGGTGGGAATAGGAAGCAAGACTGCTGTTCCATGGTTAGAAGCATGGAAAAAATTTCAATTTGATTACTTTTTTGGATTGAAGGACTTGAACATGTAAGACTTGTTTAGGTATGCAGGTCCTCTCCTTGGCCGTATCTCAAAATCGTTCCTCAGTAAACCAAAATAAGCTGTGCAAGTATGAGGGAAAATATCACTTAAAATCCATTACTACAACATGTCATGTTTTACACCTCACAAAAGCTATTAGGTGGTATATTATGATAAGAGTAAAGAAAATATAAATTTGTGGTATCAACAACATGAAAGAAACTGGTTTGCTAGGAGGTTCCTAAGAGTCCTTCTTATTTCCATTTGAAGTAGGAAGTGAACCCCAGGGAGTATGGCTTGTGAACTGTGCTGCTTCTGCCTCCACCAGACAGCTTGCTCTATGAAAGCCTAGAAATAATGCAAATAAATATATAAAGGGGGAATGTTTGAGTTGTATGCTTTCTCCCAGTTTCACCTCTTCTTAAAGCATCAACATACATACAGTTGTATGTGGAAGTCATAAGGAGATTTTGATTAGTTCTTCATTGTGAAGCTCATTTGGATAGTTAATCACAATTGCCTCTATTTATACCAGTCTGCCTTGGGAACTCTGAGAGCCACAGCATGTCTTAGGTTACCGTGTTGCTGTATCTTCTACTTTCCTAGCCAATCCAGAAAATCAAAGGTAGTAAGCAAATACAATAAAATTGTTTTATAACTCCCATCCTCCTCTTCACAAAACTCTCATGCAAGCTGAAAAGATTCCACATCCCCCCCACACTGGAAAGTACCAGAAACTTCCTTTAAAGATGTCTGTTGTAGCCTTGCTTTAAATTTCAGTTATGGGAAGTATTACAAAAACTCAAAGGTTAAATAATGTTGGCTTGTATCTACTTAGGTGGAGGATTATAGCATGCATTTCACCAGCTACTGTAGAGTCTGTATTGTTTGCTTAGTTTGCAAAAGCACTGCTATGGCTCTTGTCTGTGCACCAAATTTGGATGCAGTGAGGGCAAACACAGATTTGCCCTCTTTCATTTACATAAAGTAACCTTGAAGCTTCCCAGCTCCCCTCCTGTTCTCTGTTCCCCCGAAGTATTCTAATATTTGGAATTTGTAAACACAGGATTTGGGATTCCATATGCATCTGGAACTGATAAACTGTTGGTGTTACAGAGGTGTAACTCTTTATACCTCTAACCTAGGAATTCTCTAGAGAGAACTTACAGGCACATCTGATGTAGATGCAAGCAGATTCCTAGCAGCTAAAACCAAAATGAAAAAGTTGCTGTTGAATGACCAGAATTTTCATTGAAAACTATGTCACTTGGTGGGGGAGGGGAATAAAAACAATAGAATCTGTTGGCAATAGATACAGCCATAATATTTTTGAGCTAGGAACTAAAGAGATGCAAGTCTAACAAAACTTGTCAGATAGCATTAGTGGGGGAGAGAACCTTTTGGAAGAAGTAGTGAAGGAAAAATATAAAAACTAAATGAAAACCTCACCCCAACAGAATCTTGGATTAGTTGAGGTTCAGTGAATGGCTTTGTTGAAAACACAAGAAAAGAATTTAAACAGAGAAGGCCGATAAGGTGCAGGGCATCACAGATCTGTTTCCATAGTGACATTGTTCAAACAGAGGCTTAAAGGAACATGAATACTATTGCAGCTGAACTCTATAGAAGATACCAGTCTTCCAATGGGGATACAGGCTGTTGGTTGTTTGATGTTTTTCCCTATCAGTTGGATTTGGGAAAAAGGTGGTGGTGCAAAAACAAGGGCTTAGACACATAATTGGCTTGAGAGACTACTGCTTCCTTCCAGCTCCTGCTTTCTGCATTTTACATGCCCTCTCCACTCATTTTTACTTTGACTGTTATCGTTAAAAACTGTATTCAAATGTTTTCAAAAAAAGAAATAGACCCTCCCACCATCTACTCACCTGTACTGAAGCAAACACAACTTTATGCCAGTGTGGGATTCAAATATGCATTTTCCTTCATGTCTGTGCTTATTCTCCTTTGATACAAAGGTGCAACTGAACCATTTACTTAAAATGAGCTCAGTGTGAGTGTAGCACAGTCAATTTAGTATTTCATGTTGCCCACTGTCCTAATCATCCTATATCCATTGGATAATTCACCAGGCATCACCTTCTTTTCATAACTGATGCTTTTCCCTCTGAAAAGCATGGTCAAGCTCTGGTTAGGAGAAAGCTGTTTCATGTTACAAATGTTGTGGTGTTGGAATCCTTTCTTCCATTTTTCTTCTCAAAATTGCCATTCTGCAGATTTTCCTTAGCTAAGTGTACTCTGAAAATAAGCACAAACCCCTTAAGTTCTAGCTGTATAGAACATATTTTAAGATCAAAAGCATACCAGTCATGTCTCTGTCTAAAATGCGACACGTTTTATTAAAAAAAAAAATCTTTATTTAAATAAAACTGCAGCAGTTCTTGGACTTGAGCTGTTTAGTACAGGCTGAATATGCAACCCAACTGGAAGAGAAATTTATATAGAAAGAGGATAGGAAAATTCTTTAGCAGCTTGACTTCAGTGCATAGAAGACTGGGGCAGCATAAAAATGCTGGGGTTTATGAGAATGGCCAGGTTTAGACAACTCTGTCATGAACAGCTTCATATTTTGGATAGATCACTTGGTGCTTATCATTACCATGACTATTCTTCTCAAAGTGTTTGAGGCCATATGGAGTCATTGGAGTTGCACCCAATCTGGATCTGATCATTAGCTTCTTTTCATCTGAGAACACAAGCAGTTTGAATTGGAAACATTATGTACTTACTCAATCCATTGACCTTTAGAGTTAGGGACAATTACCTATGGAAGAGTTTTGGCTTCAGTGAGGTAAATAAATTCTTTTTTTTTTCTCCACGGTTGGTTAGTTTGCCCCAAATTTTACCTTTAAAGTAACTTGAATGCATATTGCAAGATATTAATTTTCTGTATGTTGATTCAATAGCTGCTTTATGAAGACATATCCCAAAGGTGCTCAGAAGCAGATGGAAGAAAAGCAAATAACTGTGAAAGTGCAATGTCTTGGCATGAACAAGCTAACTTGAAACATACTATTCTAGTTAGAGTATGTGTTTGTTTTGGTTAAGGAAGCAGGCTAGTACAAATGTCCTGTAATAGCATAAATTTGAGTATCTAACTTACTGTGATGATGATAATAAACTTAGAAGAGAATTCTTTTTTAAATCAATGTTTCTGCAGAAACTACTTACATTTTGTGATAAAATCAGTTTTTACATATTCCACGGGGCTTTTTTCTCTCAATCATAGCCCTTCAGAATATCAACAGAGCAGAAAATACTCATTAAATTCTTCCCATTTTCCACCTTAAGGCGAAAGAAAGCTTACATTGGAAGTTCTTATTCCACTTCTTGGGAGGGATAGAGAGCTGGGGATCACAGACACCAGGGCAAAAGTTACACCTCTTTAAATAGTGTGGAAGAAAAATATCACTCTTAACCAAACTGTGCTTTTAATGAAAGATGCTGTTTTATACTGTGCTGTTGTATTTAATATAAAATTCTGTTTGTTTCTGGGAAATTGAAAACTGGACTCTTCAGTTTCACTTTTTCCTTTCCAAAGAGATTTCTTTGTTAAGTGTCTCCTACTCTTGTGGGAGATTTTCAAAGATTTCATATATAGTCTTGCTACTGAGCTGTCAATCAAATAGCAGCCTACAATTACTTGAAGGGGAGTTACAAAGATGAAATAGCCATGCTTTTCTCAGTAGTGGCAGATGGAGAAATGAAGGGCAGTGTCCACAAGTTGCAGCTCGAATGGTTCATATTGAAGCTTAGGAGTGCAGTGCAGCACTGGAATTGGTTACCCAGAAATGTTATGACACCTCTGTTTGCGGAGGTATTCAAGGATTGTTTAAACAAAACCACAGCTGATCTGATTAGGTTCTGATGGTAGTTGTGCTTCAAGTGAGATGTTGGGTTAGGGATGTGTAGAGATCCTTTCCACCTAACATTTCTGGGACTCTGCCATTATGATAGCAGTTTATTAGTTTTCCTTCTCTCATCCTCATCCATGGGTAAGACAAAGACGTCTTCAGCATCTCCCAGAACTGTGAACTCTGTCTGTTTGGGATTCTGGTTCGTAGTTTATAAATTTGGACAGCTCATTTGAATTAAAGTTTACGAAGCTGTCTCTGTCTTCCGGATTCTGAACTTTCCTGGATCTCAGCAAACAGTGGTACGTTTTGATCATACTTTTATTTGTTGGGGTTTTTTTCTGATGTGATAATATCCGTCTATGGATCTTTCATGAAAAACATAATGTCAAACATCTCTTAATCTACTGCTATGTTCTGTGAGCTTAAAGATGCATGTACTTAAAACTCCACATGGTAGCTGTAGAATATCTACCTAGCTGTTTGGAGTATAAAAGACTGGTGGTCCTGACTTTAAAGACTGTGGAATAATATATTTTTTAAAAGCACTAATCTCATTCAGTGTTGTGTTTTTCACCACAGCACATCTTTCTTTCTTGGAAATCCTTTTTTAGAAGGAATAGAGCTGCATTTGGACCTTCTGCCTGCCTTGTAGAACTTCTGCAACAATTTGCTTCTGTAATAACTGGGTAATTTCTCTTTGAACATGAGAGAAGCGTTATATTTTTGACCGAAGTCAAAAGTAGTATAACTCAGGTTCTCTCTCTGGAGCTTGCATTAGTGCTGTTTAATGTCAGCTTGGCTCTCTGCAGGCAAACACTTGTCTGTGAAGAAAATACATGTTGAATCATATAATTACAC